>CM067372.1:19945038-20545038 GCA_034401795.1 Chaetoderma sp. LZ-2023a
GCATGACACGTGTGTTCGGACACCTTTGTGCCGGCTGAATAGCTCCTTTTTGTACGAGGGAATTTATCTCCTCCTCGATACACAACCTTTGATCTGGATCTCTCGGAATGGGAGTCCAGACTGGCACCAGAGACAGTCGCGACGGCGGGCCTGTCATCCACTCTGGATGATACCCCACGGAAAGCCATCGCAAGACTAAACGGTCCTGAGTTAACCGTTCCCACTCTTGCATGTGGTCGGCTAGCCGGCCTCCCACCGGTCCACCTAGGGACCGCGGTGGACACAAGGCATGCAAGAGCGGCACTGTCTCCGTCGCCATACACACCGGCGTGGTCCTTACCGCGGTAAGCGCCCTGTCAGGAACGATAACCACGCCCAGATCCTCGCGCGACCCGCCCCGCCCCGCGCGCACCTCGGTGCACGGGCGGCTGCCTGGCTGACGGCGGCTGAGGAGCCTGCGCCCCCCTCACTGCTGGCCGAATCGCACGCGGCCGAGGCCGGCGCTGCGACGGCGGCTGGCCTCTGACTTGGCCAGCACCACCTCGAGCCTGCAGGGGACGATACGCAGGGGCCGCGGCGCGAACGTTAGCACGACGCAGTACCTCAAACTGTTCGCGCAGCGCCCTCTGGTTATTCACCAGGGTGACCGTCTCCTGGAGGTGGCGACATCCCTCACCTCCAAAAAGACCAGGACCCGTCATAGGCGTACGGAGTAGCCTATTATACAGGTCCTGAGACGGGCACAGATTGTCCAGGGCAAATGTGCGTCTTGCCCTGACACTCCTGGTCACCGCCCGCGTCATACAGTCCAGCGCCAGGTTAATACCATCCTGGATGGTTCGCTGGACCGAGAGCGGGCCTGGCTGGCGCGATGCGGATGCCGTTACTACCCCCTGTAACAGCTGGGAGACGTGGGACAGAGCGGCAATCGAAGCCCTCCCACTCTCCTCCGCATCACGCAACGCGGTATTCGCCGAACGCAACGCGTTCGCGCACAAGACCCCCGCGTCAGAACGGGATCCTGGCCGCGTATCCTCACCCAAAGCCGCGCGGTCATCCACGCTGGGCTTGGGTACCACACCGTACCGCTGGTAGTCCAGGGGCACGATGCGACAACGCCTGGCCACCTCGCGAGGGGCCTTCGCGAGACGTCCACTCGTGTTAATGGACGCCTCCGCCGCCTTGAACATGTCAACGACATGCTCCGCCAGCGGCAGAGAAGGCATAGCGTTAGCAGTTGGTTTCCCAGCTAACCACGGCGTGTGAACACGGTGGCTAGCCGACTGCTCCACGGGCAGATCAGGCCTAACGCTCACCAACCACTGGCAAGCGTCATACCAATCCTCCTCCGTGGCTAACTGCGAGCGCTCTACAAGACGGGGTCCTTCGTCTTCCTCCTGAGCGCAAGCAGCAGAGCTTGACGGCGGGTACGCTGATACACCTGGCAAGCCAGGGAAAACATGCGGGCCTGACAGCACCGGCATGAGAATATCACTGGTTTGACCAGGAGCAGGCACCGCGGTAGAGCGCGGGGTATATATAGCCCTACCACGGGCCCGGCCAGCACCAGCTACACTCTCGGCAAGCCGAGGTATGCGGTACCGCTGGCCATCAGCAGCGCCCTGGGCCACCACCTGAACCGCGGACCTTACTCCAGGGTGAGTAATACCGTGGAAAAAAGCGCCTGTATTCCCCGCGAGGGGTGCACAAACGTCTTCATCCATGTCCGCGTCGTCAGACGGCGACCCTAGCAGGTAATCCTCATCACCCTGGTCAGAAAGATTAGACCCCGGGTCAGCAAAGAGAGCTAACCCGGGCTGACCAGGAACGGTGCCATAGGAGGTACTGGCCACCGCGGCGTGCGGATACCCCTGGACTGATAAGCAGCCAGCGGGTTCCAGCGACAACCGTCCACGGTCCCCTATCGGCGCGGCAATAAGCCTGCTGCCAGGGCCGTGGAACGCCCCCTCTAATGGGGCCACCTCTGAATCGTCGGACAACGGAAGCGGACTAAGGAAAATCGATCCAGAGGCGGGGATTACCTGCTCCGAAGCCGATGATGAGGACAATAAAGGATCTGGTCCAGGAAGCATGCCACGAAGCAACCCTGGAACCAAATCTTTTATTGTCCTCCTCATCTCTCCCAACATCTCGGTCCGGAAGGTCTCCATATCCACCGCGGACGAGACCTTCCCCTTACCCTTCTCACTTACAACCTCTCGTTTCCGCTTCTTCTTCTTCTCCTCCACTACCACCTTGTCCGTCGCCTGTAAGCAGCACAAGAATTCGGACATTAACTCGCCCCCCCAGTGCTTACATATGTCACAATTAATCAATGGACCACAAGGGCTACATCGATAACACAGATGCGGCCAGAACTTCACATGCATAAAACGTCCACAGGACGCGCAACCCGGTCCCTGAAACAGGGCAAAGGACAAGGAGTATGAGCAAACTAGTTAAGCTTAGAAACTCAATCCAACTCAAGGAGAAGGAAAACGAACATAAAGATCAATATACATCAGAAACCAGCATTGCAACTTGAATTGCTAATAAATACATAGCCAGGCTGATTATGACGTCATTAATCCCGTGACAGGAAAAATTCGATCCCAACAAAACATCCAAGTGCAAAGACGAATTGTATGCTGAATGGATAAGTTGACTACACAACCATCAGATACACATAGATAACTCTTTACTGGCAAAAATGTTAATTATCTCCCTTTGATTGTTTACAATAATTAACATCACCACATTATCAATAACTAGATACCTGACACTTTGTATAGACAAACCATCCAACGTGACGAACCGGAAACTCCACCATCTGCACGCCTCTTAACTCTCTCCACCTCATGGGGAAGGAATTGGAACAAGAGGGCAAAGTGAGAAGACCTTTATACCAGGCCTCCAACTCACTGGACATAAATCATTTGGTTAGATAACCTAACAGTGTTAGTAGGAAATGGAACCATGGTGGAGAGAATACTAATTCTCTGGTACTGTGACGTCACAACCTAGCGTCATACAGACCTGTGGACAGAAACAGAAAGAGAAATTAGTCCTAAGTAGCACCGAGTTGACCTAAACCAACTAACTAAGGCGCTTATCACGGTAAACGCGAGTCCCGGAAACACAATACACCGGGAAGAAAACTCGCTAATTTTACTAGAAGTCACCTGATTTAAAGGTCCTAGGTCCCCCTTTGGCGAAGTGATCCTTCCTGCCATCCAAAAAAGTGACTAACACTCCAAACAAACACCACTTAAACAGTTTAAGAGAGCGAAAAAGCTATTGAACAAAAAAACATGTGTGATCTCTTTGCCAATAATCTAGCAAAGAGGTAGTGCTAGTCTGCGCATGCGCGGTGGTGGGGCTGGCATCCGCCAGACTACGCTCTGACTCCCTGCCCAGTAGGGGCACCTAACTGTTTTAAATCTGAGTGTTTATTGAGTGAAAGCCAATATTTAGCAATATCAAAAGTATTAGGGAGGTAAGTATACTCTTGAAGTGAAAGCCAATATTTAGCAATATCAAAAGTATTAGGGAGGTAAGTATACTCTTGAAGTGAAATGGGCCTTCCTTTTATACTTTTCCCAATGCGGCTACATGAGGGGGTTGACCGGAACTGATTTTGTAGCCGGAATGGACAATTTGTAGCCGGAATACAGCTCTTGTGTAGCCAGGATGCTAAAGTTGTAGCCGGGATGAGGTGTATCTGTAGCCGGATTTGCTATATGTGTAGCGGGTGGCAAAGGCTAGTGTAGCCAGGAAAAGATAGAAACTGATTGTGTAGCCGGTTTGCTTCATAGTGTAGCCGGCAAAGAGTTTGCTGTGCTATGTGTAGCCGCAAGTGTGTAGCCAGTAAAAGAATGATTGTGTGTAGCCGGTGTGCTACTAATGGCGGCTGGTGAATGGGTAGCCGGGATGTCTACTTAGGCAGTGGAAAATGGCAAAAAGGTGTTTTTTGTCATTTTTCTTTAGGACAATCCATCACTGTGTGGGTTAAAAGAGCATAGAAGGATGTAGATTGGCATTGAATGTCAAATTTGATATTCGTTCCAGTGTGATCCTGACTCATGGCGATTCGTGGTTGTTATGTAACTCAGGTGTGATGTCATGTTATGGCGTCATAAGCGTGACCAAGGTAGGGAGTCTTGGTAACCATATTGCAATTAGTTGTTTTACTACCAGAGGTAGAGTGAGATTACCAATCAGCGTGATTGATGCCTATAGGATACATGCAATGTGATTGATGATCCAGAATTCTTCACGATCCTTGCGGAAAGCAGTTGCTTCCGTGCTGTCAGGGTCGTGACGTGGATTCATAATGGTTTCTGTGAATCCCGCTGGGTTGATGGAAGACGTGCGTGCTGATTCCATACTGTTGATTCTTGGAAAGAATCACGCTAAATTTCTTTGAAATGATAGAATTCTTCAAAAGCTTGGTAGCGCTTATCTACAGAGTTACCTTGAAATTGAGATTCTGGGAATTCAGAGTTTGAAGGATTAAAGTCGACTTGAACAAGCATACACAGTCGGTGGATCATAGCTAGAAATAGGTCCCCACAATACGATGTGGACAAAGAAATGTATGATAAAAGCAGCATTAGTAGTTTACATTATCCAAGACCACTGCAGAAAGCATTTAGGCCGAGTTGAGAATTAAAGACCTAATCCATTATGTAAATGTTATTATATTTTGTGCTGGGATTTTTCACCTCATCTACACTGGCCACTTTCTCCTCAGATGTAATGATACACTTGGCACATGATGGGCCGAGTCTGTAATGGATATCCTTGGCAGTCAATAACATTGTTCCAGGAATCACGACAATGCCTAATAACACAAACAAGTAATACACTGCATTAAATGTTCTCCATATTCTCTACTTTTTCCACAAACGACAGAGCTCAGATTTTGTTTAGTAGAATAAAAGGACATATTTAGCATTGTGCATCGTTAATATTGAAAGAACCTCCCTCTAGCCTTTCACGATTACGTGATTAAATCGAAAATTGCGATTATTTTTTAAATCGTGAATTTATATGATTACGAATTAAATGACCGCAGAATTTGCAAACGTCTTCTGGACCCCATATGCAAGCTTCCACCGAAATATGGAGAAAATGCCTCCAGTAGAACTAGAGTTATTAAAAATGTCTTAAGAAAAACAACAAACAGCACTCCATGCTTGCATTAACACTGGCGTCTAGTGACGTGGGCAAAAATAGCACTCCATGCTTGCATTAACCCTGGCGTCTGGTGACATGGGTAAAAACAGCACTCCATGCTTGCATTAACCATGGCATCTAGTGACATGGGTAAAAACAGCACTCCATGCTTGCATTAACCCTGGCGTCTGGTGACGTGGGTAAAAACAGCACTCCATGCTTGCATTAACCCTGGCATCTGGTGACGTGGGTAAAAACAGCACTCCATGCTTGCATTAACCATGGCATCTAGTGACGTGGGTAAAAACAGCACTCCATGCTTGCATTAACCTTGGCATCTAGTGACGTGGGTAAAGACAGCACTCCATGCTTGCATTAACCCTGGCGTCTGGTGACATGGGCAAAAACAGCACTCCATGCTTGCATTAACCCTGGCGTCTAGTGACGTGGGTAAAGACAGCACTCCATGCTTGCATTAACCCTGGCGTCTGGTGACATGGGCAAAAACAGCACTCCATGCTTGCATTAACCCTGGCGTCTAGTGACGTGGGTAAAGACAGCACTCCATGCTTGCATTAACCCTGGCGTCTGGTGACATGGGTAAAAACAGCACTCCATGCTTGCATTAACCCTGGCGTCTGGTGACATGGGTAAAAACAGCACTCCATGCTTGCATTAACCCTGGCGTCTAGTGACGTGGGTAAAGACAGCACTCCATGCTTGCATTAACCCTGGCGTCTGGTGACATGGGCAAAAACAGCACTCCATGCTTGCATTAACCCTGGCGTCTAGTGGCGTGGGTAAAAACAGCACTCCATGCTTGCATTAACCCTGGCGTCTAGTGACGTGGGTAAAAACAGCACTCCATGCTTGCATTAACCCTGGCGTCTGGTGACATGGGCAAAAACAGCACTCCATGCCTGCACTAACCCTGGCGTCTGGTGACATGGGTAAAAACAGCACTCCATGCTTGCATTAACCATGGCATCTAGTGACATGGGTAAAAACAACACTCCATGCTTGCATTAACCATGGCATCTGGTGACATGGGTAAAAACAGCACTCCATGCTTGCATTAACCCTGGCGTCTGGTGACGTGGGCAAAAACAGCACTCCATGCTTGCATTAACCCTGGCGTCTGGTGACGTGGGTAAAAACAGCACTCCATGCTTGCATTAACCATGGCATCTAGTGACATGGGTAAAAACAGCACTCCATGCTTGCATTAACCATGGCATCTGGTGACATGGGTAAAAACAGCACTCCATGCTTGCATTAACCATGGCATCTGGTGACATGGGTAAAAACAGCACTCCATGCTTGCATTAACACTGGCGTCTAGTGACGTGGGTAAAAACAGCACTCCATGCTTGCATTAACCCTGGCGTCTGGTGACGTGGGCAAAAACAGCACTCCATGCTTGCATTAACCATGGCATCTAGTGACATGGGTAAAAACAGCACTCCATGCCTGCATTAAACATGGCATCTAGTGGCGTGGGTAAAAACAGCACTCCATGCTTGCATTAACCATGGCATCTAGTGACATGGGTAAAAACAGCACTCCATGCCTGCATTAAACATGGCATCTAGTGGCGTGGGTAAAAACAGCACTCCATGCTTGCATTAACCATGGCATCTAGTGACATGGGTAAAAACAGCACACCATGCTTGCATTAACCATGGCATCTGGTGACATGGGTAAAAACAGCACTCCATGCTTGCATTAACCATGGCATCTGGTGACATGGGTAAAAACAGCACTCCATGCTTGCATTAACACTGGCGTCTAGTGACGTGGGTAAAAACAGCACTCCATGCTTGCATTAACCCTGGCGTCTAGTGACGTGCGTAAAAAAGAGCACTCCATGCTTGCATTAACCCTGGCGTCTGGTGACGTGGGCACAAACAACACTCCATGCTTGCATTAACCATGGCATCTAGTGACATGGGTAAAAACAGCACTCCATGCCTGCATTAAACATGGCATCTAGTGGCGTGGGCAAAAACAGCACTCCATGCTTGCATTAACCATGGCATCTAGTGACGTGGGCAAAAACAGCACTCCATGCTTGCATTAACCCTGGCGTCTGGTGACGTGGGTAAGAACAGCACTCCATGCCTGCATTAACCTTGGCATCTAGTGACGTGGGTAAAGACAGCACTCCATGCTTGCATTAACCTTGGCATCTAGTGACGTGGGTAAAAACAGCACTCCATGCTTGCATTAACCCTGGCATCTGGTGACATGGGTAAAAACAGCACTCCATGCTTGCATTAACACTGGCGTCTAGTGACGTGGGTAAAAACAGCACTCCATGCTTGCATTAACCCTGGCGTCTGGTGACGTGGGCAAAAACAGCACTCCATGCTTGCATTAACCATGGCATCTAGTGACATGGGTAAAAACAGCACTCCATGCCTGCATTAAACATGGCATCTAGTGGCGTGGGTAAAAACAGCACTCCATGCTTGCATTAACCCTGGCGTCTAGTGACGTGGGCAAAAACAGCACTCCATGCTTGCATTAACCATGGCATCTAGTGACATGGGTAAAAACAGCACTCCATGCCTGCATTAAACATGGCATCTAGTGACATGGGTAAAAACAGCACTCCATGCTTGCATTAACCCTGGCGTCTGGTGACGTGGGTAAAAACAGCACTCCATGCTTGCATTAACCCTGGTGTCTGGTGACGTGGGTAAAAACAGCACTCCATGCTTGCATTAACCCTGGCGTCTGGTGACGTGGGTAAAAACAGCACTCCATGCTTGCATTAACCCTGGCGTCTGGTGACGTGGGTAAAAACAGCACTCCATGCTTGCATTAACCCTGGCATCTGGTGACATGGGTAAAAACAGCACTCCATGCTTGCATTAACCATGGCATCTAGTGACATGGGTAAAAACAGCACTCCATGCTTGCATTAACCATGGCATCTGGTGACATGGGTAAAAACAGCACTCCATGCTTGCATTAACCCTGGCGTCTGGTGACATGGGCAAAAACAGCACTCCATGCCTGCACTAACCCTGGCGTCTGGTGACGTGGGCAAAAACAGCACTCCATGCCTGCACTAACCCTGGCGTCTGGTGACGTGGGCAAAAACAGCACTCCATGCTTGCATTAACCCTGGCGTCTAGTGACGTGGGTAAAAACTGCACTCCATGCTTGCATTAACCCTGGCATCTAGAGACGTGGGTAAAAACAGCACTCCATGCCTGCATTAAACATGGCATCTAGTGGCGTGGGCAAAAACAGCACTCCATGCTTGCATTAACCCTGGCGTCTGGTGACGTGGGTAAAAACAGCACTCCATGCTTGCATTAACCATGGCATCTAGTGACATGGGTAAAAACAGCACTCCATGCTTGCATTAACCATGGCATCTGGTGACATGGGTAAAAACAGCACTCCATGCTTGCATTAACCATGGCATCTGGTGACATGGGTAAAAACAGCACTCCATGCTTGCATTAACACTGGCGTCTAGTGACGTGGGTAAAAACAGCACTCCATGCTTGCATTAACCCTGGCGTCTGGTGACGTGGGCAAAAACAGCACTCCATGCTTGCATTAACCATGGCATCTAGTGACATGGGTAAAAACAGCACTCCATGCCTGCATTAAACATGGCATCTAGTGGCGTGGGTAAAAACAGCACTCCATGCTTGCATTAACCATGGCATCTAGTGACATGGGTAAAAACAGCACTCCATGCCTGCATTAAACATGGCATCTAGTGGCGTGGGTAAAAACAGCACTCCATGCTTGCATTAACCATGGCATCTAGTGACATGGGTAAAAACAGCACTCCATGCTTGCATTAACCATGGCATCTGGTGACATGGGTAAAAACAGCACTCCATGCTTGCATTAACCATGGCATCTGGTGACATGGGTAAAAACAGCACTCCATGCTTGCATTAACACTGGCGTCTAGTGACGTGGGTAAAAACAGCACTCCATGCTTGCATTAACCCTGGCGTCTGGTGACGTGGGCAAAAACAGCACTCCATGCTTGCATTAACCATGGCATCTAGTGACATGGGTAAAAACAGCACTCCATGCCTGCATTAAACATGGCATCTAGTGGCGTGGGTAAAAACAGCACTCCATGCTTGCATTAACCCTGGCGTCTAGTGACGTGGGCAAAAACAGCACTCCATGCTTGCATTAACCATGGCATCTAGTGACATGGGTAAAAACAGCACTCCATGCCTGCATTAAACATGGCATCTAGTGGCGTGGGCAAAAACAGCACTCCATGCTTGCATTAACCATGGCATCTGGTGACATGGGTAAAAACAGCACTCCATGCTTGCATTAACACTGGCGTCTAGTGACGTGGGTAAAGACAGCACTCCATGCTTGCATTAACCATGGCATCTGGTGACATGGGTAAAAACAGCACTCCATGCTTGCATTAACACTGGCGTCTAGTGACGTGGGTAAAAACAGCACTCCATGCTTGCATTAACCCTGGCGTCTGGTGACGTGGGCAAAAACAGCACTCCATGCTTGCATTAACCATGGCATCTAGTGACATGGGTAAAAACAGCACTCCATGCTTGCATTAACCATGGCATCTAGTGACATGGGTAAAAACAGCACTCCATGCTTGCATTAACCATGGCATCTAGTGACATGGGTAAAAACAGCACTCCATGCTTGCATTAACCATGGCATCTGGTGACATGGGTAAAAACAGCACTCCATGCTTGCATTAACCCTGGCGTCTGGTGACATGGGCAAAAACAGCACTCCATGCCTGCACTAACCCTGGCGTCTGGTGACGTGGGCAAAAACAGCACTCCATGCCTGCACTAACCCTGGCGTCTGGTGACGTGGGCAAAAACAGCACTCCATGCTTGCATTAACCCTGGCGTCTAGTGACGTGGGTAAAAACTGCACTCCATGCTTGCATTAACCCTGGCATCTAGAGACGTGGGTAAAAACAGCACTCCATGCCTGCATTAAACATGGCATCTAGTGGCGTGGGCAAAAACAGCACTCCATGCTTGCATTAACCCTGGCGTCTGGTGACGTGGGTAAAAACAGCACTCCATGCTTGCATTAACCATGGCATCTAGTGACATGGGTAAAAACAGCACTCCATGCTTGCATTAACCATGGCATCTGGTGACATGGGTAAAAACAGCACTCCATGCTTGCATTAACCATGGCATCTGGTGACATGGGTAAAAACAGCACTCCATGCTTGCATTAACACTGGCGTCTAGTGACGTGGGTAAAAACAGCACTCCATGCTTGCATTAACCCTGGCGTCTGGTGACGTGGGCAAAAACAGCACTCCATGCTTGCATTAACCATGGCATCTAGTGACATGGGTAAAAACAGCACTCCATGCCTGCATTAAACATGGCATCTAGTGGCGTGGGTAAAAACAGCACTCCATGCTTGCATTAACCATGGCATCTAGTGACATGGGTAAAAACAGCACTCCATGCCTGCATTAAACATGGCATCTAGTGGCGTGGGTAAAAACAGCACTCCATGCTTGCATTAACCATGGCATCTAGTGACATGGGTAAAAACAGCACTCCATGCTTGCATTAACCATGGCATCTGGTGACATGGGTAAAAACAGCACTCCATGCTTGCATTAACCATGGCATCTGGTGACATGGGTAAAAACAGCACTCCATGCTTGCATTAACACTGGCGTCTAGTGACGTGGGTAAAAACAGCACTCCATGCTTGCATTAACCCTGGCGTCTGGTGACGTGGGCAAAAACAGCACTCCATGCTTGCATTAACCATGGCATCTAGTGACATGGGTAAAAACAGCACTCCATGCCTGCATTAAACATGGCATCTAGTGGCGTGGGTAAAAACAGCACTCCATGCTTGCATTAACCCTGGCGTCTAGTGACGTGGGCAAAAACAGCACTCCATGCTTGCATTAACCATGGCATCTAGTGACATGGGTAAAAACAGCACTCCATGCCTGCATTAAACATGGCATCTAGTGGCGTGGGCAAAAACAGCACTCCATGCTTGCATTAACCATGGCATCTGGTGACATGGGTAAAAACAGCACTCCATGCTTGCATTAACACTGGCGTCTAGTGACGTGGGTAAAGACAGCACTCCATGCTTGCATTAACCATGGCATCTGGTGACATGGGTAAAAACAGCACTCCATGCTTGCATTAACACTGGCGTCTAGTGACGTGGGTAAAAACAGCACTCCATGCTTGCATTAACCCTGGCGTCTGGTGACGTGGGCAAAAACAGCACTCCATGCTTGCATTAACCATGGCATCTAGTGACATGGGTAAAAACAGCACTCCATGCTTGCATTAACCATGGCATCTAGTGACATGGGTAAAAACAGCACTCCATGCCTGCATTAAACATGGCATCTAGTGGCGTGGGCAAAAACAGCACTCCATGCTTGCATTAACCATGGCATCTGGTGACATGGGTAAAAACAGCACTCCATGCTTGCATTAACACTGGCGTCTAGTGACGTGGGTAAAAACAGCACTCCATGCTTGCATTAACCATGGCATCTGGTGACATGGGTAAAAACAGCACTCCATGCTTGCATTAACACTGGCGTCTAGTGACGTGCGTAAAAAAGAGCACTCCATGCTTGCATTAACCCTGGCGTCTGGTGACGTGGGCACAAACAACACTCCATGCTTGCATTAACCATGGCATCTAGTGACATGGGTAAAAACAGCACTCCATGCCTGCATTAAACATGGCATCTAGTGGCGTGGGCAAAAACAGCACTCCATGCTTGCATTAACCATGGCATCTAGTGACGTGGGCAAAAACAGCACTCCATGCTTGCATTAACCCTGGCGTCTGGTGACGTGGGTAAAGACAGCACTCCATGCTTGCATTAACCATGGCATCTGGTGACATGGGTAAAAACAGCACTCCATGCTTGCATTAACACTGGCGTCTAGTGACGTGGGTAAAAACAGCACTCCATGCTTGCATTAACCCTGGCGTCTGGTGACGTGGGCAAAAACAGCACTCCATGCTTGCATTAACCATGGCATCTAGTGACATGGGTAAAAACAGCACTCCATGCTTGCATTAACCATGGCATCTAGTGACATGGGTAAAAACAGCACTCCATGCCTGCATTAAACATGGCATCTAGTGGCGTGGGCAAAAACAGCACTCCATGCTTGCATTAACCATGGCATCTGGTGACATGGGTAAAAACAGCACTCCATGCTTGCATTAACACTGGCGTCTAGTGACGTGGGTAAAAACAGCACTCCATGCTTGCATTAACCATGGCATCTGGTGACATGGGTAAAAACAGCACTCCATGCTTGCATTAACACTGGCGTCTAGTGACGTGCGTAAAAAAGAGCACTCCATGCTTGCATTAACCCTGGCGTCTGGTGACGTGGGCACAAACAACACTCCATGCTTGCATTAACCATGGCATCTAGTGACATGGGTAAAAACAGCACTCCATGCCTGCATTAAACATGGCATCTAGTGGCGTGGGCAAAAACAGCACTCCATGCTTGCATTAACCATGGCATCTAGTGACGTGGGCAAAAACAGCACTCCATGCTTGCATTAACCCTGGCGTCTGGTGACGTGGGTAAGAACAGCACTCCATGCCTGCATTAACCTTGGCATCTAGTGACGTGGGTAAAGACAGCACTCCATGCTTGCATTAACCCTGGCGTCTGGTGACATGGGCAAAAACAGCACTCCATGCCTGCACTAACCCTGGCGTCTGGTGACGTGGGCAAAAACAGCACTCCATGCCTGCACTAACCCTGGCGTCTGGTGACGTGGGTAAAAACAGCACTCCATGCTTGCATTAACCCTGGCATCTGGTGACATGGGTAAAAACAGCACTCCATGCTTGCATTAACCATGGCATCTAGTGACATGGGTAAAAACAGCACTCCATGCTTGCATTAACCATGGCATCTGGTGACATGGGTAAAAACAGCACTCCATGCTTGCATTAACCCTGGCGTCTGGTGACATGGGCAAAAACAGCACTCCATGCCTGCACTAACCCTGGCGTCTGGTGACGTGGGCAAAAACAGCACTCCATGCCTGCACTAACCCTGGCGTCTGGTGACGTGGGCAAAAACAGCACTCCATGCTTGCATTAACCCTGGCGTCTAGTGACGTGGGTAAAAACTGCACTCCATGCTTGCATTAACCCTGGCATCTAGAGACGTGGGTAAAAACAGCACTCCATGCCTGCATTAAACATGGCATCTAGTGGCGTGGGCAAAAACAGCACTCCATGCTTGCATTAACCCTGGCGTCTGGTGACGTGGGTAAAAACAGCACTCCATGCTTGCATTAACCATGGCATCTAGTGACATGGGTAAAAACAGCACTCCATGCTTGCATTAACCATGGCATCTGGTGACATGGGTAAAAACAGCACTCCATGCTTGCATTAACCATGGCATCTGGTGACATGGGTAAAAACAGCACTCCATGCTTGCATTAACACTGGCGTCTAGTGACGTGGGTAAAAACAGCACTCCATGCTTGCATTAACCCTGGCGTCTGGTGACGTGGGCAAAAACAGCACTCCATGCTTGCATTAACCATGGCATCTAGTGACATGGGTAAAAACAGCACTCCATGCCTGCATTAAACATGGCATCTAGTGGCGTGGGTAAAAACAGCACTCCATGCTTGCATTAACCATGGCATCTAGTGACATGGGTAAAAACAGCACTCCATGCCTGCATTAAACATGGCATCTAGTGGCGTGGGTAAAAACAGCACTCCATGCTTGCATTAACCATGGCATCTAGTGACATGGGTAAAAACAGCACTCCATGCTTGCATTAACCATGGCATCTGGTGACATGGGTAAAAACAGCACTCCATGCTTGCATTAACCATGGCATCTGGTGACATGGGTAAAAACAGCACTCCATGCTTGCATTAACACTGGCGTCTAGTGACGTGGGTAAAAACAGCACTCCATGCTTGCATTAACCCTGGCGTCTGGTGACGTGGGCAAAAACAGCACTCCATGCTTGCATTAACCATGGCATCTAGTGACATGGGTAAAAACAGCACTCCATGCCTGCATTAAACATGGCATCTAGTGGCGTGGGTAAAAACAGCACTCCATGCTTGCATTAACCCTGGCGTCTAGTGACGTGGGCAAAAACAGCACTCCATGCTTGCATTAACCATGGCATCTAGTGACATGGGTAAAAACAGCACTCCATGCCTGCATTAAACATGGCATCTAGTGGCGTGGGCAAAAACAGCACTCCATGCTTGCATTAACCATGGCATCTGGTGACATGGGTAAAAACAGCACTCCATGCTTGCATTAACACTGGCGTCTAGTGACGTGGGTAAAGACAGCACTCCATGCTTGCATTAACCATGGCATCTGGTGACATGGGTAAAAACAGCACTCCATGCTTGCATTAACACTGGCGTCTAGTGACGTGGGTAAAAACAGCACTCCATGCTTGCATTAACCCTGGCGTCTGGTGACGTGGGCAAAAACAGCACTCCATGCTTGCATTAACCATGGCATCTAGTGACATGGGTAAAAACAGCACTCCATGCTTGCATTAACCATGGCATCTAGTGACATGGGTAAAAACAGCACTCCATGCTTGCATTAACCATGGCATCTAGTGACATGGGTAAAAACAGCACTCCATGCTTGCATTAACCATGGCATCTGGTGACATGGGTAAAAACAGCACTCCATGCTTGCATTAACCCTGGCGTCTGGTGACATGGGCAAAAACAGCACTCCATGCCTGCACTAACCCTGGCGTCTGGTGACGTGGGCAAAAACAGCACTCCATGCCTGCACTAACCCTGGCGTCTGGTGACGTGGGCAAAAACAGCACTCCATGCTTGCATTAACCCTGGCGTCTAGTGACGTGGGTAAAAACTGCACTCCATGCTTGCATTAACCCTGGCATCTAGAGACGTGGGTAAAAACAGCACTCCATGCCTGCATTAAACATGGCATCTAGTGGCGTGGGCAAAAACAGCACTCCATGCTTGCATTAACCCTGGCGTCTGGTGACGTGGGTAAAAACAGCACTCCATGCTTGCATTAACCATGGCATCTAGTGACATGGGTAAAAACAGCACTCCATGCTTGCATTAACCATGGCATCTGGTGACATGGGTAAAAACAGCACTCCATGCTTGCATTAACCATGGCATCTGGTGACATGGGTAAAAACAGCACTCCATGCTTGCATTAACACTGGCGTCTAGTGACGTGGGTAAAAACAGCACTCCATGCTTGCATTAACCCTGGCGTCTGGTGACGTGGGCAAAAACAGCACTCCATGCTTGCATTAACCATGGCATCTAGTGACATGGGTAAAAACAGCACTCCATGCCTGCATTAAACATGGCATCTAGTGGCGTGGGTAAAAACAGCACTCCATGCTTGCATTAACCATGGCATCTAGTGACATGGGTAAAAACAGCACTCCATGCCTGCATTAAACATGGCATCTAGTGGCGTGGGTAAAAACAGCACTCCATGCTTGCATTAACCATGGCATCTAGTGACATGGGTAAAAACAGCACTCCATGCTTGCATTAACCATGGCATCTGGTGACATGGGTAAAAACAGCACTCCATGCTTGCATTAACCATGGCATCTGGTGACATGGGTAAAAACAGCACTCCATGCTTGCATTAACACTGGCGTCTAGTGACGTGGGTAAAAACAGCACTCCATGCTTGCATTAACCCTGGCGTCTGGTGACGTGGGCAAAAACAGCACTCCATGCTTGCATTAACCATGGCATCTAGTGACATGGGTAAAAACAGCACTCCATGCCTGCATTAAACATGGCATCTAGTGGCGTGGGTAAAAACAGCACTCCATGCTTGCATTAACCCTGGCGTCTAGTGACGTGGGCAAAAACAGCACTCCATGCTTGCATTAACCATGGCATCTAGTGACATGGGTAAAAACAGCACTCCATGCCTGCATTAAACATGGCATCTAGTGGCGTGGGCAAAAACAGCACTCCATGCTTGCATTAACCATGGCATCTGGTGACATGGGTAAAAACAGCACTCCATGCTTGCATTAACACTGGCGTCTAGTGACGTGGGTAAAGACAGCACTCCATGCTTGCATTAACCATGGCATCTGGTGACATGGGTAAAAACAGCACTCCATGCTTGCATTAACACTGGCGTCTAGTGACGTGGGTAAAAACAGCACTCCATGCTTGCATTAACCCTGGCGTCTGGTGACGTGGGCAAAAACAGCACTCCATGCTTGCATTAACCATGGCATCTAGTGACATGGGTAAAAACAGCACTCCATGCTTGCATTAACCATGGCATCTAGTGACATGGGTAAAAACAGCACTCCATGCCTGCATTAAACATGGCATCTAGTGGCGTGGGCAAAAACAGCACTCCATGCTTGCATTAACCATGGCATCTGGTGACATGGGTAAAAACAGCACTCCATGCTTGCATTAACACTGGCGTCTAGTGACGTGGGTAAAAACAGCACTCCATGCTTGCATTAACCATGGCATCTGGTGACATGGGTAAAAACAGCACTCCATGCTTGCATTAACACTGGCGTCTAGTGACGTGCGTAAAAAAGAGCACTCCATGCTTGCATTAACCCTGGCGTCTGGTGACGTGGGCACAAACAACACTCCATGCTTGCATTAACCATGGCATCTAGTGACATGGGTAAAAACAGCACTCCATGCCTGCATTAAACATGGCATCTAGTGGCGTGGGCAAAAACAGCACTCCATGCTTGCATTAACCATGGCATCTAGTGACGTGGGCAAAAACAGCACTCCATGCTTGCATTAACCCTGGCGTCTGGTGACGTGGGTAAAGACAGCACTCCATGCTTGCATTAACCATGGCATCTGGTGACATGGGTAAAAACAGCACTCCATGCTTGCATTAACACTGGCGTCTAGTGACGTGGGTAAAAACAGCACTCCATGCTTGCATTAACCCTGGCGTCTGGTGACGTGGGCAAAAACAGCACTCCATGCTTGCATTAACCATGGCATCTAGTGACATGGGTAAAAACAGCACTCCATGCTTGCATTAACCATGGCATCTAGTGACATGGGTAAAAACAGCACTCCATGCCTGCATTAAACATGGCATCTAGTGGCGTGGGCAAAAACAGCACTCCATGCTTGCATTAACCATGGCATCTGGTGACATGGGTAAAAACAGCACTCCATGCTTGCATTAACACTGGCGTCTAGTGACGTGGGTAAAAACAGCACTCCATGCTTGCATTAACCATGGCATCTGGTGACATGGGTAAAAACAGCACTCCATGCTTGCATTAACACTGGCGTCTAGTGACGTGCGTAAAAAAGAGCACTCCATGCTTGCATTAACCCTGGCGTCTGGTGACGTGGGCACAAACAACACTCCATGCTTGCATTAACCATGGCATCTAGTGACATGGGTAAAAACAGCACTCCATGCCTGCATTAAACATGGCATCTAGTGGCGTGGGCAAAAACAGCACTCCATGCTTGCATTAACCATGGCATCTAGTGACGTGGGCAAAAACAGCACTCCATGCTTGCATTAACCCTGGCGTCTGGTGACGTGGGTAAGAACAGCACTCCATGCCTGCATTAACCTTGGCATCTAGTGACGTGGGTAAAGACAGCACTCCATGCTTGCATTAACCTTGGCATCTAGTGACGTGGGTAAAAACAGCACTCCATGCTTGCATTAACCCTGGCATCTGGTGACATGGGTAAAAACAGCACTCCATGCTTGCATTAACACTGGCGTCTAGTGACGTGGGTAAAAACAGCACTCCATGCTTGCATTAACCCTGGCGTCTGGTGACGTGGGCAAAAACAGCACTCCATGCTTGCATTAACCATGGCATCTAGTGACATGGGTAAAAACAGCACTCCATGCCTGCATTAAACATGGCATCTAGTGGCGTGGGTAAAAACAGCACTCCATGCTTGCATTAACCCTGGCGTCTAGTGACGTGGGCAAAAACAGCACTCCATGCTTGCATTAACCATGGCATCTAGTGACATGGGTAAAAACAGCACTCCATGCCTGCATTAAACATGGCATCTAGTGACATGGGTAAAAACAGCACTCCATGCTTGCATTAACCCTGGCGTCTGGTGACGTGGGTAAAAACAGCACTCCATGCTTGCATTAACCCTGGTGTCTGGTGACGTGGGTAAAAACAGCACTCCATGCTTGCATTAACCCTGGCGTCTGGTGACGTGGGTAAAAACAGCACTCCATGCTTGCATTAACCCTGGCGTCTGGTGACGTGGGTAAAAACAGCACTCCATGCTTGCATTAACCCTGGCGTCTGGTGACGTGGGTAAAAACAGCACTCCATGCTTGCATTAACCCTGGCATCTGGTGACATGGGTAAAAACAGCACTCCATGCTTGCATTAACCATGGCATCTAGTGACATGGGTAAAAACAGCACTCCATGCTTGCATTAACCATGGCATCTAGTGACATGGGTAAAAACAGCACTCCATGCTTGCATTAACCATGGCATCTGGTGACATGGGTAAAAACAGCACTCCATGCTTGCATTAACCCTGGCGTCTGGTGACATGGGCAAAAACAGCACTCCATGCCTGCACTAACCCTGGCGTCTGGTGACGTGGGCAAAAACAGCACTCCATGCCTGCACTAACCCTGGCGTCTGGTGACGTGGGCAAAAACAGCACTCCATGCTTGCATTAACCCTGGCGTCTAGTGACGTGGGTAAAAACTGCACTCCATGCTTGCATTAACCCTGGCATCTAGAGACGTGGGTAAAAACAGCACTCCATGCCTGCATTAAACATGGCATCTAGTGGCGTGGGCAAAAACAGCACTCCATGCTTGCATTAACCCTGGCGTCTGGTGACGTGGGTAAAAACAGCACTCCATGCTTGCATTAACCATGGCATCTAGTGACATGGGTAAAAACAGCACTCCATGCTTGCATTAACCATGGCATCTGGTGACATGGGTAAAAACAGCACTCCATGCTTGCATTAACCATGGCATCTGGTGACATGGGTAAAAACAGCACTCCATGCTTGCATTAACACTGGCGTCTAGTGACGTGGGTAAAAACAGCACTCCATGCTTGCATTAACCCTGGCGTCTGGTGACGTGGGCAAAAACAGCACTCCATGCTTGCATTAACCATGGCATCTAGTGACATGGGTAAAAACAGCACTCCATGCCTGCATTAAACATGGCATCTAGTGGCGTGGGTAAAAACAGCACTCCATGCTTGCATTAACCATGGCATCTAGTGACATGGGTAAAAACAGCACTCCATGCCTGCATTAAACATGGCATCTAGTGGCGTGGGTAAAAACAGCACTCCATGCTTGCATTAACCATGGCATCTAGTGACATGGGTAAAAACAGCACTCCATGCTTGCATTAACCATGGCATCTGGTGACATGGGTAAAAACAGCACTCCATGCTTGCATTAACCATGGCATCTGGTGACATGGGTAAAAACAGCACTCCATGCTTGCATTAACACTGGCGTCTAGTGACGTGGGTAAAAACAGCACTCCATGCTTGCATTAACCCTGGCGTCTGGTGACGTGGGCAAAAACAGCACTCCATGCTTGCATTAACCATGGCATCTAGTGACATGGGTAAAAACAGCACTCCATGCCTGCATTAAACATGGCATCTAGTGGCGTGGGTAAAAACAGCACTCCATGCTTGCATTAACCCTGGCGTCTAGTGACGTGGGCAAAAACAGCACTCCATGCTTGCATTAACCATGGCATCTAGTGACATGGGTAAAAACAGCACTCCATGCCTGCATTAAACATGGCATCTAGTGGCGTGGGCAAAAACAGCACTCCATGCTTGCATTAACCATGGCATCTGGTGACATGGGTAAAAACAGCACTCCATGCTTGCATTAACACTGGCGTCTAGTGACGTGGGTAAAGACAGCACTCCATGCTTGCATTAACCATGGCATCTGGTGACATGGGTAAAAACAGCACTCCATGCTTGCATTAACACTGGCGTCTAGTGACGTGGGTAAAAACAGCACTCCATGCTTGCATTAACCCTGGCGTCTGGTGACGTGGGCAAAAACAGCACTCCATGCTTGCATTAACCATGGCATCTAGTGACATGGGTAAAAACAGCACTCCATGCTTGCATTAACCATGGCATCTAGTGACATGGGTAAAAACAGCACTCCATGCTTGCATTAACCATGGCATCTAGTGACATGGGTAAAAACAGCACTCCATGCTTGCATTAACCATGGCATCTGGTGACATGGGTAAAAACAGCACTCCATGCTTGCATTAACCCTGGCGTCTGGTGACATGGGCAAAAACAGCACTCCATGCCTGCACTAACCCTGGCGTCTGGTGACGTGGGCAAAAACAGCACTCCATGCCTGCACTAACCCTGGCGTCTGGTGACGTGGGCAAAAACAGCACTCCATGCTTGCATTAACCCTGGCGTCTAGTGACGTGGGTAAAAACTGCACTCCATGCTTGCATTAACCCTGGCATCTAGAGACGTGGGTAAAAACAGCACTCCATGCCTGCATTAAACATGGCATCTAGTGGCGTGGGCAAAAACAGCACTCCATGCTTGCATTAACCCTGGCGTCTGGTGACGTGGGTAAAAACAGCACTCCATGCTTGCATTAACCATGGCATCTAGTGACATGGGTAAAAACAGCACTCCATGCTTGCATTAACCATGGCATCTGGTGACATGGGTAAAAACAGCACTCCATGCTTGCATTAACCATGGCATCTGGTGACATGGGTAAAAACAGCACTCCATGCTTGCATTAACACTGGCGTCTAGTGACGTGGGTAAAAACAGCACTCCATGCTTGCATTAACCCTGGCGTCTGGTGACGTGGGCAAAAACAGCACTCCATGCTTGCATTAACCATGGCATCTAGTGACATGGGTAAAAACAGCACTCCATGCCTGCATTAAACATGGCATCTAGTGGCGTGGGTAAAAACAGCACTCCATGCTTGCATTAACCATGGCATCTAGTGACATGGGTAAAAACAGCACTCCATGCCTGCATTAAACATGGCATCTAGTGGCGTGGGTAAAAACAGCACTCCATGCTTGCATTAACCATGGCATCTAGTGACATGGGTAAAAACAGCACTCCATGCTTGCATTAACCATGGCATCTGGTGACATGGGTAAAAACAGCACTCCATGCTTGCATTAACCATGGCATCTGGTGACATGGGTAAAAACAGCACTCCATGCTTGCATTAACACTGGCGTCTAGTGACGTGGGTAAAAACAGCACTCCATGCTTGCATTAACCCTGGCGTCTGGTGACGTGGGCAAAAACAGCACTCCATGCTTGCATTAACCATGGCATCTAGTGACATGGGTAAAAACAGCACTCCATGCCTGCATTAAACATGGCATCTAGTGGCGTGGGTAAAAACAGCACTCCATGCTTGCATTAACCCTGGCGTCTAGTGACGTGGGCAAAAACAGCACTCCATGCTTGCATTAACCATGGCATCTAGTGACATGGGTAAAAACAGCACTCCATGCCTGCATTAAACATGGCATCTAGTGGCGTGGGCAAAAACAGCACTCCATGCTTGCATTAACCATGGCATCTGGTGACATGGGTAAAAACAGCACTCCATGCTTGCATTAACACTGGCGTCTAGTGACGTGGGTAAAGACAGCACTCCATGCTTGCATTAACCATGGCATCTGGTGACATGGGTAAAAACAGCACTCCATGCTTGCATTAACACTGGCGTCTAGTGACGTGGGTAAAAACAGCACTCCATGCTTGCATTAACCCTGGCGTCTGGTGACGTGGGCAAAAACAGCACTCCATGCTTGCATTAACCATGGCATCTAGTGACATGGGTAAAAACAGCACTCCATGCTTGCATTAACCATGGCATCTAGTGACATGGGTAAAAACAGCACTCCATGCCTGCATTAAACATGGCATCTAGTGGCGTGGGCAAAAACAGCACTCCATGCTTGCATTAACCATGGCATCTGGTGACATGGGTAAAAACAGCACTCCATGCTTGCATTAACACTGGCGTCTAGTGACGTGGGTAAAAACAGCACTCCATGCTTGCATTAACCATGGCATCTGGTGACATGGGTAAAAACAGCACTCCATGCTTGCATTAACACTGGCGTCTAGTGACGTGCGTAAAAAAGAGCACTCCATGCTTGCATTAACCCTGGCGTCTGGTGACGTGGGCACAAACAACACTCCATGCTTGCATTAACCATGGCATCTAGTGACATGGGTAAAAACAGCACTCCATGCCTGCATTAAACATGGCATCTAGTGGCGTGGGCAAAAACAGCACTCCATGCTTGCATTAACCATGGCATCTAGTGACGTGGGCAAAAACAGCACTCCATGCTTGCATTAACCCTGGCGTCTGGTGACGTGGGTAAAGACAGCACTCCATGCTTGCATTAACCATGGCATCTGGTGACATGGGTAAAAACAGCACTCCATGCTTGCATTAACACTGGCGTCTAGTGACGTGGGTAAAAACAGCACTCCATGCTTGCATTAACCCTGGCGTCTGGTGACGTGGGCAAAAACAGCACTCCATGCTTGCATTAACCATGGCATCTAGTGACATGGGTAAAAACAGCACTCCATGCTTGCATTAACCATGGCATCTAGTGACATGGGTAAAAACAGCACTCCATGCCTGCATTAAACATGGCATCTAGTGGCGTGGGCAAAAACAGCACTCCATGCTTGCATTAACCATGGCATCTGGTGACATGGGTAAAAACAGCACTCCATGCTTGCATTAACACTGGCGTCTAGTGACGTGGGTAAAAACAGCACTCCATGCTTGCATTAACCATGGCATCTGGTGACATGGGTAAAAACAGCACTCCATGCTTGCATTAACACTGGCGTCTAGTGACGTGCGTAAAAAAGAGCACTCCATGCTTGCATTAACCCTGGCGTCTGGTGACGTGGGCACAAACAACACTCCATGCTTGCATTAACCATGGCATCTAGTGACATGGGTAAAAACAGCACTCCATGCCTGCATTAAACATGGCATCTAGTGGCGTGGGCAAAAACAGCACTCCATGCTTGCATTAACCATGGCATCTAGTGACGTGGGCAAAAACAGCACTCCATGCTTGCATTAACCCTGGCGTCTGGTGACGTGGGTAAGAACAGCACTCCATGCCTGCATTAACCTTGGCATCTAGTGACGTGGGTAAAGACAGCACTCCATGCTTGCATTAACCCTGGCGTCTGGTGACATGGGCAAAAACAGCACTCCATGCCTGCACTAACCCTGGCGTCTGGTGACGTGGGCAAAAACAGCACTCCATGCCTGCACTAACCCTGGCGTCTGGTGACGTGGGTAAAAACAGCACTCCATGCTTGCATTAACCCTGGCATCTGGTGACATGGGTAAAAACAGCACTCCATGCTTGCATTAACCATGGCATCTAGTGACATGGGTAAAAACAGCACTCCATGCTTGCATTAACCATGGCATCTGGTGACATGGGTAAAAACAGCACTCCATGCTTGCATTAACCCTGGCGTCTGGTGACATGGGCAAAAACAGCACTCCATGCCTGCACTAACCCTGGCGTCTGGTGACGTGGGCAAAAACAGCACTCCATGCCTGCACTAACCCTGGCGTCTGGTGACGTGGGCAAAAACAGCACTCCATGCTTGCATTAACCCTGGCGTCTAGTGACGTGGGTAAAAACTGCACTCCATGCTTGCATTAACCCTGGCATCTAGAGACGTGGGTAAAAACAGCACTCCATGCCTGCATTAAACATGGCATCTAGTGGCGTGGGCAAAAACAGCACTCCATGCTTGCATTAACCCTGGCGTCTGGTGACGTGGGTAAAAACAGCACTCCATGCTTGCATTAACCATGGCATCTAGTGACATGGGTAAAAACAGCACTCCATGCTTGCATTAACCATGGCATCTGGTGACATGGGTAAAAACAGCACTCCATGCTTGCATTAACCATGGCATCTGGTGACATGGGTAAAAACAGCACTCCATGCTTGCATTAACACTGGCGTCTAGTGACGTGGGTAAAAACAGCACTCCATGCTTGCATTAACCCTGGCGTCTGGTGACGTGGGCAAAAACAGCACTCCATGCTTGCATTAACCATGGCATCTAGTGACATGGGTAAAAACAGCACTCCATGCCTGCATTAAACATGGCATCTAGTGGCGTGGGTAAAAACAGCACTCCATGCTTGCATTAACCATGGCATCTAGTGACATGGGTAAAAACAGCACTCCATGCCTGCATTAAACATGGCATCTAGTGGCGTGGGTAAAAACAGCACTCCATGCTTGCATTAACCATGGCATCTAGTGACATGGGTAAAAACAGCACTCCATGCTTGCATTAACCATGGCATCTGGTGACATGGGTAAAAACAGCACTCCATGCTTGCATTAACCATGGCATCTGGTGACATGGGTAAAAACAGCACTCCATGCTTGCATTAACCCTGGCGTCTGGTGACGTGGGCAAAAACAGCACTCCATGCTTGCATTAACCATGGCATCTAGTGACATGGGTAAAAACAGCACTCCATGCCTGCATTAAACATGGCATCTAGTGGCGTGGGTAAAAACAGCACTCCATGCTTGCATTAACCCTGGCGTCTAGTGACGTGGGCAAAAACAGCACTCCATGCTTGCATTAACCATGGCATCTAGTGACATGGGTAAAAACAGCACTCCATGCCTGCATTAAACATGGCATCTAGTGGCGTGGGCAAAAACAGCACTCCATGCTTGCATTAACCATGGCATCTGGTGACATGGGTAAAAACAGCACTCCATGCTTGCATTAACACTGGCGTCTAGTGACGTGGGTAAAGACAGCACTCCATGCTTGCATTAACCATGGCATCTGGTGACATGGGTAAAAACAGCACTCCATGCTTGCATTAACACTGGCGTCTAGTGACGTGGGTAAAAACAGCACTCCATGCTTGCATTAACCCTGGCGTCTGGTGACGTGGGCAAAAACAGCACTCCATGCTTGCATTAACCATGGCATCTAGTGACATGGGTAAAAACAGCACTCCATGCTTGCATTAACCATGGCATCTAGTGACATGGGTAAAAACAGCACTCCATGCTTGCATTAACCATGGCATCTAGTGACATGGGTAAAAACAGCACTCCATGCTTGCATTAACCATGGCATCTGGTGACATGGGTAAAAACAGCACTCCATGCTTGCATTAACCCTGGCGTCTGGTGACATGGGCAAAAACAGCACTCCATGCCTGCACTAACCCTGGCGTCTGGTGACGTGGGCAAAAACAGCACTCCATGCCTGCACTAACCCTGGCGTCTGGTGACGTGGGCAAAAACAGCACTCCATGCTTGCATTAACCCTGGCGTCTAGTGACGTGGGTAAAAACTGCACTCCATGCTTGCATTAACCCTGGCATCTAGAGACGTGGGTAAAAACAGCACTCCATGCCTGCATTAAACATGGCATCTAGTGGCGTGGGCAAAAACAGCACTCCATGCTTGCATTAACCCTGGCGTCTGGTGACGTGGGTAAAAACAGCACTCCATGCTTGCATTAACCATGGCATCTAGTGACATGGGTAAAAACAGCACTCCATGCTTGCATTAACCATGGCATCTGGTGACATGGGTAAAAACAGCACTCCATGCTTGCATTAACCATGGCATCTGGTGACATGGGTAAAAACAGCACTCCATGCTTGCATTAACACTGGCGTCTAGTGACGTGGGTAAAAACAGCACTCCATGCTTGCATTAACCCTGGCGTCTGGTGACGTGGGCAAAAACAGCACTCCATGCTTGCATTAACCATGGCATCTAGTGACATGGGTAAAAACAGCACTCCATGCCTGCATTAAACATGGCATCTAGTGGCGTGGGTAAAAACAGCACTCCATGCTTGCATTAACCATGGCATCTAGTGACATGGGTAAAAACAGCACTCCATGCCTGCATTAAACATGGCATCTAGTGGCGTGGGTAAAAACAGCACTCCATGCTTGCATTAACCATGGCATCTAGTGACATGGGTAAAAACAGCACTCCATGCTTGCATTAACCATGGCATCTGGTGACATGGGTAAAAACAGCACTCCATGCTTGCATTAACCATGGCATCTGGTGACATGGGTAAAAACAGCACTCCATGCTTGCATTAACACTGGCGTCTAGTGACGTGGGTAAAAACAGCACTCCATGCTTGCATTAACCCTGGCGTCTGGTGACGTGGGCAAAAACAGCACTCCATGCTTGCATTAACCATGGCATCTAGTGACATGGGTAAAAACAGCACTCCATGCCTGCATTAAACATGGCATCTAGTGGCGTGGGTAAAAACAGCACTCCATGCTTGCATTAACCCTGGCGTCTAGTGACGTGGGCAAAAACAGCACTCCATGCTTGCATTAACCATGGCATCTAGTGACATGGGTAAAAACAGCACTCCATGCCTGCATTAAACATGGCATCTAGTGGCGTGGGCAAAAACAGCACTCCATGCTTGCATTAACCATGGCATCTGGTGACATGGGTAAAAACAGCACTCCATGCTTGCATTAACACTGGCGTCTAGTGACGTGGGTAAAGACAGCACTCCATGCTTGCATTAACCATGGCATCTGGTGACATGGGTAAAAACAGCACTCCATGCTTGCATTAACACTGGCGTCTAGTGACGTGGGTAAAAACAGCACTCCATGCTTGCATTAACCCTGGCGTCTGGTGACGTGGGCAAAAACAGCACTCCATGCTTGCATTAACCATGGCATCTAGTGACATGGGTAAAAACAGCACTCCATGCTTGCATTAACCATGGCATCTAGTGACATGGGTAAAAACAGCACTCCATGCCTGCATTAAACATGGCATCTAGTGGCGTGGGCAAAAACAGCACTCCATGCTTGCATTAACCATGGCATCTGGTGACATGGGTAAAAACAGCACTCCATGCTTGCATTAACACTGGCGTCTAGTGACGTGGGTAAAAACAGCACTCCATGCTTGCATTAACCATGGCATCTGGTGACATGGGTAAAAACAGCACTCCATGCTTGCATTAACACTGGCGTCTAGTGACGTGCGTAAAAAAGAGCACTCCATGCTTGCATTAACCCTGGCGTCTGGTGACGTGGGCACAAACAACACTCCATGCTTGCATTAACCATGGCATCTAGTGACATGGGTAAAAACAGCACTCCATGCCTGCATTAAACATGGCATCTAGTGGCGTGGGCAAAAATAGCACTCCATGCTTGCATTAACCATGGCATCTAGTGACGTGGGCAAAAACAGCACTCCATGCTTGCATTAACCCTGGCGTCTGGTGACGTGGGTAAAGACAGCACTCCATGCTTGCATTAACCATGGCATCTGGTGACATGGGTAAAAACAGCACTCCATGCTTGCATTAACACTGGCGTCTAGTGACGTGGGTAAAAACAGCACTCCATGCTTGCATTAACCCTGGCGTCTGGTGACGTGGGCAAAAACAGCACTCCATGCTTGCATTAACCATGGCATCTAGTGACATGGGTAAAAACAGCACTCCATGCTTGCATTAACCATGGCATCTAGTGACATGGGTAAAAACAGCACTCCATGCCTGCATTAAACATGGCATCTAGTGGCGTGGGCAAAAACAGCACTCCATGCTTGCATTAACCATGGCATCTGGTGACATGGGTAAAAACAGCACTCCATGCTTGCATTAACACTGGCGTCTAGTGACGTGGGTAAAAACAGCACTCCATGCTTGCATTAACCATGGCATCTGGTGACATGGGTAAAAACAGCACTCCATGCTTGCATTAACACTGGCGTCTAGTGACGTGCGTAAAAAAGAGCACTCCATGCTTGCATTAACCCTGGCGTCTGGTGACGTGGGCACAAACAACACTCCATGCTTGCATTAACCATGGCATCTAGTGACATGGGTAAAAACAGCACTCCATGCCTGCATTAAACATGGCATCTAGTGGCGTGGGCAAAAACAGCACTCCATGCTTGCATTAACCATGGCATCTAGTGACGTGGGCAAAAACAGCACTCCATGCTTGCATTAACCCTGGCGTCTGGTGACGTGGGTAAGAACAGCACTCCATGCCTGCATTAACCTTGGCATCTAGTGACGTGGGTAAAGACAGCACTCCATGCTTGCATTAACCCTGGCGTCTGGTGACATGGGCAAAAACAGCACTCCATGCCTGCACTAACCCTGGCGTCTGGTGACGTGGGCAAAAACAGCACTCCATGCCTGCACTAACCCTGGCGTCTGGTGACGTGGGTAAAAACAGCACTCCATGCTTGCATTAACCCTGGCATCTGGTGACATGGGTAAAAACAGCACTCCATGCTTGCATTAACCATGGCATCTAGTGACATGGGTAAAAACAGCACTCCATGCTTGCATTAACCATGGCATCTGGTGACATGGGTAAAAACAGCACTCCATGCTTGCATTAACCCTGGCGTCTGGTGACATGGGCAAAAACAGCACTCCATGCCTGCACTAACCCTGGCGTCTGGTGACGTGGGCAAAAACAGCACTCCATGCCTGCACTAACCCTGGCGTCTGGTGACGTGGGCAAAAACAGCACTCCATGCTTGCATTAACCCTGGCGTCTAGTGACGTGGGTAAAAACTGCACTCCATGCTTGCATTAACCCTGGCATCTAGAGACGTGGGTAAAAACAGCACTCCATGCCTGCATTAAACATGGCATCTAGTGGCGTGGGCAAAAACAGCACTCCATGCTTGCATTAACCCTGGCGTCTGGTGACGTGGGTAAAAACAGCACTCCATGCTTGCATTAACCATGGCATCTAGTGACATGGGTAAAAACAGCACTCCATGCTTGCATTAACCATGGCATCTGGTGACATGGGTAAAAACAGCACTCCATGCTTGCATTAACCATGGCATCTGGTGACATGGGTAAAAACAGCACTCCATGCTTGCATTAACACTGGCGTCTAGTGACGTGGGTAAAAACAGCACTCCATGCTTGCATTAACCCTGGCGTCTGGTGACGTGGGCAAAAACAGCACTCCATGCTTGCATTAACCATGGCATCTAGTGACATGGGTAAAAACAGCACTCCATGCCTGCATTAAACATGGCATCTAGTGGCGTGGGTAAAAACAGCACTCCATGCTTGCATTAACCATGGCATCTAGTGACATGGGTAAAAACAGCACTCCATGCCTGCATTAAACATGGCATCTAGTGGCGTGGGTAAAAACAGCACTCCATGCTTGCATTAACCATGGCATCTAGTGACATGGGTAAAAACAGCACTCCATGCTTGCATTAACCATGGCATCTGGTGACATGGGTAAAAACAGCACTCCATGCTTGCATTAACCATGGCATCTGGTGACATGGGTAAAAACAGCACTCCATGCTTGCATTAACACTGGCGTCTAGTGACGTGGGTAAAAACAGCACTCCATGCTTGCATTAACCCTGGCGTCTGGTGACGTGGGCAAAAACAGCACTCCATGCTTGCATTAACCATGGCATCTAGTGACATGGGTAAAAACAGCACTCCATGCCTGCATTAAACATGGCATCTAGTGGCGTGGGTAAAAACAGCACTCCATGCTTGCATTAACCCTGGCGTCTAGTGACGTGGGCAAAAACAGCACTCCATGCTTGCATTAACCATGGCATCTAGTGACATGGGTAAAAACAGCACTCCATGCCTGCATTAAACATGGCATCTAGTGGCGTGGGCAAAAACAGCACTCCATGCTTGCATTAACCATGGCATCTGGTGACATGGGTAAAAACAGCACTCCATGCTTGCATTAACACTGGCGTCTAGTGACGTGGGTAAAGACAGCACTCCATGCTTGCATTAACCATGGCATCTGGTGACATGGGTAAAAACAGCACTCCATGCTTGCATTAACACTGGCGTCTAGTGACGTGGGTAAAAACAGCACTCCATGCTTGCATTAACCCTGGCGTCTGGTGACGTGGGCAAAAACAGCACTCCATGCTTGCATTAACCATGGCATCTAGTGACATGGGTAAAAACAGCACTCCATGCTTGCATTAACCATGGCATCTAGTGACATGGGTAAAAACAGCACTCCATGCTTGCATTAACCATGGCATCTAGTGACATGGGTAAAAACAGCACTCCATGCTTGCATTAACCATGGCATCTGGTGACATGGGTAAAAACAGCACTCCATGCTTGCATTAACCCTGGCGTCTGGTGACATGGGCAAAAACAGCACTCCATGCCTGCACTAACCCTGGCGTCTGGTGACGTGGGCAAAAACAGCACTCCATGCCTGCACTAACCCTGGCGTCTGGTGACGTGGGCAAAAACAGCACTCCATGCTTGCATTAACCCTGGCGTCTAGTGACGTGGGTAAAAACTGCACTCCATGCTTGCATTAACCCTGGCATCTAGAGACGTGGGTAAAAACAGCACTCCATGCCTGCATTAAACATGGCATCTAGTGGCGTGGGCAAAAACAGCACTCCATGCTTGCATTAACCCTGGCGTCTGGTGACGTGGGTAAAAACAGCACTCCATGCTTGCATTAACCATGGCATCTAGTGACATGGGTAAAAACAGCACTCCATGCTTGCATTAACCATGGCATCTGGTGACATGGGTAAAAACAGCACTCCATGCTTGCATTAACCATGGCATCTGGTGACATGGGTAAAAACAGCACTCCATGCTTGCATTAACACTGGCGTCTAGTGACGTGGGTAAAAACAGCACTCCATGCTTGCATTAACCCTGGCGTCTGGTGACGTGGGCAAAAACAGCACTCCATGCTTGCATTAACCATGGCATCTAGTGACATGGGTAAAAACAGCACTCCATGCCTGCATTAAACATGGCATCTAGTGGCGTGGGTAAAAACAGCACTCCATGCTTGCATTAACCATGGCATCTAGTGACATGGGTAAAAACAGCACTCCATGCCTGCATTAAACATGGCATCTAGTGGCGTGGGTAAAAACAGCACTCCATGCTTGCATTAACCATGGCATCTAGTGACATGGGTAAAAACAGCACTCCATGCTTGCATTAACCATGGCATCTGGTGACATGGGTAAAAACAGCACTCCATGCTTGCATTAACCATGGCATCTGGTGACATGGGTAAAAACAGCACTCCATGCTTGCATTAACACTGGCGTCTAGTGACGTGGGTAAAAACAGCACTCCATGCTTGCATTAACCCTGGCGTCTGGTGACGTGGGCAAAAACAGCACTCCATGCTTGCATTAACCATGGCATCTAGTGACATGGGTAAAAACAGCACTCCATGCCTGCATTAAACATGGCATCTAGTGGCGTGGGTAAAAACAGCACTCCATGCTTGCATTAACCCTGGCGTCTAGTGACGTGGGCAAAAACAGCACTCCATGCTTGCATTAACCATGGCATCTAGTGACATGGGTAAAAACAGCACTCCATGCCTGCATTAAACATGGCATCTAGTGGCGTGGGCAAAAACAGCACTCCATGCTTGCATTAACCATGGCATCTGGTGACATGGGTAAAAACAGCACTCCATGCTTGCATTAACACTGGCGTCTAGTGACGTGGGTAAAGACAGCACTCCATGCTTGCATTAACCATGGCATCTGGTGACATGGGTAAAAACAGCACTCCATGCTTGCATTAACACTGGCGTCTAGTGACGTGGGTAAAAACAGCACTCCATGCTTGCATTAACCCTGGCGTCTGGTGACGTGGGCAAAAACAGCACTCCATGCTTGCATTAACCATGGCATCTAGTGACATGGGTAAAAACAGCACTCCATGCTTGCATTAACCATGGCATCTAGTGACATGGGTAAAAACAGCACTCCATGCCTGCATTAAACATGGCATCTAGTGGCGTGGGCAAAAACAGCACTCCATGCTTGCATTAACCATGGCATCTGGTGACATGGGTAAAAACAGCACTCCATGCTTGCATTAACACTGGCGTCTAGTGACGTGGGTAAAAACAGCACTCCATGCTTGCATTAACCATGGCATCTGGTGACATGGGTAAAAACAGCACTCCATGCTTGCATTAACACTGGCGTCTAGTGACGTGCGTAAAAAAGAGCACTCCATGCTTGCATTAACCCTGGCGTCTGGTGACGTGGGCACAAACAACACTCCATGCTTGCATTAACCATGGCATCTAGTGACATGGGTAAAAACAGCACTCCATGCCTGCATTAAACATGGCATCTAGTGGCGTGGGCAAAAATAGCACTCCATGCTTGCATTAACCATGGCATCTAGTGACGTGGGCAAAAACAGCACTCCATGCTTGCATTAACCCTGGCGTCTGGTGACGTGGGTAAAGACAGCACTCCATGCTTGCATTAACCATGGCATCTGGTGACATGGGTAAAAACAGCACTCCATGCTTGCATTAACACTGGCGTCTAGTGACGTGGGTAAAAACAGCACTCCATGCTTGCATTAACCCTGGCGTCTGGTGACGTGGGCAAAAACAGCACTCCATGCTTGCATTAACCATGGCATCTAGTGACATGGGTAAAAACAGCACTCCATGCTTGCATTAACCATGGCATCTAGTGACATGGGTAAAAACAGCACTCCATGCCTGCATTAAACATGGCATCTAGTGGCGTGGGCAAAAACAGCACTCCATGCTTGCATTAACCATGGCATCTGGTGACATGGGTAAAAACAGCACTCCATGCTTGCATTAACACTGGCGTCTAGTGACGTGGGTAAAAACAGCACTCCATGCTTGCATTAACCATGGCATCTGGTGACATGGGTAAAAACAGCACTCCATGCTTGCATTAACACTGGCGTCTAGTGACGTGCGTAAAAAAGAGCACTCCATGCTTGCATTAACCCTGGCGTCTGGTGACGTGGGCACAAACAACACTCCATGCTTGCATTAACCATGGCATCTAGTGACATGGGTAAAAACAGCACTCCATGCCTGCATTAAACATGGCATCTAGTGGCGTGGGCAAAAACAGCACTCCATGCTTGCATTAACCATGGCATCTAGTGACGTGGGCAAAAACAGCACTCCATGCTTGCATTAACCCTGGCGTCTGGTGACGTGGGTAAGAACAGCACTCCATGCCTGCATTAACCTTGGCATCTAGTGACGTGGGTAAAGACAGCACTCCATGCTTGCATTAACCATGGCATCTGGTGACATGGGTAAAAACAGCACTCCATGCTTGCATTAACACTGGCGTCTAGTGACGTGGGTAAAAACAGCACTCCATGCTTGCATTAACCATGGCATCTGGTGACATGGGTAAAAACAGCACTCCATGCTTGCATTAACACTGGCGTCTAGTGACGTGCGTAAAAAAGAGCACTCCATGCTTGCATTAACCCTGGCGTCTGGTGACGTGGGCACAAACAACACTCCATGCTTGCATTAACCATGGCATCTAGTGACATGGGTAAAAACAGCACTCCATGCCTGCATTAAACATGGCATCTAGTGGCGTGGGCAAAAATAGCACTCCATGCTTGCATTAACCATGGCATCTAGTGACGTGGGCAAAAACAGCACTCCATGCTTGCATTAACCCTGGCGTCTGGTGACGTGGGTAAAGACAGCACTCCATGCTTGCATTAACCATGGCATCTGGTGACATGGGTAAAAACAGCACTCCATGCTTGCATTAACACTGGCGTCTAGTGACGTGGGTAAAAACAGCACTCCATGCTTGCATTAACCCTGGCGTCTGGTGACGTGGGCAAAAACAGCACTCCATGCTTGCATTAACCATGGCATCTAGTGACATGGGTAAAAACAGCACTCCATGCTTGCATTAACCATGGCATCTAGTGACATGGGTAAAAACAGCACTCCATGCCTGCATTAAACATGGCATCTAGTGGCGTGGGCAAAAACAGCACTCCATGCTTGCATTAACCATGGCATCTGGTGACATGGGTAAAAACAGCACTCCATGCTTGCATTAACACTGGCGTCTAGTGACGTGGGTAAAAACAGCACTCCATGCTTGCATTAACCATGGCATCTGGTGACATGGGTAAAAACAGCACTCCATGCTTGCATTAACACTGGCGTCTAGTGACGTGCGTAAAAAAGAGCACTCCATGCTTGCATTAACCCTGGCGTCTGGTGACGTGGGCACAAACAACACTCCATGCTTGCATTAACCATGGCATCTAGTGACATGGGTAAAAACAGCACTCCATGCCTGCATTAAACATGGCATCTAGTGGCGTGGGCAAAAACAGCACTCCATGCTTGCATTAACCATGGCATCTAGTGACGTGGGCAAAAACAGCACTCCATGCTTGCATTAACCCTGGCGTCTGGTGACGTGGGTAAGAACAGCACTCCATGCCTGCATTAACCTTGGCATCTAGTGACGTGGGTAAAGACAGCACTCCATGCTTGCATTAACCTTGGCATCTAGTGACGTGGGTAAAAACAGCACTCCATGCTTGCATTAACCCTGGCATCTGGTGACATGGGTAAAAACAGCACTCCATGCCTGCATTAAACATGGCATCTAGTGACATGGGTAAAAACAGCACTCCATGCTTGCATTAACCCTGGCGTCTAGTGACGTGGGCAAAAACAGCACTCCATGCTTGCATTAACCATGGCATCTAGTGACATGGGTAAAAACAGCACTCCATGCCTGCATTAAACATGGCATCTAGTGACATGGGTAAAAACAGCACTCCATGCTTGCATTAACCCTGGCGTCTGGTGACGTGGGTAAAAACAGCACTCCATGCTTGCATTAACCCTGGCGTCTGGTGACGTGGGTAAAAACAGCACTCCATGCTTGCATTAACCCTGGCGTCTGGTGACGTGGGTAAAAACAGCACTCCATGCTTGCATTAACCATGGCGTCTGGTGACGTGGGTAAAAACAGCACTCCATGCCTGCACTAACCCTGGCGTCTAGTGACATGGGCAAAAACAGCACTCCATGCTTGCATTAACCCTGGCGTCTGGTGACGTGGGTAAAAACAGCACTCCATGCTTGCATTAACCCTGGCGTCTGGTGACATGGGTAAAAACAGCACTCCATGCTTGCATTAACCATGGCATCTAGTGACATGGGTAAAAACAGCACTCCATGCTTGCATTAACCATGGCATCTGGTGACATGGGTAAAAACAGCACTCCATGCTTGCATTAACCCTGGCGTCTGGTGACATGGGCAAAAACAGCACTCCATGCCTGCACTAACCCTGGCGTCTGGTGACGTGGGCAAAAACAGCACTCCATGCTTGCATTAACCCTGGCGTCTAGTGACCTGGGTAAAAACAGCACTCCATGCTTGCATTAACCCTGGCATCTAGAGACGTGGGTAAAAACAGCACTCCATGCCTGCATTAAACATGGCATCTAGTGGCGTGGGCAAAAACAGCACTCCATGCTTGCATTAACCCTGGCGTCTGGTGACGTGGGTAAAAACAGCACTCCATGCTTGCATTAACCATGGCATCTAGTGACATGGGTAAAAACAGCACTCCATGCTTGCATTAACCATGGCATCTGGTGACATGGGTAAAAACAGCACTCCATGCTTGCATTAACCATGGCATCTGGTGACATGGGTAAAAACAGCACTCCATGCTTGCATTAACACTGGCGTCTAGTGACGTGGGTAAAAACAGCACTCCATGCTTGCATTAACCCTGGCGTCTGGTGACGTGGGCAAAAACAGCACTCCATGCTTGCATTAACCATGGCATCTAGTGACATGGGTAAAAACAGCACTCCATGCCTGCATTAAACATGGCATCTAGTGGCGTGGGTAAAAACAGCCCTCCATGCTTGCATTAACCATGGCATCTAGTGACATGGGTAAAAACAGCACTCCATGCCTGCATTAAACATGGCATCTAGTGGCGTGGGTAAAAACAGCACTCCATGCTTGCATTAACCATGGCATCTAGTGACATGGGTAAAAACAGCACTCCATGCTTGCATTAACCATGGCATCTGGTGACATGGGTAAAAACAGCACTCCATGCTTGCATTAACCATGGCATCTGGTGACATGGGTAAAAACAGCACTCCATGCTTGCATTAACACTGGCGTCTAGTGACGTGGGTAAAAACAGCACTCCATGCTTGCATTAACCCTGGCATCTAGTGACATGGGTAAAAACAGCACTCCATGCTTGCATTAACCATGGCATCTGGTGACATGGGTAAAAACAGCACTCCATGCTTGCATTAACCCTGGCGTCTGGTGACGTGGGCAAAAACAGCACTCCATGCCTGCACTAACCCTGGCGTCTGGTGACGTGGGCAAAAACAGCACTCCATGCCTGCACTAACCCTGGCGTCTGGTGACGTGGGCAAAAACAGCACTCCATGCTTGCATTAACCCTGGCGTCTAGTGACGTGGGTAAAAACAGCACTCCATGCTTGCATTAACCCTGGCATCTAGAGACGTGGGTAAAAACAGCACTCCATGCCTGCATTAAACATGGCATCTAGTGGCGTGGGCAAAAACAGCACTCCATGCTTGCATTAACCCTGGCGTCTGGTGACGTGGGTAAAAACAGCACTCCATGCTTGCATTAACCATGGCATCTAGTGACATGGGTAAAAACAGCACTCCATGCTTGCATTAACCATGGCATCTGGTGACATGGGTAAAAACAGCACTCCATGCTTGCATTAACCATGGCATCTGGTGACATGGGTAAAAACAGCACTCCATGCTTGCATTAACACTGGCGTCTAGTGACGTGGGTAAAAACAGCACTCCATGCTTGCATTAACCCTGGCGTCTGGTGATGTGGGCAAAAACAGCACTCCATGCTTGCATTAACCATGGCATCTAGTGACATGGGTAAAAACAGCACTCCATGCCTGCATTAAACATGGCATCTAGTGGCGTGGGTAAAAACAGCACTCCATGCTTGCATTAACCATGGCATCTAGTGACATGGGTAAAAACAGCACTCCATGCCTGCATTAAACATGGCATCTAGTGGCGTGGGTAAAAACAGCACTCCATGCTTGCATTAACCATGGCATCTAGTGACATGGGTAAAAACAGCACTCCATGCTTGCATTAACCATGGCATCTGGTGACATGGGTAAAAACAGCACTCCATGCTTGCATTAACCATGGCATCTGGTGACATGGGTAAAAACAGCACTCCATGCTTGCATTAACACTGGCGTCTAGTGACGTGGGTAAAAACAGCACTCCATGCTTGCATTAACCCTGGCGTCTGGTGACGTGGGCAAAAACAGCACTCCATGCTTGCATTAACCATGGCATCTAGTGACATGGGTAAAAACAGCACTCCATGCCTGCATTAAACATGGCATCTAGTGGCGTGGGCAAAAACAGCACTCCATGCTTGCATTAACCATGGCATCTAGTGACGTGGGCAAAAACAGCACTCCATGCTTGCATTAACCCTGGCGTCTGGTGACGTGGGCAAAAACAGCACTCCATGCTTGCATTAACACTGGCGTCTGGTGACGTGGGTAAGAACAGCACTCCATGCCTGCATTAACCTTGGCATCTAGTGACGTGGGTAAAGACAGCACTCCATGCTTGCATTAACCTTGGCATCTAGTGACGTGGGTAAAAACAGCACTCCATGCTTGCATTAACCTTGGCGTCTAGAGACATGGGTAAAAAACTTAACATTGGCAAGAGAGTATTCTCCTCTTTCTATCTCTGGATTATAACTCGTTGGATGACTTGACGAGTAAATGATTAGGCTACATCTAAGATAGAGCATGCTACCTGCACGTATCGCAGCAACAATGATCACCCACCACTCCGGGTAACGAGGAAGAAACACCATAATACGATCACCTCGCTTCAACTGACATGGCCCAGTCAAAACATTGGCCATCCTGGAAGTAGAATTGAAGACTTTAATGTAAAAAATCTGCATAATAAATATACATATAATGGATGGCGTAAAGATTTGGGTTTAAATAATTTACAGCCTTATCCTATTAGAATCTGGGGCTACTAATAGACGATTTCCAGTAATTAATTTCAGTTACCATAACCCCTTTTGACAAAAAGAATATGTGAGAAACCTTTACCCACTAGAAGGACTGAGAAGTGTTTATGATATTCTCTCAAGGTCGGCAAAATATGAGCATTCACTAAGTTTGCGGAAGAAGACAGGGGGGTGGGGTGGTTAAACAAATATATATAAAATCTGAAAAGAATGGTACAATAATTGGGACTTGATAATACATTTAATGTTTCACCATGAAGTGTTGAGAGACTATTACACTAGCCCAGGTTCAGGGATAGACCAACCAACTCACTAATTCTTTTTTTGAGAATAATTCTCATGGTTGGCTAATAAAATCCCCCAAATATGCTAATTTACTGGCTAATAGAGTTAAAGGAAAAGTAACCTCATGCAACCATACACGTAAGCTTTTGAATATTTTAAAATTAATTTTACTGGAAGCTGTTGTTGCCCTAGGCAGGAAATGAATGATGTGGAAGCGATGTACTATAATCTATATGTGGGCGTGATGTACTGTAATCTATCAGTACATTACAACATTTGAGACAATATTAGCATCCCTTTAGCATTTGGCGAATAAACTACCAAAATAGGCTAATTTACTGCCTAATGATTTCAGATGACTCGCTTGGTCCCTAGGCCGAGTGACCAATGTTTGACTCAGTAGCCTAGTGGTAGCCGAATTGTGTCAGTCACTTTATTGCTTATGAAACAGTTTGAGGGAATTCAACCGTTTTTATCTGAATTGCGCGATGACATTTAAATTTGGCTCCGCCCTATGGGGGTGGGGAGAAGACAGGGAGTAGGGTAAAAAATAAAAAAACAGTCCGTCACATTATCTCCTCCAAAAATGTTTGGTGGAATTCAACCAAATTTTCTATGCAAGTTAATGTATGCTTGTGAATTGCGAAATAACATTGAAATTAGGCTCGACGACATGGTGGAATTCCCCTTTCCAGACTATCCATTTATCATCTTACGTCATATGATGTCATAATCAGCTAAGCAGTATATAGGATAACGTCATAATCATTACGTCATAAATGGTTCTATTTGGCCCGTCTTTAACTCTTAATAGTCTGACACGTTGTACGCAATGATCAAATATTAGGTAAATTCCATCTGTTATGCTATCTCCTCCGAAACACTGGTGGAATTCAACCAAAATTTTGGGGAAATGTGGGGATTTGTAATGGCAAGCCATCACTTTCTAGTTTATTTACCACTTTATTGTCCTTAAATATCTACCTTTTTGATAACTCTGAAATCTGTTGGAAGCTGTACTTGCGCTCATTTCCAGCATCATCAATCCACCAAAGTGCTGGAGTACTCAGCGACCGTAAGCCATTCTGAACAATAGATAAATCATTATACTAGACAAGCATGACAGTGTTTCTGACAGGATGCATACCCAGATTTATACCACTTTTTGTGTTTGAAATTCCATGACTTTTCATGAGCAAAATTAACAAAATCCATGCGCTCTAAGAATTAATATCTAGATTTGTCTTTATGACACTGCTCCATAAGTCACGATCGGCCTCTATTCTGCAAAATGTTTGAATATTGGGTCTTTTAACAACCAATCCAAAGCCTTGTTTTGATAAGCTGTTACCATAATTTTATTGCATAGAGGCGAGGGCAGAAATTCATGCCAGATTTTTTTTATTTTGCATGATTACCATTTTCCATGACTTTTCCATGACCTATGATAAAAAATGCTGATTTTCCATGACTTTCCAGGCCTGAAATTTAGATTTTCATATTCCATGACTTTCCAGGATTTCCATGACCAGTACCAACCCTGGCATACAATATAGCCAAGACATAATTTAATATGTTTTTAAAAACCCAGAAATGTGTTACAGTAGTTAGAACAATTTTGAACATAATGCAAGAAATGTTTTATTTAATATTTTGAACATAATTGGATTGGGAGACACTGTCTTCCAGTCCAATTACGTTCAAAATATTCACGAGTACGGCACATTTTGATTTGGAAAAACGTGCAGTTATATCAGAGGTGTGCTGTGAGCTATTCAGTGAGATCAAGACAGCGACATGTTGCTTACCAATCCCTGGTACCTGTGCACTGTACATTTAATAGTAGACACAGTTCATGTCAATACATCAAGCGGTCTCTGTGACCATCTCAGAAACTGATAAAGAAAATTACTCACAGCTAACTAAATGAGTTTTAAGAAACTATGCAAAGATTTGGTCCTCAGCTACTCAGATTTCTCAAGATATGGATATTTTAATACCATTGGGATGGCACATATGTTGGTTAATTTTTTAGGAGAGCTAGTTCAGGAGACAATTAGAAAACTCAATATATTTTTAACCCGTAAATTGTCAAGATTGTCCAAGAAAATTAAAAGTTTTCCTTGTCTATTTGGCAGCCAAGAGAAGTCTCTTTATCAAGATTTATGACTGTATGCCTGGATCAATTATTGATTCAGTCATTCTAGTGTTCAAATTTCAGAAACAGTCTTCTCTTGGTCTGCAAATGAACATTTCTCAAGAGCACGACAGAGGCTGGTTTTGGTCTACTTAACTATTAATGCTCTAACACTCATATCAGCCAAAAATGGCTTCTGCAGTGGTCTTGAGAAATGTCCATTTGCAGACCAAAAGAGGACTATGTTAGAAAATTTACTGCTGCAATGACTGGCTCGGATAACCGAGCCAGTCATTCCAGTGGTAAATTTTCAAAAAGTCTTCTTTTGGCCTGCAAATGGACATTTTCCATGAGAAAATTAATATTTTCTTGAATAAATTCTAGGGTTAAAGCATCATCTACACTTGCTGGACCATTGAAATTAACAATACATATATATGATAGAAAATATGCTACAATTACCTGCTCCCGAAGCACCCACTCATCTACACTTGCTGGACCATTGAAATTAACAATACATATATATGATAGAAAATATGCTACAATTACCTGCTCCAGAAGCGCTCACTCATCCACACTTGCTGGACCGTTGACATTAACAATACATATATATGATAGAAAATATGCTACAATTACCTGCTCCCGAAGCGCCCACTCATCAATGACATCTCGAGCAAAGTTGTAGTATTCTGGAATCTCCAGAGCATACTCGCTACATGCTTTCTCGTATGTCTCAAAGTCAACGTGATTAAAAATATTATGAAATGATCGTTGTGAACATGACACAATCGGAGTTGATGTTGATGTAAACAATGGCTTTGATTCAACAGACAATGACCTCTCTTTATTTGTTCTCCAGAATGAATTTGCTGATACTGAAAGATGCCTGGCTTGTTTGAATGAGGAGAGATTTGAGACTACATTTGTGCATTTTGTGTTTCTCTCCTTAGCAAGTAAGTTGAAGGCAACCTTGTGTGCTTCTTGTAGGTAGCGCAGATGGCGAGTCATTATTTCACGTTGTACGGTGAAATCTGAAAAAGTAAAATAGCATGAATCAAATAATCCACATGACATTACAAAGACATTACAGCTCAGAAATACAGTAAATATTCTCCAAAACAAAATGTACTGAATATTTTGAACAGAAGTTGATATGGGGGAGGGGGCAGAAAGGTAGATCAGTTACATAAATGATTGCAGAGTGCAGACTTTGAGCCAATATTTACATTAGGCTCACACCTAGGATGAGGGGAGGGGGCTGGGGTTGAGGGTGGTGGGGACAGGATGGCAAAGTTGGTGGAATTCTGAAACCAAATTTGCTTTGTGGGTTACTCATATGATTGTAGATTGCGAGACAATGTTTGCATTAGGTTCTGAATTAGGTTGGGGCGCAGAACGCCTCCAAAATTGACACAAGCATATGGGATTGCGATGGTGTACCATTGACTGCACATTCTAGTGTGAGGATGATGATGATGTACTGTACATTGTAATATTTGTTCAATCGCTCTTGCCTTTGCCATTATAATTGCCTCGTCATAAAATTTGTATCTTTCTTGACCCACTCAATAGTCCAGTTTTCAACCCAGAATGCAGCAATGACAGTAAATTTCAAGGCAGCTAGATGGTGTGTACAAAGGATCTCAACCACACAACTTGAATAATTAACACTTTGATGTCCAAGAAAAGCTAAGAATTTCTTGAGAAAATGTCCATTTGCAGACAAAGAAGCAATTTTTTTTTTTTACCAATGCCCACTGGTATGATGGCCTCAGCTATCAAGCCAGTCAATCCAGTCATACAATTTTTAAAAACATATATTTTTGACTTTCAAATGAACATTTCTCAAGATCACTGCAAATGTCAGTTTGATCATTAAAGGTTTAATATAATTCATGTATTGTTTAGGTGCTAATATCAGGTTAGTCCAAACATGTACTGAGAATGAGATATCATTATATTCCTCTCATTTATAGAAGAATGCAATGACTTCTCAGTACATGCTTGGAATAGTCTAGTGCATTATCGTAAATGACATTTCTGGACATGCAGCTTTTATTTTTAATAGGCATACCCATATTTTGCTCTTAAGATAATGGCCTTTGTAACCATATTGCTTTGACCACATGAATAACATATTAATATATAGAATAGGGCTTTACGGTATTAGAAAAATGAATATCGGTATCGATATCAATTTTCATACTGGTATACCTTTAATACCGGTATTATTCCGATGGGAAAAATGGAGTGAGGCTTGAGTAGTATGATTCCATATTCAACATATATCACCGCTACTTAAATACTTAAATTTCCACAATAAAACAAAGAAATTACATGAATCCTGATATTAAGTGCTAAATTTTAACTGTCTTCAGTTAAATTACAACGTATATCCCAAAACTGCCGAAACTCCCCCAAATCATCCCTACACATGATTTGAATTTGCCACGAAATTACAACTATTTCTGTGTGAAGATCACGAGATACCAGTAACCAGTGACCATCTCGTCCCATATAAACTCGGCCAGTGAAACTGCGAACAGCTAAAGCTATTGATATTTGACTGAGAAATATCAATGTTATAAGTCAAACACGTTTGATATGAATGTAAACACACGTTTTACTCAATTTCCTGGCTATCTGCATTGATGTATATGTTAGAATAATAAATTAACTTTCCACGACGGCATGTGCTTCATAGAGGATGAATTTGCAATGGGACGAAACCGCCAGGAAACGTGGAAATCTCTGCGCAGAGTTACAACTTAGCCATTATACCACATACTAAATAGACTACCATATGCTGCGAATACATAGGCCTAAGCTTGCTCTCGTTAGAGTAGCTTGTATCGATCGATATCTAATGATACCTGTCAACATAAGAAGTGAATAAAGCTCGCTGGAATTGAAGTTTTTCTCATATTCTCGGGTTCCTCTTTACTTGGGCTGTTGGACGGTCACTACAAACGCACAATTCCGGGAAATCACTGACTAGCCAGGTTGTAGTAATTGATATATCACTCAAAATATCCATTTCATATTATGATTTTTCTAGCAAACAACGGGCCAAAATTATAAAACATTAGCACAGGAAAAGATAGTTTTTAGACATTTTTAACCATCTGATGTCCTATGATGGTAATTAAAATAGGTTTTATTCAATTTTTTGGCGAGAAGTGCATTCTTATAAGTAGGCAACTTTTGTAGCCGTAATCGTTAATTTATCAATTACTCTAACACTAGCCTCCAGACAACAATTTGACAGCTCTGGATAAATTTTTATAAGAAAAGCATGATCGTTAAATACAGGTATAATATCATTTTCCCGTATGAAGAGCAGTAACTTATATCGCTAGACAGCTATACACTATTGAAATATTACTAATGGGAAGCAGATTATCTGCCTAACAAAATGCTATATCGGTTTTATCTTATATCTCGATATTTCGGTATGAGCAAAATTATATCGGTATGACTAATGGCATAGCTATGATACCGGTATTTGATATAATATCGGTATATCGTGAAGCCCTAATATAGAACAGAACATTTCAATTGATGTAATAATAAATTTATGAAAAATTGCATTTCTTTGCATGGGCCTTTACAGAGAAAATTGGCATAGTCTAACATCACAGATGCTACATTAAGTCGGTGATGGTTTATACTTTAAGCTAAATGGGATGAAATGCATAACTTCCCAAACTTAAGGGTTGTTAGAAAGCCATTTGTGTCATTTCAGTCTATCACGGAAACACATTACGCGTCTCTGTTAGGCGCTGTAGATTTTTTCATGCACTTGGAATTTATTAACTTTAACTATTTTCTGACTAATTCGCATCTCCTCTGTTGTGATAAACAAATAGCTAATTGTTTAGATGTGTAAATTATGAATTATGACCTCTTGAAAATGCTCAGTTGGATTCTAAGAGAAAACGCAACTATCCAACAGGATTCCCACACAACTGTCACGTTCCCAACAGCTGCTGACATGTGCAGTGTCCAATCTATGGATATCTATGCTCGAAAACACACCTAACTGGACGATATGGTCAGGGTTAATGCATGCACACATAACACGAACACATGAATAAGTTTACATATTTATTTGGTGACAGACATAAGCTGGTCGCGCCTGCACTTATGTCTAATGTACTGGTTGCCTCCCCTGGGCAGGCAACATGATGCTTGAGACACGTAAGTGCCCAGATTGCTTAATAAACGACACTTGCATATTAATAACTTGGTCTTGTCAAATCGAAAATTTGTGAAAGCCAACGAACCTCAAATATTTATCCAAACCCGAAGAAGCAGAAGCCACAATTCATATCCTTTTTGTCTACCATAGCTATCCAGTTTGTAGACATACTGAAATAATCTAAATTTGTCTGATCTTGTGATAGGACAAGTGTATAACCAGTTTTCAAATTTTTGTTGGGACAACAGCATAGCAACGTCTCATAATTATTATCTTATGATCTAATTCTGATCTTTTTCAATTCTTATCTATCTATCCTAGCGATAGAAACAGATAAATTCATAAATACATCAACCTAATAACTTAAAGGTTACTCAGAGTTGATTTCCAACACGTTACCAGTTTTCGTTTATAATGAACTCTAACTACCAACTCGACCCAAAACAACTCCTTCCATAACAAGCAATACACAACACCATACAGCTAAACCATGAACAATTGATCATAACACAGTTGAGTGTTACCCAAAAACTTGGACTCGGTGAGCTTTCATTACCAGTCCAATACAACATCATCATGTGTGAGGATTGCAAGGTTCCTGGAAAGCCCACACTGTGGAGGGTTTCGGACATGTGACTGTGTCACGAATGTAACAAGATACGAGAAGATGCACATTTTGCGGCACAGGCGGCAGAAGCACCCCAAGCTTCTACAGAACAGGGTAATGTCCCAGAACCGATGGAAGCGCCTATGGCAGATCCTCCTGGAAACAGTGGTACTCCAACTGTGGAGGTCTGTGTGAACCCGAACACAGTTCAGAATACTGACTGTGCAGAGGTTTGCACTCTCACAGCAAAGCGGCCTAAATGCAGCTGTAAGGCAGAGGACAACCCCATTGCAAGGGCTGGAAACATTACATTTGTACATGTCACTACCGCCTTACATGCTCACAGTTCTAATAGCATCAAAATGTAGATACACACGCTCCGATTGTGCAGTCATCTCTGACCACATAGATGTATTTCAAGCACGGCACCTGGACACACACAACGTTTTATACCAAGTTCAAGTATCAACACCGCCATAGCATCAGCCAAGTATGTCAGACACCAGCACAGCATTGGAGCCAACAAACAACCACACAGACATTACCATAAGAAATATTAGTGATAAGGGAGCTGTGCCACCAGAAGAGGTGACTACATCAAACAGTAAGCACACAAACACCACTGCTAGTGAATTGGAAGCTGTGGCACCTATAGAGTCTAGAGCAACAATCAGCATCCACGCAGACACCACAAGCGACACTCCTAGTGATATGGCAGCTGTGACACCAAGAGAAACTAGCGCAAGGACGTCTACCAATGTAGAGAGATCACCACAAGGTTCAATACATATCCATCTAGGAAACAACGAGTAAATGCTGAATAAAATCCTATCAAAAGTGAGAGGTCAAGGAAAGCTTCGCACACCTACAACAGCAAATAAATGATCTGAAAAAGGCAAATCCGACAACTCAAGCATCCAGTGGTCATGGTTCTCAAACAGGAAATGGTCTCAGAAAACCAAGAGTTCCTGAAAACAATCGGAATAGGATGGACAAACACAATCGCACACTGAATGATGTCACAAATTCACCAATTTCTGACTACCATACCAACCAGTCCCGCCCAGAGCACTGGTGTAGTTCGGATCGACCGGGCTGGTACAGGCCGTACCAGCCAAGCTGGGTACACACCGCCCGTCCTGGATTCATTCCCTGAACACGCCCCCTGGGTAGAGCCATAAGCGTATATGGGCCTATGAGAGATCGCGTTGTAAAAACGACTAAGTTTGTTAAAGCGCATAGTGCGCATGTGCACGCTTAGATGCTATTTTTGATGGAGCATGTAGTTTACGACCAAGATAGGATGACGCTTTTAGTGTACCGAGATGGTACCTTGTAATCCCTTTTAATTACCTGTTCCCGCCGAATCTGGCATTATCAAGACCAGAATTTGACAGGCTTTTCAAATCTGTAAACCATTTCAAAATCGGTTAAGAAATGGCTGAGTTATCCACAGAAAACCCGTCTTGATTATCTTCAAAATATTGCCGTGATGTCATAACCATGCGGATGCAGAACTTCTAGAATGTTCTAGAACATTCGACAGCATTATTATCAGCTGCGCGCTGATTGGCTGTTGCTGGAACGATGATTGGTTGGAGCCTGCGCCTGTGATGTCACGGGTAGTATAAAAGGAGATGCGATCCAGAGATCGAGAGCATCCTCGGCCAGGGGACGAATAGGTTGGACCTGTACCAGCTACTACCAGCACGACAGGCATTACACATATTACGTCGCTTTCTGTCGGTTCTTCTCCCGTAGCTAGCAGTTATCCAACCCACCGCACTAAAACAATATTGTAACTCTCGTCTTGCGGGAGAAATTTAGAACTTTCTAGTTATTGTTCATGAATATCAAGAGCTACTTCGGAACATGAACTTGCGGTGAGGCCTTTACGGCCTGAAAATGTGATTCTACAGACGTAGAGGCAGCGATGTTCTTTGGCGGATGACTCGCCGGATCTGCCGGCCTCGCCAAAAAGTGGTTATTTAACCGTCCCTGCACTGATGTCGTGCAGGTTCATCTAGACTTTTCGACCGCAGCAAGTAAACTTTGCCCGGTATGTCTTCAGAGCTGGCTGACGTACACCGCACCGTTAAGCTTAAGTTTTGTATCCTCATCTGCATCTAACAACCCCCGCTTGTGATCGGGTTGTTGTCAACTTCCATCCATACCATCGGTGTACGGGAACTTTCTTCACAGCAGTAGTGCTATTGTATCTCTTACTGACTATTCGTTAGACATTCTATATTGTGCTTACAGTCCGGAGTTCGATCTGCTCCCGTCATGAGCTGCTTGTGGGAATCCTGTTTGCGGGAACCAGCCTGCGGGACCTTTCCAGCTTCCTGAGAATGCATCAACTCACGTCAACCAAAGAATGACGTATTAATTTCAGTAACACGATAGCCCAGATTTAAGAATGGCTACCGAGTATTCAAGTAACTATACTTAACATTTTAATTATTCCGTTACTTATATTTCTGATAATTATATTGTATCTGTATAAACGGTCCCGATAACTAAAAGGTACCGTAATGGTCTTAGGACCGCTAGTTACTATTTCTGTATATGTTTATAGTTATTCCGATTTTCTGTAAGGTGTTTTCACTAACCGCACCATAGTAGGGTCGTTAACCTGTACTAAAGATATATAATTCTGATCATTTGATACTGTATTGATTGTTCTGGTTAGTTTATATATAATCATGTGATATTGCTCGCTCGCCAGTAGCCATCAGTTCATATGTTTTGTTTATTTATAGAAAATATAGGACTGCAGTGCACGTAGGAAACACTATACAGCAACATTATTATATGCAGCACTTTCTCCCGCCACCAACAATTTTTCACTGAGGTCGCTGTCCGTGCTATAACTCTGTTTAGCACGGCATGCTACCGACTAAAACCTTTTCTATTCAGCTCGATAGGATAGGTTTAATATGATTAGAGACAATTTCTTCATTAGGAAATCTGTAGTATACGCCTCTTTCCCGGGAGTTGCGATAATTTAGCCCCGCACTCCGGCAAGCTTCATATCTCTAAGATATTGTCTCTCTTCATGTTCCACTCAGCCTTGTGACTTCTTAATTGTTTGGATATCCCTATCCGCACCATGGGCTGATCCGACCCTGGGAAACTGTTGGGGTTTCCGAGCGGTGATGGCCAAGGTGTGGTGTCACATACATTTCCCCCGTATCTTTGGATACTTAGTAGTTAGCACTTTTACCAATGTAGGAAAGCACTGCGAAAACATATCTTAATTATCATTTTATTTGCTGAACAACCCTCGTGCACCGCAGTGCAAAACTGGGCAACTTGTACATAAACCTAACGACAGGTTAAACGGTTAGTTCCATAGGACTCAGTGACAGGTGAGATGCGTATCCCCACCGAGTTCCATAAAAATGTCTGCGCATGATATTTAGATCTGCCACGCCCTCACGGGAAGGACATTTACGGTGGGTATTCATCTCTCTTACCCCCTCCATAACGATAGATCAGTTGCCTAAAATGCTTTTGTGAAAAGTAGCCAGTATATTGTAACGTTTTATGTGGTTACGGAGCGAGATGTCCGGATTCTTATCCAGTTCGGAGATCTTACTAAGTAACATGTATGAGCGCTGTCTTCAGTATTGATGTCTTAGGGCATCCGTTCTCAATGACAGCCGGGTCTAACAGCTAGGTAGACACCCGCCATTTGCAGCCTAAAATAGTTCTTGTTTCTAAAAACTAAAAGCTAGTTAAGCAAAGCAGAAGGCCCGCATAAATAAAGTGGCAACTACTAATTCAGCATACTAAGAATTACATAAGACAGTAACGTGGGAATCCTTCGGGAATCGTTCTTCCCGTCTTCATGCAAAACAGCATGCACCCCTATAGTCATAATCTCACTAGGTATGGTCTTTTCTTTTTCAAACATTTTGGATGGGCCCATTTTTGCCTACTACTCTTCTCCCGCTTTAAGCAGTGGCGACATTTTCCCGTGACGGAGGCCCGCGCGAGGCACTTGCCTCTCGCAAGGATTCAGTGACGACGGTCCACGCGAGGATAATACTCCTCACCCAAACTAGCACTAGGAGTAGTGCCCGCGTGAGGCACATGATTTTTCGTCCGAGATAATCTTCTTTCCTTTCAGCTTAGAGGTATAATAACTTATATTAAGTTAATTAGTTAAGTCTCATGTACGGGAGCCTCCCTTGTGGGGATACCTCTGCGGACCTACGAGTCTGTGTGGTACCTCCGGGAGCCCCAAGTTTAAAAGTTCATCCGGCTGTCTCTATGTCTTGTATTTTCGTATGCTCCTCATTTTTTTTATCTAGCATCTTCGACAGTCTGTTTTAGGTAAAATCATTGTATAGACTTATTTTAATTAGGTCACCAAATCAAATCCTGGAAGTCCATAGATCACGAAATTGCTATGGACAGGCATACTGGTGACACAAACTCTTGGGATGAGACAGCTGTGTTTAATGTTCACGACGATGGTCGCACGGCCCCTCCGGAATGATTGAGTTCCACCGGCCTTAGGAGCCGGTTTTTGTTACCCGTAGGGCAGTCTCGTACAGGATCTGTCACTGTCACCCCGAGACCGGATGCTAACCAGCGTCATCATTCGTCGTGCACTTGCAAACGGCCAAAATTTTTACCGTGGAAGGAACATCGGAAAGCGGCTACCCCAACAATGCAGGAGATAAACTCAAACCCTACCAACTCAGGCACTCTACCCAAGCAAATACTACCTGGTGAGTATACAGATACCAGCACAAGACCAAAATCCACGGATTCTCAAATATGTACACATTCCAAAGCAATAACTAACACATGTATTTACACAAATGCAGATGATCTCATTAACAAAAAGGCTGAGCTAGAGACCCTTGTAGACAATATTCGACATGCCATCATACTAATTACAGAAGTGCTACCGAAAAACACAACCATAAACATTAGTGAACTGATTGATGAGTACAACCTCTCGCTGAACAGCAATCCATCAAGAGGAGTTATCATCTACACCCACGTATCATTAAACGCCCACAACTGTGACATACTAAATGATCACACATTTAACGAATCAGTATGGTGTACATGGATGATACAACAAAAGGAAAAAATTCTTGTTGGTTGCATCTACAGAAGCACCCCCCCCCACCCAACTCAGATGACCCAAACAATAAGACTGTTAAATCTGGTAAACAAGGTTGAAAAGGCTAATGTTGAACATATTCTTATTGTGGGGAATTTCAACTTTCCTTCGATTAACTGGAGCACGGGACTTTCATCAAATGCGGAAGAAGAGGCATTTCTTAGCACTACCAGGGAAAATTTCCTACAGCAAATAGTTACAAATGCGACACGACATAGAATAAATCAGACCTCAAATATTTTAGACCTAGCGTTAACGAACAACCAAAATATTATTCATCAAATAACACACTTACCTCCACTAGGCATCCCGACATCTTAAATACAAGCAAACAAGCAGCTACGCCAAAGCTACTGTTGAACAAAGGATGGTATAATGAAATGAGAGCAGACTTAGGGACGACTGATTGGAATCATCTGAATGAACTTAATGCACCAAAAGCTTGGAACTTCCTACACACAAAACTAACCACAAGGAAGTAGCAGTTCATTCCTACGTCAAAACAACATGGTAAGAAGAAACACATCTGACTTGATCATACGACAACACAATCAGTCAAGTGTAAAAATCGGGCATACAAAAGATACAATAAAACAAAGAAAACCACTGATCATGCCCGTTACAAAATTGCTAGAAACTAAATGACGGCATGCATCAGAAAAGCAAAACAGACTTTTGAACGTAAAGTGGCAAATGAAAGCAAGAGAAATCCTAAGGCTTTTTGCCTACGGGTTGGGCTGGGCTAATTGGCATGTATATCCCCATCTCCCTTCCTTCTCCCCCCCCCCCCACCAAAACACAAATCTCTAATCTCAATAACTAAAAGGAAAAAACATAGATGTATTGTATAGTTTGTTCTTTTTTCTATGTCTACTTAGCTCAGTACTGTATCTGTACATTCATAAGTATAGATCACATTCTATGTTAAGCTGTGTGTGTGTGTGCGTGCGCGCACGTGCGTGCATGCGTGTGTTTAATGTTAGGTGTCCGCCACCACTATAGGCAACCTGTATTATAAATATGGGCATTATCATCAATCTCTCCCCTTACCAGGCTTTTTTCGTATGGCGTGAACAATAGAAGGGAGAGAGATTGACGATATAGCCTAAATATGTAAATTGGTATCTAAGAAGCAAATAAATAATATTGAATCTTGAATCATCATCATGATGACAGAAACCTTTCTTTTGACATACATATAGGTAAGATCATCTCCAAGGCTAACAGCACAATAGGACTAATTAAGAGAACCTTTACCAACACTGACCCATCTACTTTCACGCTCTTGTACAAGTCTCGTGAAACCTATTCTCGAATACGGCAACTCTGCATGGTCGCCAAATATTGAAAAGGCAATCACAGCTATTAGAAAGAGTTCAACGACGAGCAACAAAACTTGTCCCGCAAATCAGAGAGTATAGATACACGGAAAGACTTGAAGCCCTAAATTTAATGTCACTGAAATATAGACGGTTTCGAGATCTAATTGAAACATTCAAGCTCATCAGGGATCTATATAACATTGATTAGGCCTACTTCCTCGAACCATCCAGTATTACACATACCAGAGGGCATAGGTTCAAGCTCAACATAACACGCAGCAATAAAGATATTCGCAAGCACTTTTTCACCAATAGAGTGGTACCACAGTGGAATTCACTGTCAGTTACAATAGCTGAAGCAACAACAGTCAAATCATTCAAGAACAAACTAGATATCTACTCCAAAGAAAGAACATTCGAATTTGACTGAACAGGCCATACATATACCAGCCCATCACAAAGTCATACTGCACTTCCACAAATAAAGTTGACTGAGCTAGGAGTAGCCAGTGTATAGACATGAACATGCTCAGTAGCGATTCCAATTACTAGTAGATACATCTCTGCTTCCACATCCGCACTTTGTGGTTGCATGCAGAGACACAAGGCAAGCGTAGAGGAGGAGACTCGGATAGCGATGAACGCAGAAAATGAAAACAACAGCAATAAGACAAACCACTGCCTCCACAAGTCAGCATGCAAACAAATGCCAGGTGCAGCAGGGTGTAACCATGAGTGTAGGAGGCATACCACAGCTAACATGGGGAACATCCATCTGCACCACAGCATTTCCACAAATCAGTGTTAACCCTTGCCAATCTGAGTTCAGAATTTTACATTTTAAATTAAATTAAAAGATGATCTGTGTTCATTTTCCGGCAAATTTGCTGGAGGATGTTGCTATCGTAGACAGCAACATCATCAACAAAATTATTGCAAAATGTACACCAGTTTCTTTGTTATTGACATAGCAAAAGATGGAATATTGACAGCAGAGTGGTAATGGTCAAAGTCTTAAACCAAATGGTTTTGAGGAGACTTAATTAAGCAACAACAGTCCAATCGTTCAATAATAAACTGGAAGACGACTTCAAGGAAGGAACTTATGAATTGGATTGATCAAGCCATACAACAACAAAAACACTGAGGCAATAACAAGCCAATGGCTTATGCCTCGTAAAATGATGATGATGATGATGATGATGATGATGATGATGATGATGATGATGATGATAAACTATTTATCCACTTGGAAATAAATAGTCTTGAATCTTGAATCTAGATAGGCACTTAGCCTTTGATGGACTGCCCATTCTGACTTTGTACATATACTTTTATGCCGCAAAATAAACAACATGGAATTTGAATTTGAAAACTTGACCTATTTTCATCCAAATCCAGAACAGAATGGCAGACAGAATTTTTTTCTCTTGGCTGTAAGATAACTGAAATATAGATTTGTAAAGCTACAAGTATCAATTAGAGTCTTACAAAATATGAACAGTATCTCATAAGAAGCTAATTGCACATCGAGGTGAGACTAAATTATCCTGTAAATAAAAGTGACATTGATTAAAAAGCAAAATGCCTGACACGAAAACTGGTCACGGAATAAACGAAATCTAGGATTTCTTTTTTCACGAGAGAGTTGATACTTACCTCCCTAATACTTTTGATATTGCTAAATATTGGCTTTCACTCAATAAACACTCAGATTTAAAACAGTTAGGTGCCCCTACTGGGCAGGGAGTCAGAGCGTAGTCTGGCGGATGCCAGCCCCACCACCGCGCATGCGCAGACTAGCACTTCCTCTGACTAGATTATTGGCTGACACACATGCAACTATTAAGAGCCTGAAGACCGAGCCTCTGTGGGGTGGAGAGGCCGGGTCCGTATCTAGGGAGGTAAGTATCAACTCTCTCGTGAAAAAAGAAATCCTAGATTTCGTTTATTTCACTTCAAGAGTATACTTACCTCCCTAATACTTTTGATATTGCCAGAATTCGAAAGTGAATCTGGCGGGAGGGAGGCGAGGTCAAAAGACCAGCTCATCCCAATACGCTTTTCTGCGTTTAAGGCACTTAAACTTCTGAAACTGTAAGAAAAAACAGTCAGGATTTGACTAACCATCGGATAACACGACCGATGTATGAGAGATGACCGAATGTCATATGCGCTCCCCCCCCTCCTTCCTGGGAGGAAGAGTCGACTGACCTCAATGTCCTATACGCTCTCTACGTACAAGTGCCATGTACTACAGGACAGAGACGAAAAAGCTCCATTTTCGTAACTCTCAACAATGAACCACACAAATACACAAACCATCACCATATTAATAACGGGTAATCGTGACAATACAATCAACAACGGACAACACATGAACAAGACTGACCTTGTTGAAAATGGCTGCTGACATCATCTTCCCATCGGTAAAGACTGATGCAGGCCCAAAAAAGTGGGTGTTTCCATAAATTAATTGTGATATATATAAGTAATGAGGAAATCACCTCAAAAAATATAAACCGATTTATTTTTTCAAAACCGACAAGGCGAGAGGATTAGAGGTGTCACGGAGATAATGGTCTGTAAAACTTGACTCACAGTGCCACTGAGCCACCGACATAATATCATCCACAGGGACCCCATTAAATAGGGCCGTGGATGTCACTACGCCGCGGACACTGTGAGCCTTGGCCACGTCAACCTGCTTCCCGGTGGCGGATTTATGGCAAAACTGAATGCACTCCACAATCCACCTGGAAATGGTGTCCTTAGAAGCCCTCCCATGGGGTTCAATATATGACAACCATAACGCTGACTGGTCGGTGCGCCATGCCGCCGTACGTTGTTTGTACCGGCGCAGCGCCCGGACGGGACACCATGCTTTAGAATTAGGATCATATCTAGTTAAAGCAGGCAAAATAATAGGTTGACCTGGATATTTCAACGACTGATTTTTAGCCAAGAAATTAATCCTAGGTAGCAGCTTAAGGCCTTCCCCTGAAACCACAAAACGGTCATCCTCGGCTGATAAGGCATGAATCTCACTCCTACGCCTAGCCGAGGCCGCAGCAATTAAAAACACAGTCTTCAGTGTTAATAGTTTCATAGAAATGGAACTAAGTGGTTCAAAAGGCTTATCACCTAGTACTTGAAGCACTAGCGATAAACTCCAAGACGGAATCACAGGAGGATTCCTTGGTCTTAGATTGCCCATGCCTTTAATTAATACATTCAATGTATTTACTTCATCACTTCCCCTCTTAGCCAAGCAAGGAATAACAGACATTAATGCTGATTTATAACCAGCAATAGAGTTAGGCTTGAGGCTATAGGCATCATAGAGGTGACAGAGGAAATCAGCTACTACTTGAATAGATGAATCCATTGGATCAATACATCTTTTTGAGCACCATTCTGCAAATCTGTTGATTTTATAATTATATGCTCTGGAGGTTGACCCCCTCCTGGCTTTGGCCATAAACATGGCTGCTTGCTCAGAAAAGCCCTCCTTAATTCTAGATTCCTTGACAACATCCACGCAGTCAATCTGAACATTGACGGATTGTTGTGAAGGGCCTTGCCCTGGAAGATAATATCGTCCATTAGAGGCAGAGGAACCGGATTGCAGACCAGAAGGTCCAGCAGATCCGTATACCATGATCGGCTTGGCCAATCCGGGGCGATCAGAAGCACTTGGCATTCCTCTTGTCTGATTTTCTGAAGAATTTTTGGAATCAGGATTGCTGGAGGGAATGCGTATGCATACATTCTCCCCCAGCTGATAGCTAACGCATCTGTTGCGAAAGCGCTTGGATCCGGAATCGGAGAGACGTACGTCGTCATCTTCGCATTCTTGCTCGTTGCGAACAAATCGATGTTGGGTTTCCCCCAATGGTCGAACAGACGATCCGCCACACATTGATTTAGTTGCCATTCCGTGGGTAAAACACTCATCCTTCGGCTCAATGAGTCTGCAAGCAGGTTTAACCTTCCCGGAATATGAACTGCTTTCAAGGTAATCTGGTGATCCAGACACCAACATAGCAGTTTCCATGTCATCATACAGAGACTGGGCGACTTCGTTCCGCCCTGGCGGTTTATGTAAGTCACAACTGTTGAGTTGTCTGAACGAATAAGAACAATCTTGCCCTGAACTTTCTGTAAGAAATGTTCCAGGCCCAGGACTACTGCTCTTAGCTCCAGTAGATTTATATGTTCCTGTGACTGTTCCAGATTCCAAAGCCCTGATATCGTGGATTCTTCCAGGCAAGCTCCCCAACCCTCCATCGATGCATCTGTATACACAGTCACCTGAGGGTGGGGAGGGGTTAGCAAAACCCCCGGTAAGAGATTCTCTGTATTCAACCACCATTGCAGGTGGTGAATCAGAGGCGCCAACACTGACACATTCGAGTCCAGCGAACCTGTACTCTGGGTCCATTGTGTCATGAGAAACAACTGGATCGGCCGCCTGCGTAAGGCGGCCTGAGGAATGACTGGTTCCAACGAAACCATCAACCCCAGCATTCTCAAGTAAACCCGTGCCAGGACATGACGACTGTCGCACACTGACTGAATCAACGAGATGAGTATTTGAACCCTCTCCTGAGTAGGATAAACATATCCTGTCTCCAGATCGAAGAACATCCCCAGGTAAACAAACTTCTGGGATGGAGTCAGCTCTGATTTTGGGAAATTGATCATCCAGCCCAAGTCTGTGAGAATTTTCAAAACAATCTCCAGATTGGCGGACAAACTTTCCCGGGTGTGCGCTTTCAACAGCCAGTCGTCTATGTACGTGTGGACTGCTATGCTTCTCCTGCGGAGGTATGCTGTGATCGCAAGAACCACACGGGTGAAAACCCGAGGAGCCGTGGAAATTCCGAAGGGCAACACCCTGAATTCCCACTGTCTGCCCTGGAATGCAAATCTCAGGAAGCGACAGAAACTCCTGTGGATGGGGATGTGGAAATAAGCGTCCTTCAAATCTATCGACGCCGTCCACATCCCCCTCTCCAACCCCGCCAACACCGAGCGCACCGTTTCCATCTTGAAACTGGGCGTCTCGATGAACTTGTTCAATGGCTTGAGGTTGAGAATCGGTCTCCACCCACCGGTGCGTTTTGTTACCAAGAACAGGGTTGAATAGAAGCCCGGACACCTCTGTGCCGGCTGAATAGCTCCTTTTTGTACGAGGGAATTTATCTCCTCCTCGATACACAACCTTTGATCTGGATCTCTCGGAACGGGAGTCCAGATTGGCACCAGAGACAGTCGCGACGGCGGGCCTGTCATCCACTCTGGATGATACCCCACGGAAAGCCATCGCAAGACTAAACGGTCCTGAGTTAACCGTTCCCACTCTTGCATGTGGTCGGCAAGCCGGCCTCCCACCGGTCCACCTAGGGACCGCGGTGGACACAAGGCATGCAAGAGCGGCACTGTCTCCGTCGCCATACACACCGGCGTGGTCCTTACCGCGGTAAGCGCCCTGTCAGGAACGATAACCACGCCCAGATCCTCGCGCGACCCGCCCCGCCCCGCGCGCACCTCGGTGCACGGGCGGCTGCCTGGCTGACGGCGGCTGAGGAGCCTGCGCCCCCCTCACTGCTGGCCGAATCGCACGCGGCCGAGGCCGGCGCTGCGACGGCGGCTGGCCTCTGACTTGGCCAGCACCACCTCGAGCCTGCAGGGGACGATACGCAGGGGCCGCGGCGCGAACGTTAGCACGACGCAGTACCTCAAACTGTTCGCGCAGCGCCCTCTGGTTATTCACCAGGGTGACCGTCTCCTGGAGGTGGCGACATCCCTCACCTCCAAAAAGACCAGGACCCGTCATAGGCGTACGGAGTAGCCTATTATACAGGTCCTGAGACGGGCACAAATTGTCCAGGGCAAATGTGCGTCTTGCCCTGACACTCCTGGTCACCGCCCGCGTCATACAGTCCAGCGCCAGGTTAATACCATCCTGGATGGTACGCTGGACCGCGAGCGGGCCTGGCTGGCGCGATGCGGATGCCGTTACTACCCCCTGTAACAGCTGGGAGACGTGGGACAGAGCGGCAATCGAAGCCCGCCCACTCTCCTCCGCATCACGCAACGCGGTATTCGCCGAACGCAACGCGTTCGCGCACAAGACCCCCGCGTCAGAACGGGATCCTGGCCGCGTATCCTCACCCAAAGCCGCGCGGTCATCCACGCTGGGCTTGGGCACCACACCGTACCGCTGGTAGTCCAGGGGCACGATGCGACAACGCTTGGCCACCTCGCGAGGGGCCTTCGCGAGACGTCCACTCGTGTTAATGGACGCCTCCGCCGCCTTGAACATGTCAACGACATGCTCCGCCAGCGGCAGAGAAGGCATAGCGTTAGCAGTTGGTTTCCCAGCTAACCACGGCGTGTGAACACGGTGGCTAGCCGACTGCTCCACGGGCAGATCAGGCCTAACGCTCACCAACCACTGGCAAGCGTCATACCAATCCTCCTCCGTGGCTAACTGCGAGCGCTCTACAAGACGGGGTCCTTCGTCTTCCTCCTGAGCGCAAGCAGTACTTGACGGCGGGTACGCTGATACACCTGGCAAGCCAGGGAAAACATGCGGGCCTGTCAGCACCGGCATGAGAATATCACTGGTTTGACCAGGAGCAGGCACCGCGGTAGAGCGCGGGGTATATATAGCTCTACCACGGGCCCGGCCAGCACCAGCTACACTCTCGGCAAGCCGAGGTATGCGGTACCGCTGGCCATCAGCAGCGCCCTGGGCCACCACCCGAACCGCGGACCTTACTCCAGGGTGAGTAATACCGTGGAAAAAAGCGCCTGTATTCCCCGCGAGGGGTGCACAAACGTCTTCATCCATGTCCACGTCGTCAGACGGCGACCCTAGCAGGTAATCCTCATCACCCTGGTCAGAAAGATTAGACCCCGGGTCAGCAAAGAGAGCTAACCCGGGCTGACCAGGAACGGTGCCATAGGAGGTACTGGCCACCGCGGCGTGCGGATACCCCTGGACTGATAAGCAGCCAGCGGGTTCCAGCGACAACCGTCCACGGTCCCCTATCGGCGCGGCAATAAGCCTGCTGCCAGGGCCGTGGAACGCCCCCTCTAATGGGGCCACCTCTGAATCGTCGGACAACGGAAGCGGACTAAGGAAAATCGATCCAGAGGCGGGGATTACCTGCTCCGAAGCCGATGATGAGGACAATAAAGGATCTGGTCCAGGAAGCATGCCACGAAGCAACCCTGGAACCAAATCTTTTATTGTCCTCCTCATCTCTCCCAACATCTCGGTCCGGAAGGTCTCCATATCCACCGCGGACGAGACCTTCCCCTTACCCTTCTCACTTACAACCCCTCGTTTCCGCTTCTTCTTCTTCTCCACCACTACCACCTTGTCCGTCGCCTGTAAGCAGCACAAGAATTCGGACATTAACACGCCCCCCCAGTGCTTACATATGTCACAATTAATCAATGGACCACAAGGGCTACATCGATAACACAGATGCGGCCAGAACTTCACATGCATAAAACGTCCACAGGACGCGCAACCCGGTCCCTGAAACAGGGCAAAGGACAAGGAGTATGAGCAACTAGTTAAGCTTAGAAACTCAATCCAACTCAAGGAGAAGGAAAAACGATCATAAAGATCAATATACATCAAAAACCAGCCTAGCGCTTGAATTGCTAATAAATACATAGCCAGCTGATTATGACGTCATTAATCCCGTGACAGGAAAAATTCGATCCCAACAAAACATCCAAGTGCAAAGACGAATTGTATGCTGAATGGATAAGTTGACTACACAACCATCAGATACATATAGATAACTCTTTACTGGCAAAAATGTTAATTATCTCCCTTTGATTGTTTACAATAATTAACATCACCACATTATCATTGACTAGATACCTGACACTTTGTATAGACAAACCATCCAACGTGACGAACCGGAAACTCCACCATCTGCACGCCTCTTAACTCTCTCCACCTCATGGGGAAGGAATTGGAACAAGAGGGCAAAGTGAGAAGACCTTTATACCAGGCCTCCAACTCACTGGGCATAATTTTTCATTTGGTTAGATAACCTGACAGTGTTAGTAGGAAATGGAACCATGGTGGAGAGAATACTAATTCTCTGGTACTGTGACGTCACAACCTAGCGTCATACAGACCTGTGGACAGAAACAGAAAGAGAAATTAGTCCTAGGTAGCACCGAGTTGACCTAAACCAACTAACTAAGGCGCTTATCACGGTAAACGCGAGTCCCGGAAACACAATACACCGGGAAGAAAACTCGCTAATTTTACTAGAAGTCACCTGATTTAAAGGTCCTCCGTCCTCCTGTGGCGACGTATTCCTATCCGCCATCCAAAAAAGTGACTAACACTCCAAACAAACACCACTTAAACAGTTTAAGAGAGCGAAAAAGCTATTGAACAAAAAAAACATGTGTGATCTCTTTGCCAATAATCTAGCAAAGAGGAAGTGCTAGTCTGCGCATGCGCGGTGGTGGGGCTGGCATCCGCCAGACTACGCTCTGACTCCCTGCCCAGTAGGGGCACCTAACTGTTTTAAATCTGAGTGTTTATTGAGTGAAAGCCAATATTTAGCAATATCAAAAGTATTAGGGAGGTAAGTATACTCTTGAAGTGAAAAGGTTGGTACCAGAAGTACGTCACACAGTCAGTCAGATGGCGATCAAAGTATAAATACTGAATTAATCAAATCACAAATCCATGAAACTCTAATCAGTAATAAAGACATGCTAGGAAATATCATTGAACATGTAACCGCTGCTGTGATTAAAAACATTATGATGATAAGACATTTATTACACAAATTACAGAATCGGTAACCAATGACAGTTGCTTTCTTACTAATGTGAAGCAAGACATTTATAAGAGTTTAACATGGAATGTGTCAGACAAGACATGAGAGCAATTAAAGACAAAAATGATAAATTGGTCGAGGAAAATACAAAGATAAACATCGAGTTTGACAACAATGAACAGTATTCGAGAAGGAACTGCCTTCTGGTACACGGAATTCCAGAGTGCCAAAATGAAAATACTTACAATTTGGTATTAAATGACAAATTGGGCCTAACAATAGATCCTACCAGTATCGGGCGCAGCCATAAAATTTGACCCAAGCGCACTGATATCCAGCCACCCAGGGATGCCCGAAATAGCAATCATGTCCATAGCAGACCTATCATCATTAGATTCATATCATATAACACACAGTATGCCATATTCACCAACAAACGTAAACTAAAAGGTACAAACTTTGTTGTTACAGAGCCTCACCAAGATACGGTTGCAGCTACTGAAGTTATGGCAGCAGCACACTGGGGGTAAAATCAGCATGGTCAATTAATGGACGCATCATCTGCCTTGTTAACTCTGGAAACAAGATGATGGTTACATCAGCAAATGACCGCGATAAGGTACCAAAATGAAAACAAACTGTCGCTGTATGCTCCTGTACACATCTTGTGCTCATGTCGTAACATTGTAGGCTTACTACCTAAATAAATATGCTTTATCGCCCTTGTGTATGCTTCCAAGCTGCATAAATGTGCTTCATTCATCGCTTGTGTCGTAACAGTGTGTGCTTATTAAATGCATAAACATGCCTCGTCACCATTGTTTATGTTTCCAAACTGCATAATGTACTTCATCGTTTATGTTGTATCAGTATTTGCTTACTACCTGCATAAACGTGCTTCAGCACCCTTGTGTATGCTTCCAAACTGCATAAATATGCCTCATTGCTTGTGTTGTATCAGTGTATTCAGTGTATGCTTACTACATGCTTAAATGTGATTCATCGCTTGTCATATCAGTGTATCCTTACTACCTGCATACATGTGATTCATTTCTAACGTATGCCTCTGCACAATATACTGTCACAACAGTGATTATTACTACTCTGTGCGCTGTGTTATCCTGCCTTCTCTGTGATCCCCAAACGTTGGTCTCTTGCATGTTTGACTACTCATCAAAACAATGCTGTACTACGTTTGCATAAGTCTGTGAAAAGTTCTGTCATATGACTGTGTTAATATAATTTAAATTTATTTTTGCAAATGTATGCTGTTGTGCAATGTTGTGACTGTCAATTTATATGCATGCTGGAATAGATTTGTATGCATGTTGGAATCGATATATATATATGTCGGACAATTTAAAAACATATATAGGTATATAATAAATATCTACACTAGCTGCAAGCTGGCCCCGGCTACTTTGTATGCATGTTAGAATCAATTTGTATGCATGTTGGAATAGAAATATATTTATCAAATTAGTCCCAAAATATTCAACAGCTGACCTGCCTGGGGGTGCCGTTTTGTTTTTTTATCCGAAATATTAGAACTTCAGGGTTTACCTTGCTACAATAAATAATAAGGCACATGCATGTACCAGTTAGGCAGTTACATAAATATTGATCAGTGTGTGTGTGTGCGCGTGCATGTGTGCATGCGTGTGTGTGTGTGCGTGCATGCGTACGTGTTAGGCTTGCACGATTATCCGATATTATCGAAAATTGCAAAAAAAAATTTCAGCCACGATTTTTTAGGATGTGATTTTGAAAAAAATTGAAATATCGCCAAAATTTTACTGTCATGCCGTATTCTGTCTATTTGTAGCATAGATCTCTATTACGTCAAGCTGTTCAATTTATTTCCAAACCAACATCTCTGAGAAAGGGGTGGGATTATACTAGGAATAGGTAAAAAAGGTTGAAGTTCATTCTCTAAAATTCCTTTAAAAGATGGACAGTAATACGAAAATTCAATGCAATCTACCAGTATAATTTCTTGTCGCCTTAATGTATACCTCAAAATCATGATCGGGGGAGTGAAATTATTACCTGGGAAGGTATAGATATTGCATGTTTTGTAATAAGCATGGTTTATAAAATCAAAAGTAATCCAAAATTTGACATTAAATGGCGTTGCGGGAATATATAAATCATGTGATATTGCTTGCTCTCCTGTTTTTGGAGGCGAGAGGTGGTGCGTTCACAAATGTGATAGCCACATGAGATAGTATACACGCTTTAGCAAGCATGGCGATCTATCCTAGATGTTTCTGAAGGCTAACTCTTATTAGTAAAATATATAAATCATGTGATATTGCTCGCTCTCCTGGTTTTGGAGGCGAGGGTGGTGCGTTCACAAATGTGATAGCCAAATGAGATAGTATACACGCTTTAGCAAGCAAGGTGAACTATCCGAGATGTTTCTGAAGGCTAACTATTATTAACCGGGTACTCGGTAAATGCGGAGCAGATCTAAACATTAGATGTCTATGGTTTTAAAGTACATTCCTAATATCACGTGATTTGTATATTTTCACAAAGACGACATGAAATGTCAAATTTTAGGATTAATTTTCGTGTAATGAATGATGATTTTAACAGAGTACGCAATATTTAGGTTGTCCAATGTAATAATTTCACTCCCACAATGATAGATATGGTATACATTAAGCCAATGGGTAAGGCGGCAGGAAATTATTAATTGTGTCCTATTTTCGTGTTATTAATGATCGGTTTTAGTTTAAGCATCTTGGCGACTGGATTTCAAGTTTTTGTTGAAATTTACCAATTAGAAGTCATCCGGCTAAAACTGATATGAAAACTCAGAGCGAAACCGATATGGCTACATAAGCCACACCATGCAGTCCAACTCAACCCAAGACCAATTCACCCCGTGAATTCATATACCTTATACGATATATCGAAATATCATGATTTTTTTCACCAAGATATATTGCGATACCTCCTAGGACAATATCGTGCAAGCCTAGTGTGTGTATGTGTATATATGTGTGTGTGTGTGTGTGTGTATATTTATTATTTTTATTTTATTGACGCACTGGCAACGTGCGGCTTCAATTTCCATGTGCTAACTTAGCCGACAGTGCTGCACCCGTTAGTTTAATTTGTTGATCACCATCTCCCAGTCGCGGGATCGAACCGCCATCCGGAACTCCGCATAGCATCAGCAACCAGGCATCTTTCCACTGGACCACCGCACCAAGACTAAAAAGTCAAGGATTGGCCGACCAGCTTTCACATGTCTGATATACTGACACACTGACGATTCATATGGGACTATCTGTGGATGCATCTGTCACAATCAATCCTAGGCTTTTACGCCTATTGTACTCTGACTCCAGCACGGCTCTGGCAGTATATGTATTTTTATTTTATTGACGCACTGGCAACGTGCGGCTTCAATTTCCATGTGCTAACTTAGCCGACAGTGCTGCACCCGTTAGTTTAATTTGTTGATCACCATCTCCCGGTCGCGGGATCGAACCGCCATCCTGCAACTCCGCATAGCATCAGCAACCAGGCATCTTTCCACTGGACCACCGCACCAAGACTAAAAAGTCAAGGATTGGCCGACCAGCTTTCACATGTCTGATATATGTGATAGCCAAATGAGATAGTATACACGCTTTAGCAAGCAAGGTGAACTATCCGAGATGTTTCTGAAGGCTAACTATTATTAACCGGGTACTCGGTAAATGCGGAGCAGATCTAAACATTAGATGTCTATGGTTTTAAAGTACATTCCTAATATCACGTGATTTGTATATTTTCACAAAGACGACATGAAATGCCAAATTTTAGGATTAATTTTCGTGTAATGAATGATGATTTTAACAGAGTACGCAATATTTAGGTTGTCCAATGTAATAATTTCACTCCCGCAATGATAGATATGGTATACATTAAGCCAATGGGTAAGGCGGCAGGAAATTATTAATTGTGTCCTATTTTCGTGTTATTAATGATCGGTTTTAGTTTAAGCATCTTGCCGACTGGATTTCAAGTTTTTGTTGAAATTTACCAATTAGAAGTCATCCGGCTAAAACTGATATGAAAACTCAGAGCGAAACCGATATGGCTACATAAGCCACACCATGCAGTCCAACTCAACCCAAGACCAATTCAGCCCGTGAATTCATATACCTTATACGATATATCGAAATATCATGATTTTTTTCACCAAGATATATTGCGATACCTCCTAGGACAATATCGTGCAAGCCTAGTGTGTGTATGTGTATATATGTGTGTGTGTGTGTGTGTGTGTGTGTATATGTATGTATGTGTGTATGTATGTGTGTATATGTATGTATGTGTGTATATGTATGTATGTGTGTATATATATATATATATATATATATATATATATATATATATATATATATATATATATATATATATACTGAGCCACAAAGGTTTAGCAACAGTGAAGTTTGGTTTGTTGTATTAAAACTATGCATCCATTTATAACCAAATTTGCAGGCATGTTTCGTCAATGTAATGTCTCGCTGATCATGAAGAAATGCAAATCATTTCTTGCATTTCTCGGCCGCACTCGAGCCACGTCTTGTTCAGTGATGAGTCGAGGTTTTGTGTGGATGTGGCGGATGGTAGGCAATGGGTTTGGCGACGTTTAGGAGAACGGTATGATGCAGCCAACATTATTCAGCATGACAGATTCGGTGGCGGCAGTGTCATGGTGTGGGCTGGAAACCATGAAAATGGCAAAACAGATCTTATTGTGATTCGCGGAAATTTAACAGCTCAACAATACTGTGGTTGTCGCCCCTGTTGTCATCCCTTTTATGCAGCATCATGCAGAATTTATGTTCCAGCAAGACAACACCCGTCCTCATTCAGCTAGGGTCACCAGTGATTTCCTTGAGGCTAACAACATTCCGGTGTTGGACTGGCCAGCGCGATCACCGGACCTGTCTCCCATCGAACACGTGTGGGACATTCTTGGCCGTATAGTGCGTGAGAACCATCCACATCTTCACAACGCAGGAGCTGGAAGCTGCACTGCTCCAGGAATGGGATGCGATTCTTCTTCGTGACATCATGTGCTTAATTCGAAGCATGAGAAAGCGATGTACGGCGGTGGTTAATGTGCACGGAGGTCACAACCGGTATTGACAGCTCAGTGTCATTATTTAAATTGAACCCTTCCGTTGAATGATGCTGTGTTAATGGCGCGATGCTAGCATTACAGTAACAAGAGACTGTTGTTCAAATTGGAAAATGACCTATCAATTGAATAATATATTTGAATCAATTTATTGTTTTTGTTAAATAACATTTATACAGTAATATTCTACGTGTTGCTAAACTTTTTTGGTTCAGTATATATATATATATATATATATATATATATATGTGTGTGTGTGTGTATGTATGTGTGCATATGACATGTATATACGAGTAATTAATAAATATCTGCACTAGCTGCAAGCTGGCTCTGGCTACTTTGTATGCATGTTAGAATCGATTTGTATGCATGTTGGAATCGAAATATATTTATCAAATTAGTGTCAAAATATTCAACAGCTGACTTGTGCAGGTGTTTTTTTATCTGTGATATTAGGATTTCAGGGTTTACCTTGGTACAATAATTTCGACATACGGAAAAAGCCTGGTAGGGGGAGAGATTGACGATAATGCCCAATAGGCACTGGCTTCGGCGGACAACCTAGCTGAATCCATAATTTATATATATTTTACTCCTGAATAAATAATCTTGAATCTATTTTAGTTCGAAAACTGGTAATATACAAAATTAAAATGAGTAAAGGACTAAAAACAATAATAAAGTCCAAACAGAATAAGGTAAGGAATGTATGTAATCATTTTACTGTCACAATAATTTGTAGTACTATCAATATAGAACGAAGTTTCGAAAAGAAAGTTTGATGTAAATTCTTCGTGTTGTTCTGTATATTCCGCCTCTCTTCATAACATAACATAACATAACAAGTATACAGCTTACCAGGACTTTTACGTCCTATTATCAGCTGGTGTATAAACTATAATTATTAATTATTATTGTATGGTGATTTTCGGGTGATTTGGCTTATCTAATGCTCTATAGTTGTAGTACACTGGGTGCGTTACATAGATTTTGTCTAGTCTAGCTTTGAATGTGTTTATGGTAGGTGCGTCAACGACTGCTTCCGGTAATGCATTCCACCAGTCTATGATTCTGTTGGAGAAAAAATTCAGTCTATTGTTAGTATTCGCTCTAGTTTTTCTAAGTTTGAATTTGTGGCCACGTGTTCTGTCATCTTGATTTAATGTGAATAGTTTACTGGGATTTACTGAGTAGATATTATTGAGATACTTAAAAACATTTATGAGATCTCCTCGTATTCTTCTATACATTAAGGTTGGTAAGTTGAGATTCCAAAGACGATTTTCATAGGACATGTTCCGCAAAGCTGGTACCATTTTAGTCGCTCGTTTCTGGACTTTTTCTAATTGTTCGGCAAATTTCCATGTGTGTGGGGACCAAACGGGACCAGCATACTCCAGATGAGGGCGTATTAAACTTTGGTACAGCATCTTAAATATGTCTGTAGTAATGGAATGAAACGTTCTCCATATAAGCCCTGTCATTCTGTTGGCTTTTGATGTGATGTTATTTATATGGGTTTCAAATGTTAAGTTTGAATCGATTATTATACCCAGATCATTGATCTCGCTCTCTTCCTTTAGGACTACTGTTATATCATTATCAAGGAGTTTGTACTTACAATTACTGGCACTTGGCTTGTGGCCAATGTGCATAACTGAGCTTTTGTTTGTGTTGAACATTAATTGCCAATTTTGGGCCCAGTTTTGAATGGCCTCTAGATCATTTTGCAGGATTTCACAATCACTCACATCAGTTATTGAGTTGAACAGTTTAGTATCGTCTGCGAAAAGATAGAGTCTGGATTTTATGTTTCTTGGCATGTCATTTACGTATATTACAAACAGTAGTGGGCCAAGTACACTGCCCTGTGGGACACCGCTTATGACCCTGGCCCAATCTGAGGCTGCCCCATTAACCACGACTCTCTGCTTTCTTCCTATTAGAAATGACGTAATCCATTCTAGGAGTTTCCCCGAAATACCATATGCGTTTAACTTGATGAACAATCGCTCGTGTGGTACAGAGTCAAAAGCCTTCTTAAAATCAAGATAAATTACATCAATCGATTTCTTATTATCCAAAGCATTTGTCCATTCGTCTATTACTTCTAGCATTTGAGTTACCGTTGATCTTCCCCGTAGGAACCCATGTTGGTATTCGGTAATTATTTCACTTTTCTTCATATACTCTATCAGCTTGTCCCTTACTATGCTTTCAAGTATTTTGGATGGAACTGAGGTTAGACTGATGGGTCTGTAATTGTTCAGATCCCTCTTTGCTCCTTTTTTATGCACAGGTATAACATTAGCACATTTCCAGTCAGAAGGTATAGTCCCTTCTGATAATGACTTGTTATAAATTATGCTAAGTGGTTCAGATAATACATCTTTTAGTTCATGTAAAATTCTTGGATGCAGGTCATCAGGACCAGCTGATTTATTTGTTTTTAAATCTGCAAGTTTTTTTCTGACGTCTTCAACAGAGACAGTAATATTGTTTATTGTTGTTGTAGTCTCTGTTGTAAATGTTGGGATACTATCTAGGTTCTCATTGGTGAAGGTACTAGAGAAAAAGCGATTTAGTTCTTGACTTTTTCTTTCGTTTGTGGTTATTAAATTGCCATCAAGATCTTCTAAGTCTCCCACATTATCTTTGGACTTGAGCTGGCTATTTACATAAGCCCAGAATGACTTTGGATTAGATTTGCTATTTTTAGCTACAGTTTCCTCATATTTTTTAACTGCCCGTTTACAGAATTGGTTCACCTGATTTCGTATACTAGCATATTTGTTGTAATCTGTTGATGCTCTTGTTTGCAGATACCTTTTCCACTTCCTTTCTTTTTTTCGCACTAACTTGAGGGCCTTTCTGTCTAACCAGGGTGGCCTATATCTTTTATTGTTTTTAACTTGCTTGGTTGGAATATAGTCTTTCGTGAATTTATTTACAAGATTTTTGAAATTTATCCAACATTCTTCGGGGGGTTTGTTGTGGAAAAGTGCTTCCCAGTTAATACTTAGAGCTGATTGTAGTGCGGAATAGTCACCTTTGTCATAAGCCAATTTATTGGTCATATTCTGCTGTGGTTCAGCGTAGCATTTTAGTTCATAATAAATGCATATATGGTCACTTCTTCATATCATCATCATCATCATCGTATCATAGGACTTAAAGACCAAGTACCATACGCAGCGAGATTTGTGTTCTGATACGTGCAAATAATGCAACATATACTGACTAAAAAAATTACATTATCATATTGTCATAGGATACAGATAATTTTGTAAATCCTTGTCGAAAGTGACCATTTTCGTACCCTTTCAAAAACGAAATAGAAACGGAAGTACTAGCGTCAATAAGGGATGTGACATCATCGGAGGGACCTGTCTTTCTCTTCTCTTTCCTCAATAAAAATTGGAATTTACTCAAATAACATGAAGATTTCTCGGCATATTTTCCAGGCAGCATTCACTAGAATGAGTATGAACTCATATCTGAGGGAAATAGTGACTCTGGGCCTGAAGATGGCGACGGTGTGCCGAATTTAGGCGTAGATCATACCAATTTGAACCATTACCAGATTTCGAACATGCACTAGCAGACGAGTTGAACTGGCATGGACGACAGAAACGCCCGACTTCAGAACGTAGACTGATCAGTAAATTACAAACGAGTTATTGTTTTTTCTATATGAGCTAATATTGTGTTATATCTGCTGCATTAAATTATAAAGTATCTATATATAGGCTGCGTATCAGAAAATGGACAATAATTTGCACCGTTTGTTTTAGCTTTAGTCAAAACTTACAAGTTGTGATAGGACAATGGTTGCTGTTGTAGTGACAAATACAAAACCTCCATACATGCAAGGACCATGCTTCATTATTACAAACCAAAAACTAATTAATTGTTGTTTCCAAACAGAAAACTTGAAGTGCTGCAAACACAGCCTGGGAAGTCACTAGCTACGCTTTGTCTTATTACAATTACTGAAAGTATAGATATACTGGAGCCATACACATGTTAAAGACAGATGCTGTCCCGACAATGTCCCACCTGGTTAATCATTTGTAGCCAAGCATACCTGAAGTCTGTGTAACCGCTTAGGCAAATCTGCTGGAGAAGTCGCCTTCAGATCCAGTATTTGAATCCCCTTGTGTACAACCGTTTATATGAAACTGGCAGAGATTGTCAGTACGTAGTAGAATGTATAGCCTATTTTGTTTCCATGATTTAAGCACAGGTGGACATGTATGTTTTTCATGTGCCTTGTACTGTCTAGAAGTGTAAATGTGTATATATGTATAATATGTTATTATGAATACATAAGATGTATAGATATATGTATCCATCATATCTACATGACAAGTCACATAAGTTCCTTAACCGGAAAAGTGACGGTTAGTTTTAAACTCAAATATTTTGACCAACAAAAGGCCATACAGGCCTTATACGTCGTAATGATTCCGTAACCAAACCGTACCGGTCAATCCGTACCTAGCCTATTGGAGAGTCCATACCCTACATCTGGATGATGATGATTTGGGTGGCTATAAAGGACAGAGAGGCTGTGTCATTAAAATGGACAAAGAGGGCGTGTCATCTAACATAAATCATCATCATCATCTACGAGGCATGAAGCTGGAATAGTCCATCAAGTGTACAAATTGTATGTCTGATAGATGCACTATTTAATAATCATTCTGTCGATTCTATTGAAAATTTTGAAACTAATTTGACTGTGCGCTGCCTATGGCAGAAGCAGCACTCAGTCAAATTAGTTTCAAAATATTTATCAGGTTAGCTGAGGTTATCTGTGTGGGTATGTACCTTGATAATGGTATTCTAGGGATTCAGGGTTCGATCGATTCCAGCACAGGCAAATCTTGAGTGGAGCTTACCTAAAATGGACACGGCATAGCTAGAAATGTATCTCTGTTATTGGTACCACCACCATTATCTCCACCAGCCTTTTTTACTGTCATCATTATCGGTCACAATCAACATTGTAAGCCCCATAATTGTTACTCTCGTCATGCCAATGTTGTCATCACCATCATTGTCACTCATCATCATAGTACGATAGTCATCACCATCATCACAATCATTGTCACTGCCTTCGGTCTTATCATCATCATTGTCACTCTCTTGATAGATCTTTACTATCATCCTCATCATCACCTTCATTGTCACCATCATTATTGTCAATACTAACACCGTACACGCATTGTGATTGAGCTCATAAAATTGTGATATACCGGTATTTATTTCAAGCGTTTCAAGCCATTGCTTGGTGTGAGTATGCAACATGTGTCACTGTGTGTGTGGACACAGTAGATCATTAGGTGGTGCTTTGGACTTCGGGGGATAACAAAGGGAGTTCGGATTGGCTGCTCATAAACCAGTCAGTCATTTGTTCTCTCTTTAATTTCACCTGGGTTCACTTTCTGCAGAGACCACCACGTATCAGAAATGAGGTCGGTGCCAATGACTCGGGTGGGCGTGTATCGTCAAGATGGTTTATCCTATTATGAAGAATCATTGATTTAAACAAAATGGATACCTCTCCGACTTCTTTCATTTTCTCTAGTATTAGGCTCAATGAGAAACGATATTACCATTGTGGCACGTTTGACCATACTTAGAGCTATTGACTTTAAACTTGGTGAGTCTTCATATTTCAGAGTGATAAATTGTACAAGTTGAGAATAATGACAAGATGCAACTTGAAATCAAGGACAAAATATAAGACCATGATATTAGGCCTATAATAAAGTAAAACTTGTCTAGATATCATGGATTGGCACAGATTAGCAAATGCTTAGCAAAAGATGACAAATTTAATGTTTATTTGCAAACCAAGATGACTATTTTTGAAAATTTACCAATGATATCACTGGTTCCATAAACTAACCAGTTATTTCAGCGGTAAATTTTCTTAAATAGTCTTCTTGGTTTGCAAATAGGCATTTATGAAGAGGACTACTGGTACACAACACTAATGGAAATATTACAACATCTAGTATAGGCTATTGAGAGCAATAGATACTGGGATTGCCAGAGCGAACCTGGTCATATACAGTGTACATGTCCATTTGCTGACCAAGATTCCAGAAGACAATTTTTGAAGATTTACCAATTTAATGACTGCTTTGGTAATCTAACCTGTCATTCCAGTGTTAAACTTTCAAAAATAGTCTTTAGTTGGTCTACAAATGGAGATTTTCAAGGCAACTACAGACATGACAGAATGTTGCAATGGTAACATTTAAAATATATATTTATTCACACTATTGACAACAATATATATTGGGGTGAGGGAACTAAGCTATAAACAGTGTACTGGTGTGTCCATTTGCTGACCAAGACTCCAAGAGATTACATCTGAAAATTTACCACTGGAGAGACTGGTTTTGTAACCCAACCAGTGATTCCAGCGGGAAATTTTCAAAAATAGTCTGTTGATTTGTAAATGGACATTTATCAAGACCACTGCAGAAGCGCTAATGATGGAAAGGTTGACCAGCATCTAGTATATTTATTAATCATGAGGCAATGAGCACAATACACTAATTAATACATATATTGGGATGCGTAAAATGAGTTATATTTTAAAAAATTGTTCATAATACATTGGTTGTCAATTTGGGGACCCAGATTCCAAGAATATCTTTTTTAATTTACCACCGTAATGGTTCAGTAATCTAGCCAGTCATTCCAGTGGTAAATTTAAAAAAAATCTCTTGGTCAGCACAAAGACATTCTTCAAGATCACTTCAGATGACGTCTTTGACTGCCTAGACCATTAAAGGGGTTACTTTAGCTATTAAATTATTACTAGGCCACCGAGGTGTGGTCAGTCACAAATTATAATTCACACTTGTCAATTTGCCTTGCTAGCTAACAGTGGTAACAGGCTAGTGTTAATTTCTGTGAATGACACATGTAGGTAAAACTTTTCTCACTTTGTGACCAACGATGCGTCACATCCACCTTGCAAATCTTATGCCGTAGCAACCATCCGCCATCCGTCCATCAACTTTTGTTTTCAAACACTACTCCTCATTAACCACTTGGCCGATTTCAACCAACTTTGGCTGGAAGGACCCTATGGTGGTAGGCTCCAGAACCACAGTTAAGAATTTTTATTCATTAATTTTTGGGGTGAAAATCTGATTTTATGAAAAATGTACCGGAAATTGTCAAAATGATAAAACATACTTTTGTAAAAACACAATCTTAGATTTTATGGAAAAAAACTATAACTGCTTGACATATTTCAACCAACTTTGGCTAGAGTGACCCTATCATGGTAGAATCCAGAACTTCTATTCTGAATTTTGATTGATCAATTTTTTGGGTGAGTCTTAGATTTTCCAAAAATTATCCATCATGTCTCTTTAAATGCAAATGGTTCAAATGCTAATGGTCCAGGTCAGCTACTTGGGCCTCTTGTTTTTTTAATTCTGGGTGTGGTGTGGACTGTTGGTGAAGCATGGTGTGTGTGCGCGCGTGTTGAAGGGGGTTGGGTGGGGGCTGTGGCTTGTTGGTTGTTACGCCTACTCTTCCTGGCAGCAACCAATTTCATTAGGATCAGACATACTCAAACTGATGATCAGTGTAATATTTTATTACTTAACAGAGAGGTCAGTGCTCTCTGAAAAAAGAGAGGAAGTATGACCACTGCACAGGAAATCTGTTGAATATTTTGAAAATAGTTTTACTGGAACCTGTTGCTGCAACAGCTACCAGTCAAACATTTTTCTAAATATTCAATAAGTTTAAATTATGTTGTAACTAATAGGTCACAATGCATAATTATGCCCCTCCCCTCCCCTCCCTCAACACCCTCATTGCATCACACAGCGCTCGTGTCTCTGCTGCAAATGACTCAGACGATTGACCTAAATTACTGGTTTGAACTAGATAGATGAGCTAGACAGCTGTTTATAATTCTTGATGTCGTGAGTTGACGTTACCCGGCCTTATATTTAGACAAAGGGCGTAAGTAGTAGTAGGCCAAGTAGTATTTTTTGTTTCTTGCGGTTTTTCTTGGGGGTGGGGGGGGGAAGGGACTGTCTATGTGTAGGCCTAATTGGGTGCACATTTTTTCATAATTATTCCATAAAAGCATTCCAAGTTATAACCAGCCAGTATAGATATTTGTGCTTCTCGAAAACAATCTGCGCCGAAATGCAGAGAGCAGACGACGGCTGTTGTACTGCGCCATCTTTGGGTTCGCGGAAATCGGCTCTCTTTGTGTGTAATTTACCACTACATCGTAGCCTATAAATTTTATTTGTTCGTGAAAATATGCAGCGAAATTCCATTTATTTTGTTTGCAGTATTACCGCAGCTATAAGCCACACAACGGTTAGGCATATTTGACAACAATCCGCGATCGCACAACAGGGTCACAATGACTTATTCGCACTGTCGAGGCGCACGATAACGATAGGTCCCTCCGATGACGTCATACGATATAGAGCTTTACTATTTCGGTTTTTTCGAGGACAACACAGAATTGCAAAATACAACGTAAAACAGAGTAATATTTTAAAATAAAACATTTTATTATATTATTTATTGCACAACCTTGTATATTAAACCTACTCTTGCTACCGTTGTGCTTGGTCTTTAAGCTTAAGGCGTTTGCTACTAATAACGCAAATACTTTGCGATGCTTTATGAGAGAGGACGTGATTCTTGCTTTACCGATTGTATAAATATATTCTGAGCTGCAGACTGCTGCAATTCTGCACCCAATACTACAGCTCTTATTTAGTCAATGGGTTTTCCATAGCAAATTTTGAGTGTAAAAATTCTCGATTTGGTATATTTACACAGTATACATCAGATTTATGGACATGTGTGGTTCCACAACTATTCCAGTAGTCTCTGCGCTGCTTGTATGTTATGTACAAAATTTAAGAAAATTTGGGCAGATTCCATCCCAGCCTATAGCAGAGATGTTACCAAGCATAATCTTCTTTGATGTGTTTGAGGATGTGTGTAAGACCTACAACCACAAGCTGCATTGTACCGCCTACAGAAGCAGATCATTGGCCCGGTGTTAGCTGCGGTATGCCACATACACCTAAGGTCAGCTTACCCACATCCTTTCTCCACGTTTAGTCGTAGCAATACCGCATATGTAAAAGATGTTCGTCCAAACTGCTTTTGAAATTGTTTAGATCCTTGGATTCTACTATCTGGGCTGGCAGTGTATTCCATACTGGTGGAACTCTTTTGCTAAAGAAGTATTTTCTCCTATTCGTTTTACAATGATCTATCCTCATTTTATAGCTGTGACCATGTGTTACTTCTGTAGTGGGTATTCCCAAGAGGTTGGACTGGTTAGCGTTGTACATATTATGCATGAACTTGCAGGCTTCAATAGGGTGTCCTCGAGTTCTCCAGTATTTCAATGAGAAGAGGTTGAGTGCTCCTAGTCTATTTTCGTAGCTGAGGATCTTAATCCCATGAACCATTTTAGTGGCCCACCGCTCTATGTTCTCTAGTGCTTTTGATTGCCGAATGAGATGGGGTAACCATACAGAGTTGCAACATTTCAGTACAGGTTTAACCAGTGTTTTGTATAGGAGCAAGAAAATAGTAGTATTCATGAAGCAGAAGGTTCTCTTTATTACGCCACGTATGCTTTACAATTTCTTTACAATTGTGTTGATGTGCATATCAAAGCTAAGCTTCTCATCTATGTGTACACCAAGATCCTTTTCACAGTATGTTCGAAGTACTGGTACACAGTGCTCAGTGTCTGTCATGACATACTGGAGTGCTGGGTTTGTGCTACCTAGATGGAGTACATGAATCTTTGTTGAATTAAAATGAAGTTTCCAGTCTACTGACCATTTACAAGTTATCTCAATATTCCGCTGGATGTCAGATGTCTGTGGATTTCCAATTAATTTTGTGTCATTTGCAAAGATTTTGCAGCTGCATTCGATAGTGTCTGGTAGGTCATTTATGAAAAATACAAACAAGGCAGGTCCAAGAACACTGTTTTGTGGAACACCACTGGTTACCTTCTTATAATCTGACTGTGTTGCACCTAATTGAATCCGTTGTTTCCTGTTGCTTAGAAAACCACCTATCCAATTTGTTATTTTATTTCCGATCCCATATGCTATCAGTTTTATCAGTAGTTATCTATGTGGCACAGTGTCGAAACCTTTCTTAAAATCTAAATAGATTGCGTCCACTGGCTCATTAATGTCTAGCAGTTGGGTCACTATTTCCAGATATTCCAGTAACTGGGTCTTATGGGATCTGTTGGGCCTAAATCCATGGTGGCAGGTTGATAGCAGGTTGTATTGTTCCAAGTGATCCATGATATGATAGCATCTCGTACACATGATTCTAGGACATTACATAGTATGTACGTTAAACTAACTGGTCGATAGTTTCCTGGGTCACTTTTAGGACCTTTCTTATAGATGCAGGTTACATCTGCAGTTCCCCATATCTCTAGGATTACTCCTTCCTCAAAGGAGTTGTTAAATAGAATGCTGACCGGTAGACTAAGTTCTTTGGCTGTTTCAGACAGAATTTTAGGATGTATGTCATCTGGTCCTATGCTTTTGTTTGTATTTAAATTCCTAAGTTTCTTTTCTATAGCTTGAGGAGTAATCAAAATATCTGCCAAGGATTTGCCATCGTTCCTAGGTGAAATCTTGGGTATGTCATCTGGGTTCTGCTTTGTAAAAACACTTGAGAAAAAGTTATTCTATATAGTTGCCTTGTCTGCATCAATTGCGGCCATCTGACCACTTTCTGGATCTTTCAGATTTCCAATGTTTTCTCAGGGTTGTTCTATTTTTCACGTAATTCCAGAAGGTGTTGGGATTTGTAGTAGTTTCTATGGACAGGTTCTTTTCGAATTCACATTTGGTTTGTCGTATCTTTGTAGTTAGTGCATTTCTTGTTTGTTAGTATACTCTGTAATCATTACTTCTGTTAGTTTTCTTGAATTTTCTGTAAGCTTTACGTTTGTCTTTGATCATTATATGTACACTTTTGTTTATCCAACTGTGCTTTTTCCTTTTAGAATTACTTTTGGGATATGCCATAGGAATGTTTTTAGTAATCGTATCTTTGAATTGTTCATACAAGAAATCACCCGCTTCTTGTGTATTTAAGTCATTCATTACCTTCCACTCTACCTGACTGAGCGCCTTTCTCATTCTTTCATAGTTTCCTTTGTTTAGAAGTGGTTTGGCCATTTCCTGATATGTAGTGTCTTTGAGAAGTTGTGGGTGTATGTGTACTTTCAGAATATCGTGATCGCTCATCCCTAGAGGTGCTTCATGTTCTATTTCAGAGATTATGTCAGTGTTGTTAGTTAGTACAAGATCCAGTGTGTTTGATTTCTGATTTTCTATGTGGCAGTTAGTGTCGTGAATCATTTGTTGTAGGAAATTGTCCTGGAGTAGAGATAAAAATGCTTCGCTAAGTGTACCATGACCTATGCCATTCACCCAGTCTATATGAGGGAAGTTAAAGTCTCCTGTTACTATAATGTGTTTTTGCCTTTTCTATGTAAATTGTCTTGAGCAGTTGAAGTAAATGTTCATTGTTTTCATTTTCTGAGCTTGGACTTCTGTAGACACAGCCTAATAGTACCTTCTCTCTGCTTTCAGTATTCCAGCAGCGCCATACAGATTCATTAAAAGGTGTGTGATTCAATGAGTTGCATATCTGTGCACTAAGGGATTTATGAATATAAATAATAACTCCTCTGAGTGGCTTATCACTTGTAAATGAATCATATTCCTGCAGCTGTAGCTCACTGAGATTGATAGGTGTCTGTAATTTCTTTGGGAGTATTTCTATTATACATATAACGGCTGGTTGGATTCTTTCTACAAGGGCTTCAAGTTCATGAAATTTATTATTAATGCCATCAGTGTTAGTGTATATACAGACAGGTGTGCATAACGAATGAGAACAAGAACTATTTACAGGTTTGACACTGCTTCTGCTGGAGAGTCAGTGTTGTGGTCCAGTCTTGCTTGCATCCAGTTTGATTATTTTATCATTTCGAATGACAAATATGTCCCATGGGTTTGCTACCCTTTTTTCTGTCAGTTGCTGTTTTAAAATGATCTGCATTTCTTGCTCCTGTGGTGTCCTATCAGAGTTTATGTAGCTTTATTCTTGCTATCTCTCTTATTTTTGTTAAACTTAATAGCACTGATAATCATACTGTCTCTAGCTTCTTCAGACTTCAATGTTATTTCGATGGATCTTGTTCTGGCTGACTTCTTCCCTAGACGTTGAAAAGACACTATGTCAGTAGGATCTATGTCTGTCATCTCTTCAATATCTTGATTTACTTTAGCTGTGTCCTCTAATTTTCGGGTAGTTTCATTATCATGTTAACTTTCTGCTACATTGATCATTATGATGTTTTTTGCTCCTTCTGTCGTTCTTGTAATTTTTCAAAGCATTCCTTCACCTTCGCATCAACTGCTTTCTCAATCTTTTCGTCTATCTGTTTGAGCTGGTCATTTTTTCCTGTGATCTGCTGCTCCATCATAGCCAGGATTTGATCCATTTTGTTCTCAAGTTTCTTACGTCTTTCATTTCCATCGTTGCTTTTGGCCATACCGCTGACTCTGCAGGGGTAACAATACCATATTAGGCCCAGTGATTTTTTCTGTAATACTTTGTAGTGTGTTTTTGTGATGTCATGACATTTGGTGTGGAACCATTTGTCACAGTTTTTGCACTGTATTGCTAGGCCGCTTTTGCCCACTTCACAATCGCACACACCACATGGAAAATTATTACCCGACAGCCTCCTATATTTCTCGCTTATGGACGAACTTGTATTTGTAGAATCTTTTCTGGCCGAGCTCATTTTGAATTTAATTTTGGACAGTTTTGTTAGTTGCAATAGCGAAATTTAATGATTTATTGGTACCGACTTGATCCTCCCTGTCTGAACAGGGGCTGTATTCATGAAAGGGCGTAGCTTACGCCTGGCATAACTACCTTGGAGTCATTATGACATCATATATGTTCGTACATCATTTAATATTATGATGTCATATTCTCCAAGGTAGTTATGCCCTGCGTAAGTTACGCCCTTTCGCGAATACGGCCCCAGGTAGTCAGTTCTTGTTTACTTTGGAGTTGTCGTGCAGGTTATCTTCGAAAAATATGTGTTGTATTTTCGTGGTAGCAACAAAGTGTAAATTCGAAGATATTGTGAGACAAAACGTATACAATGATCAACTTTGCTTTTATTTGTTACACCTGACAGAATATAAAGTAAATGTTATCAAAACTTTTCTATATTTCTGCTGAAATATCATTAAAATCATATCATATCAATTTTGGCTGCATGGCTAATAGGTCGTTAGCCTGTCAGCCGTTCCTATCCTTCAAATTTCATAATGTCCTTCAACCAATCTACAACTTGACAATACTATTGCTATATGTTATATATAGGGTTTTTGGTGGTTTTTTACATACTTTCTTGATATTCAACTGGGTTTAAAAATGATTCATTCAAAACGTTATAGTATTTCGTACCTATCAATAGTATTTCCTGATTTTATCTGTCACGAAAAAGAAAAAAGAAGATAATTAATTTTTGTACAAGTTTCCAGAAAAAAGATCATCAAAATCAACATAATCCCTAAATTATTGTATTATTTCTTACAGGAAGTATGGGGGGTCATAATATAATTTGTTTCCATAGGAAACAGCTTATTAAGAATCATTGGATTTCATATTCGTTAGCTGTTTTCGTGAGTGGCTTGGGTCTTGATTTGGTTGCTGTGCAACAGTTTTATGGCAATACAAACAAATAAAAAAATCAAATTTACTGCGGGCAGCACACTAGTTCAAGTTCAAGTTCAAATATATATATATATATATATATATATATATATATATATATATATATATATATATATATATATATATATATATATATATATATATATATAGAAATTATACATGAAGGACTGATACTATAAAATAGATGACATAAAGGTTAAACTTAGTCCTAAAAGACAAACAAGAGACATGGGACATGGGACGGATATACAACATATTTACAGGTACATAGGTGTGCTTATTTTGCTAATTAAAATTATTATTATTATTATTATTATTATTATTATTTGTTTGGGTGACTGGGTGCACGTATGATAATGCGTCATTATGATGTGGGTTTTTTGTGGGGTTTTCGGGAGTTTTTGTTGTTGTTGTTGTTGTTGTTGTTGTTGTTGTTGTTGTTGCTGTTGGTTTTTTGTTTGTGTTTTTGTTTGTTTTATTTTTTAGGGCCTAGTATGTGTTTATAATCAAAATTTTTATCTTCTGTTTAAATGACTGTAGAGTAATAATGTCTGTGCGTGTCTTTGTATCTGTGTTATTCCATAATTGTAATGCTTTATATGAGGGTTTTTGTTTTGCTGCTTTTATTTGGTGATGTCTTGTGTGCAGATTATTTCGTGTCCTACTGTTGTGAGAGTTTATTTGTGTATTGACCGTAAAGATACTGGTTAAAGAAGAGGGTAAGTTGCCATTGTGTATAATTGGAGCCTTCCAATGTCCTCGAGTTTTAGAATTTCTTCTACTTTAAAGATATCCTGACCACCTGCTGTTTGTGTAAATAATTTAATAGATTGCTTTTGCAGTGATTTTAGGTTTTTTAGTTTAGCTTCAGATGTGTTAATCCAGATAGCATTACAGTAAGTGATGTCAGGAAGTATCATTGTGCAGTACAGATTTTTAATAATATTCGGTGTTAGATAGGGTTTTAGTCTGCGTATGATGGCAATGCTCTTTGCTACCTTGGATGATACGACTTCAATATGCTTCTCCCATGTCAAATTCGTATCCAAATAGACTCCTAGAAACTTGGCATATTAAGCTTCATGTATTATCTGGTTGTCGATGCAAAGTTTTGGGAGAGATGCTTCCTTTAATTTATTAGATTTTGTAAATAATATATAGTTGGTTTTACTTACATTTAAAGACAGTTTGTTAACTTTAAACCAATCTATTAACTTTGCCATTTCATTATTAACATGTTTGTAAAGAATTTCTATGTCCTTATGGCTGCAGAAAGCATTAATATCATCTGCAAAGAGGATTAAAGAGAGATGGTTACAGACTTTGGGTATGTCATTCATATACAAGAGAAACAGCAGTGGGTCAAGGACTGATCCTTGGGGTACACCACAGATTACTCTTTATATTCTGAAATGACTCCATTGAATTGTACACATTGTTTTCTGTTTGACAGGTAGCTCTGTATCCAATTCAATGCAGTGCCCCGAATGCCATAGTATGCAAGCTTTTGTAATAGAATCGAATGGTCAATTGTATCGAAGGCTTTGGAAAGGTCCAGGAATACACCCAAAGTATGTTCATTATTCTCTAGGGAGACAGATAGTTTTTCAATCATATCCACAATGGCAAGCATAGTAGAGTGCTTTTCTCTGAAACCATACTGAGATGGACATAAGATGGAGTTTTTGTTTAGGTAATTGGTAATTCTACTAAAATACAGCTTTTCCAGGAGTTTCGAGAAGAGTGGGAGGACTGAGACTGGCCTATAGTTAGTAAAGTCAGATGCATCTTTGGCTTTGTATAGAGGTGTAACACGTGCAACCTTTAGTCTTGTTGGAAATGTCAGTGATAGATTACAAATATGATCCAGAGGAGTTAGTATTTCCACAACACAGTGTTTGAATATTTTCCATTTAAAATTATCAATGCCAGCACGTTTAGTTGTGTTAATTTGCAATAGTATTTTGTAAATTTCTTCACTATCAGTAGGATTTAATAAAATGGAGTGTTGCTAGCTACCTGTTAGATAATCCTGTACATGTATGTTCGAGCTGGGTTGGATTTTTTTTGATAAGCTGGGTCCAATGTTAGTAAAGTATTCATTGAATTTGTCTGCTATTTCTTTTTTGTCATTTATGACTGTATTATTGTAAATAAACCGCGATGTTTCGGAATTTGTTTTTTTCTTGTTCAGTAATGATTTAATCAGTTTCCAGTTTCTTTTATATTATTTTTTTGTTCATCAAATTTATTATGAAAATAATTTATTTTTGCTGTTCTAATTATTTGATTAAGCCTGTTTCTATATTTTTTGAATTGTGAATCATTATATTTTGTTGGATATTTGATGAAATTCATATATAACTTGTTTTTCTTGTGACAGGCAGCTATCAATCCTCTTGTTATCCAGGGTTTAGTTGGAGTTTGTTTAGATTTGTTAATGTTTTTAAGTGGAAAGGCAGATTCGTAGATCTTAGAGCATATAGTATAGAAGGTGTTGTAGGCATCTTCACATGACTGTGACTGAGTTACCTGATTCTAATGTACACTAGCCATGCAGTTTTTAAACAATTCTATATTTTCCTTTTTGAAGTCCCTACAGGTTACTTCTTCTTTTTCAAATCGCTTTCCTCTTTTGTTTTGTTTTCCTATATAGAAGATAGGTAAATGATCCGAAATTTCTACGACAAAAATACCTGATTCGGTTTTGGCACTTAGAGTATTATTTGCGAGGATATTATCAATAACGGTAGCTGAGAATTCAGTAATTCTTGTTGGTTTTGTTATCAATGGATAAAATCCGGATGTTTTTAATAAATTTAATAGGTCTTGGGTGTAGAAACTGTGCTGTTTTAGTAGATCAATATTAAATTCACCTAATATATAGACAGATTTCTTTTCATTTTGTAGAGTATTTAGAATTTTTTCGAATGATTTGATAAATTTATCATTGTCACTTCCAGGAGGTCTGTATGTAACGCTGATAAGTTTATTTTTTGTTTTGTCCATCAGAATTTCAATAAAAATGGTTTCAATATGCTCTTCAGTCATGGATAGGTCATCTCTCAAATTACACTGTAGATTGTCCTTTATGTAAATGCCTACACCAACCCCTTTTTGTGGGCCTGTGTTTCTCAATAAATTTATAATTTTGCCTGTTAGTTAAGTCCAGTGGTGAGTCAGGTTTTAGTCAGGTCTCGGTAATTCCTATGACACTAAATTCATAAGAACTAAGATCTATAAAATTATAAAATTTATCAAAGTTTTTAAGCAGAGATCTAATGTTAATATGGATTGTTGAGAAAGAAATTGTGTCTGTGCTCTTAAGAATATTACCATTAAATTCTTTCTGAAGTATATAATCACAAAGTGGAACATTCAGACCTTCGTCATCAGTATCGGTTTCAGAGAAATGTGTGCATTGATCAGATGTGTTTAATTTGATTGGGTTTACAAGTATGTTTGTATTTATATATGTGCTGTAGTCATATTTGGCACCTAGAATAGTAAGCATGAATTCGGTATCATTTTCAAAATGACTGAAAGGGATGATACTTTGATTACATATTGGAAACACCACCATGTCTCATCAGAATTTTCTAGTTTTTCATAATCTGAAATAGTTAGGCCTTGAGAGCATCTTAGATGCACCCAGTCACCACAATAATCACATATAGGCATGGACAGCAAGAGCGGGATGGCTGAAGGCTATTGCCAGCTACCGTGATGGAAAGACGGTGTGATTTTGATGGAACTGAAGAGTTATAGTAAGAGTTATCTCGTACCATGCTGCTGACCATTCCCTGATCTCCACTGCCACTGATATTACTCTACCAATGGGGGGGGGGGGGCACCACATGTGAGGAGCAACAGAATGCCAGCAGGAATCAGAGACTGGATTGCACATGAGGACTGGCTGCATCTGCAATACCAGTATACAAGTGTGGGGTAAGGAAACATGTGATATACTAAAATACATGTAGACGTGGCTACACCTATGTAGACTATGAGTACTCACATCAGTAGCAGATACTTGAGTAGTACATGTAAGTTTGTTCCTCGTTATGTTGTGGCTTTACATGTATTTACACTAAATACGGTGCTATATTGCATCATCTAAAAGTAAATACATACAGGTCTTTCAATTACATGTATTGTCATGAATCATGCTGTCATATATGTGGAACAATATCAAGCAGGCAATTTTAAGATCATAATATTGGACAAGGAGTCACTAGTTTATACTGTAAATGAGGCTGACAGATACCAGTACCTGTAGGACAGCAAATATTCTGTTGAATATCCTGAAACTAATATGATCGGGCACTGTTGCTAATATAGGCAGCAACAGCACCAGGACACACCCCAAAATATCTAACAACTTACTTGTCATAAGTTGGTTTCTGGGAAGTCACGATATGATATATAAATCGATCCCAACATGCGCAAGATGTTGGCAGAGCTAAGGTAACAATAAGTGGATACTGCTGGAAATAGTTTCTTCTATCGACTCAAAATAATATTTGAGACTAGAGCATGTAGAGCATAATAAATAGGTGAGTAAAGCAAGCAACTTAAGCAACATACTGAAATCAGAGGTATGTCATCCAGAAAGAAAAATCTACATTTAAAGCAAATTAAAAACAGGCATTACAGATACGTGGATATTTTGGACTTCATCTCAATCCTTCAAACTGTCTAGTCAGCCAAATTCAGCCTCGGCAGTGGACCTGATGCATGACCATTTGCATGCCATTAAGAGAAGCCCATCCCAGAAGAGTTATCACTGGAACGGCCGGCTTTATAGCTGAGTCAGCCATTCCAGTGGTACTTCCTCATAAACAATCATCGCCTCATCCACAAATATACATTCAATAAGCAATATTTTGATACAATTTTTTTTTCAAACCAAAACTGACCACTAGAGGACTAAGCATTATCCATTCGATACACTCAATAGATAGTACTAAATTTAAAAGTACATGTGGATTCGACAAAAATATAAAATAAAGTGTAGGTGTTATAGTAGGTAAGCAGCTTTTAGAATGCACTAATCGGTGCAGAATAGTTTATAAGTAAATCATAACACTTAACTCACAGCACGCTGATGTAAAAATCTTAAATTTTCAACTTAAATTAAAAGATGAACTGGTGTTAAATTTGAAACAGATCCGGTGAAAGATGGTGCCGTCATAGACAGCAACATCCTCCACCAAAACCGTTAAAAAATTTACATCAGTTTCTTTGCTACTGGCATCATACAAAAATAGAATGTTGACATCAGAGTGGCAAGGGATAACATGTTATTTCTGCATATCATTATTCTGATGATCTGATCATTACTCTGATATAGTCTCATCATAAATCTGCATTTCAGAGGGTTATTTCATTGTAATGGGTCTGTAATGGATGCTACTGTATGCTTGCCTTGAAACTGCAATGGAGGTTATTTCATATATGAGGGGATTAGATAGGTTATTAAGGCAACACGTAGGTCCAGTGAAGTACATGAGCTGTTGCATTGTATATTATGAGACCAGTCATACATGGATCTGTTGCTGCCAATGACAGCAGCATTTCTTGCATAGTCTGCCTAGTCTCCCAATATAGAACATCTTACCTTTATGATTAGATGTTGGAATTAAGATAGGGTTTCCAGTGTTCACGGTAATATGTCTGGATACAGTATGACTGTATGAGTAATAGTGGTTTCCTATGACATGTATGAATGAGATGTTGGATAGAATTAAATACATGTAACATTTATATAACAGCATAAGTGTCATGCAGGCAATATCACGGTAAACATATAGGAAAAGGAGCAACTGGTTTATACTAGGGCTGTAACGATTGATCATTGAATTAGTGGCACATACGACAGTAAACAGTCTACCTGCAAAATACAAGCAGTCACACAAAATAGTAACAAGATTAAGCGCAAAATAATATTTTAGAGAATGGAGCACAGACAACCAAAAATAGATAAAATAAAGTAATAAACTTAATCCGTTCACCAACAAATCCCTGAAAAAGTTAATTCTTACCGATGCATAGCACATTTTGTTGAATATTTCGAAATCAATGTGACCGCACACTGTTGCTGGCTAAGGCAGCAACAGCTTCCAGTCACATTAACCCCAAAATACTCAACAACTTTCCATTGTTTTTGTCTTGAAATTGAGATATGGGTAATTCATTGATGAATGGGTTAGAAAGCAACATAAAATCTTTAATCAGATGTAGGTCACGAAAAAGAAATAAATAATAATTACGTACATGTATTAAAAATCAAGCATTACACATATATGAGCATATAAGCTCTTGTCTCAGCACGTCGGTGGTCAAGCCAGCCAAGACCTTCCATTGGCAATTTTTAATCAGATGTAGGTCATCAAAAGAAAATAAATAAGTAAAGCAAATTAAAAAACAAGCATTTCCAATACGTGAGCATATAGGCTCTCGTCTCAAAACTTCGATGGTCAAGCCAGCCAGAACAGGCTTCTGCAGTTGTCCTGAAGCATATCCACTTGCATACCAGGAGAAGGCCATGCATGAGGAGTTATCACTGGAATGTCCGGCCCGATAACTGGGTCAGTCATTATTTCGGTGGTAAACCCTGATAACCATAACCAACTCTTCACCCACAGATGGACATTCAGTAAGCAGTATTTTGATTTTATTGTTTGTTTTTTCTTTTATTAAATCTGACCATTGAAGGGTTAAACAGTATCGACTTGATATTCTCAGCAAATAGCAAAAAAAAGAGAAAAAAAGAGAACATGCTGCTTAGACAAGAAAATAAAAAATAAGTGTTACATCACGCAAGCAGGTTTTTTGGATTGCATTTTGTAACTAAAAGTAAAATGATATTTTAGAGGCTGGAGCATAGACAACAAAAAATAAATAACTAAAGCAATAAAAATTAATCCCTTCACCAACATATCCCTGAAAAAGTACATTCTTGCCAATGCATAACATATTCTGTTGAATAATTTGATATCAATATGCCCGGAACATGTTGCTGCCTAAGGCAGCATCATCTTCCAGTCACATTAACACAAAAATATTCAACACATTTCCTTTGTTCTTCTCTTGAAATTGAGATATGGGTAATTCATCGATGAAAGGGTTAATAAGCAACATAAAATCTTTAATCAGATGTAGGTCACCAAAAAGAAATAAATAATAATTACGTGCATCATATTAAAAAACAAGCATTAACATATATGAGCATATAAGCTCTTGTCTCAGCACTTCGGTGGTCAAGCCAGCCAAGACCTGCCATTGTAGTTGTCCTGAAGTATATCCACTTGCATTCCAGGAGAAGACCATGCATGAGGAGTTATCACTGGAATGCCTGACCCAATAACTGGGCTAGTCATTCCAGTGGTAAACCCTGATAACCAACTCTTCACCGACAGATTGACATTCAGTACACAGTATTTTTTATATTTTTGCGATTTTTTATTTTTTGGATCAAATCTGACCATTGAAGGGCTCAGCAGTATACACTTGATATACTTAGCAAATAGCAAAAAATAAAGAGAACATGCTGCTTAGACGAGAAAAATAAAAAGTAGGCATTACAGCAGGTAAGCAGTATCAGCAAATAGTAAAATAATAAAGAGAACATGTTGCTTAGATGAGAAAAATAAAAGTAAGCATTACAGCAAGTAAGCAGTATTAGCAAATAGCAAAAAAAAATAAAAATAAAAATAAATAAATAAATAAAAATAAAAATAAAGAGAACATGCTGCTTAGACGAGAGAAATACAAAGTAAGCACTACAGCAGGTAAGCAGGTTTTTGGATTGCATTTTGGATAGGCAAATCACAACATTAAATTTTTTATAATGTAGGGCCCCAAACCCCCACCCCCACCCCACCCCCAATTCCACGCACCCCCCCCCCCCCCCCCCACACACACACACCCACCCACCCCACACCCAAGCCCACCACCACCCCACCCCACCCCCAATGCCCCGATCCATTGTTCAGACCATTAAAATCCCCAAATTAGAGACACTGTATAGGTAAATATCTGCTATGGACATTGAGGAAGTACTTCAAAATTTGGCAATATTGTTGCAGCAGGGGCTTATTAGCCATACCACTTATGTCGAGACCCTGGCAGCTCTCCTTCCCGAGAATCCAACCTCAGCCCCACACAGGAAGCTGCCACCCACTTCCGAGAATCCACCACCAGCCCCACGCAGGAAAGTGCCACCCACTTCCGAGAACCCCCTTCCTCCCCCCCCCCACCCCCACAAAAAGCTAGAAACCCCACCTACGTTCACAGATGAGGTGCTCGACAGTTTTCTTGAAGTTATAATCCAGGAAATGAGGGACATACCCCCAGGATTTGTGAGGGGCTCACATACAATCAAGAACTATCTGCGGGGATGGGAACTTCCTGGACATGAAAAAGATCCAACAGCATTCCTGGATAAAAACCAGGACAAGATCGAGTGGAAGTTGGTGGAAAAGGTCCTCGACCTGAAGGGGGTGAAGTTTTCCCTTGCTCTCGGGATCACCCTCTGCAAGGAGAAGAATAACGGGACAGAGGTCACCACAAATCCCCCGTTCTGGTCTAAGCAGCATGCCATCCTGAAGCCAAGCGATATTAGTAAGGCTGTGAAGGAGGCCAAAGCCAAGGTGCTGAAAGGCCTTGAGAACTACACCCATGAGGGGTCTGGCTGGCCAGTCAAGCCATCTCTGGAAAAGGCACAGACCTTCACCTACAAGCTGAATCCAGCCAGGAGACTAGCCTGCTCTACGCGTCATCGCTGACAGACTGAGTGGAGATCGCGGCAGTTTCCGCTGCAACTTTTTTCATTCATCAGAAGCTTCATCCGTGGTCTCCGCTACTTTGTCTGCGGTCTCCGCTGCTTGAGGACCTTTGTACGTGGTCTCCGCTGCTACTTCGACAGTTTTGGCAGAAGCTACTTCGTCCGCGGTCTCTGCAGCTACTTAGGCAGTTTTGGCAGAAGCCTGAGGCTTCTTCTTAAGATGATTCTTTTGCGGAAACTCTTCCCACTGAGGGTCATCTTCTGGGATTTTGCTAATCTGGTGTATCTGACGGTAGACCCACCTTCCCCATAAGGCCTTAGCATTCCCCTTCCTGCTAAGGGGGTTGATGAGGAAGTCCTTCCAGTCCTTTTCTGGGAATTTCACAAATGCATCCAGATCACTGGCCACTCTCCATCGCCCTTTTGCATTGAAAATGTTCTCAACAGCCTCCTTGCAGCCAACAGCCTCCCCCTTCTGAGTACCTTCTGCTATAGCGTCACTGATCGCATCCCTGAGGTAGTCATTTGCTCCAGACTGGATTCTATCCAGCCACTCTCGCTCTTCCTGGCTATGGAGTCTAAATACGACAGCCCACTTCCCGACCATTAATAGATCTGTGGGGTCGACCCTCGCCCTTTGGAGAGCTAGAATAACAGGACTGTTGGTTGGGGCCTCAGGTAGGAGTGTCCTGCCCTGGGTGCTGTCAAACTTCCGGTAGAGTATCCGAGTCAGGAGTTCTTTTGTACTACGAGCCGGTGCCTCTTCCTCTATGGCGGCCAGTATCTCCGCTTCAGACGGAAGTGTGACCTTGGCTCACTCGTGGATAATGTTGATGTCACGAAGCAGTCCTCAGACCCTGTCACAGTGGGACAGTGCACGCCGTGGCTGTCATGCTGACTGTCGTGCTGACTTGTCCTGCTGCCTATAGACAATCTGCTGGGGAACTTTACCAAACATGGCAGCCATTTAAAAACTCTATATACCCAGACCTTAAACATGCTTCAGTATGTGCAACATCCGGATGGGGCCATTGAACCCACGACATCGCGCCGCACTGATCCTCGGAAGGACTGCTTGATGGTCATTCGACCCAGTATACACGATGAGAACCTGTTGTCTGCTGCTGGGAAGTACATTGACTTTGCAATCTCGGCACAGATCCATGAGAGCAAGAGCATGACACTCGAGTTCAAGCTTCAGAGCACAATAGAACAGATGGTAGAGCTCCCGCAGGTTCTGAACAGGTGGGAGATCGTGCAGAGCAACAGCACCATGGACACCACCTATGTGAACGATGAGTACTGAGTCCTAGGTCTGCTGGCTCGTTGTTCAACCTTCTATGCGAAGGGAAATGGGTACTATGCTGTGGGGTGCAATGAGAGGTTCACGGAATTCGAACTACGGGCAGGTGTCAAGAAGCCCATGGCAGTTCCACTCTTAACCCCCTCGAGAACACACGTGAATCCGGCTGCCATGCAGGATAGGCTGTTCCTCCGGGTGTACACTGAGCAGCTCACAGATGTGGCAATGAATGCTCCAAGACTTTATGTCTGGCATGACGAGAATGACCAGCAGCTGAAGTAAACGGGTTCCAAACAGCAGATCGTTGATGTGGAGCGAGAACACCAGCTGCCACCACTATTATAAGCTCTGCTGTCTTCTGACCTGTCCATGCTTCATAGTCGAGCGTTGGCTCAGATACAGCCCCGTAGCACTCATCGAGACTCTCACCTTCTCCATCGTCTGGTTATGACGCTCACGCTCGACCTCTGCCGCCTTCTTGTCGGCGAAGCTGAGTCCCCACTTCGCTAAGGCAAACACACCCGCATTCAAGATTGCGGAGGCCATGCTATAGACTACAGTTTAAAGCTACTATATAACTGCCCCAGCGACGGATCCCCAGAGATATGTATGTACCAGAGGCTGCTCCAGTCGAGGATATAGATGATGAGGTCTATGAGGAGGACTATGATGAGGATGATGATTATGATGCAGACGACTACGATGTAGCGGAGACCGCGGGTGAGTATGATGATGTAGTGGAGACCGCGCCTGAATCCCGCAAGCTAGTACACAGAGTGAAGGGAATCTATCGCACTTATTTAAAGGTTCTATCGGTCCGCTGGCAGCAGTTGTGTCTCTGATCACTCTGTTCACAACGAAGGCTGGCAAGATGGTCCACAAGATCGCCAACAATGCTCTCCATGGGGTGGAGAAGATTTCTGAAGCCATACCAGCCATCGCCTCAGGAGTAGGTACGTTCTTCGGAGTCGCAGGCCCTTGGCTACCGTACATTTCCATAGTGCTCGTGGCCATCTGGGCTGCTGAACATTTAAGCCATACTATATAAGGATGGCGTCTTTGCATGACCTGGTCAAGTCCCTTAACTTCCGAGGGTGGTTGATAAACTACTGTTCAGTGAGGATCCAGCAGAGATTAGACGCCAGTGTACGGAGGTGTTTGAGGAGGTCTTCAGTGATGGTCGAATGAATGACGGCTGTCTGTTCATCTGTTTAGAGTTCACCCAGGCCATGCGTCACAGGACGGGAGTGGATGTCAGTGATGAAATCTGGGAGTTTATCAACCGTCTTTCTTGAGGAACTCTACTATCAGCCTGGTGGATATTACAATGAGCCCCCTCAACTACTCGAGGCTGCACGTCGCAAGGGCCACATCTTCAAATTGGAGACAGATAGCCCGTGGCTCAGCCACCAGGCAATGTGGCAGATATACAGACCTCGTCCACGGTACATCAGGCATACCCATTTCGAGGAAACTGTCCCGAACAGAGTTCACCAGGCAGATGTTCTATTCCTTCAACACGACTCAGTTGCTCGTAAGAGCTACAAGTATGCCCTCACCATCGTCGATGTCGCCAACAGGTACAAGGTGACAGTACCACTCACAGACAAGTCAGCTGACCAGGTGACCCGGGCAGTCCAGGGTGTCTACGAGGCTTCGGAAAATCCCCTCCAGTGGCCGGAATTGTTGCAGGTGGATGAGAGTTCAGAGGGGAGACTGCAGCCCTCATGCGGAAACATGGTGTGGCAGTTAGGTGAGGCGAGGTAGGACATCACAGTGCCCAGGCTATCATTGAGCGGTGGAAGCGGACCCTGGCAGAGAGACTGTTCCCACACCAATATGCCCAGGAAATGGCTGCGCTGAGTGAACGTTCTGGAGTATGGGTGAGAGGGCTGCCTGCTGTGGTGGGGAGATCCAATGCCGAGGTTACTACGCTAATCGGGATGAAGCCGGTAGAGGCTATCAGACACTTGGCTGGTCACAGCTCTAGAGGAGTGAACAAGGGAGAGGAGTGCCTACCACCTGATGCTCTGGTTCAGTACCTGTATGAGCATAGAGAGCTGGAAGGTGGTCGACGGCATGCACCAGATCCTAACTGGTCGATAGGTGTTCACAGGCTTGACAGGTATGTGGAGGCGGAGGGGCGGCCTACACTGTACTACCTGGCACGCCAGCACAGAGTGCCTAGGCGACCATTTGTCACAGAAGAGCTTCAGCTAGTCCCTGAAGACACATAGCTACCATCCCCTAGGGTGCTAACATGATACTCGATGGGCTCGGTATGGACCCAATCTGGCAGCACTTGGCACTTATCATAGAAGCGGAGTGTCTGAATCTTTCCTGCGCATACAGAGGCCTCAGTTTTTAGCTCTGTCCACCCCGCCATGTAGGGCGCTGTAGAGGCTCTGCCAAGAGACCTCATTCTGCCGTGTTGACATTCCCTTAGCCGAGCACTTACTTGCAGCTGCTCTCTCCACGTAGAAGCATTTGGAGCAGAGAGCGATGCCACGAGAGCCTTCGAACTCGAGCTTGAACAGTCCCAGAGTCCGTCCAGACCATTTGTCCCAAGCTAGCCAGTCCCGCTTATGAGCCTGGTACTCTGCTCGCATCTCAGGGCGAATGACGTCGTCGAGGTTGGCGCCTACGATAGCGATATACGCGGAGTCAGTGTCCATCTGCAGGTACTCAAAGCTGTCACAAGCTACGTAGCGATTGAGGAACTCGTAGTAGAACTCCAGCATTCGCAGCTTCGCGAGCTCATAAACGCCTATCCCCACCTGGAAGGGCCTTCGAATTGTGATTCTCAGCTTGCGACTCTGGAGCTCGTATGACTCACCGATCTCCTCGAGATCTTCGAACCATGCACTACGCAGGGCCTTGTCTACTACACATTCATCCTTCGTGAAGCTGGTGTTACTATGACATTCTAGGGCCTCGATATGCTTCCCGTAGGCATTGTTGCCAATGAGTTTGAAGAGATCTGCCAAGAGCGCTTTGCTCTTATCTCCATCTCCCGAACGGCGTAACATTCTCCACGAATCACTTGAATGGGCGCTTGGCCTTTTAGTCTATGGTGCGGTATACAGCAGTGATCTCCAGGCCATGGGTTATATACCACTTGAGGGTCGGGGCATACAGCAGCCGCTTCTTGCCAGAGGAGGCACGGACCAGGAGGCATTTCCTCGAACTTTGCATACAGAGCCTTGGGGACCTCTATATCCACCTCAGCAAACCCAAACCAGCTGTCTTCTAGGAGAGCCTCCTTAAAGCCAGCTACCCCACTGGCCCAGAACCAATGGCACACTTTCGCCTTACCACATGGCATCTCTTTGGCCATCATTGACAGGTACAGAGCATTTGCGTCGTAGCTGAGTAGACGTTGGCAGACACGCTCACTCTGGCGGATTCGAGTCACACCGGCCTCATGGTATCTGGTGAACATGATGCTGGGACCGCCAACAACAGCACCCTTCAGCATCTCGTAGGCTTCCTTGTCTGGTGAATAGAGGCTAACATCTGGCATGTGCTGAGCGGTTCCAAGTAGGAGGTTCTGCAGTGACACACCTGGGAGAGACACCGCATCTTTGAGGATGTCTATTTATCATTTTGTGTAGAACTCCCACATCCCCTCTAGGGCTTCGATGAATGGACTGACGTCCAGGTTGTTGTGGTATCGCATCCAGTCGGCGAATGTCCGCATTCCATGCTCACTGAATGTCTGGTTACACTGTTCCCACTCTGTTCACGTCAAGAGGTTTCCACCCTTGAGCTTAGATGTCCATGCTGAGTAGGCAGGAAGCCCTGGATAGTTGAGCTTCTCATGTGTGTCAAACCATTTATACGGGAGCCAACTCTTCTGCTGTGTAGACCCGTAAGCTTTGACCCATACCTCGTACGAGACTCCTGGGCCAAGGTAGTTCAGCACATTGAGAAACCGTAGCTAAGGTGTTATGAGGAACATGGTCTGACTAGCCTTCTTGGCAACTTTCACTGTACTTGTACTGTCAGTCAGCTCATCGACAAAGTACTTCTTGATGAGGTTCAGGTCATACTTCCCAGAGTTGAACCCCAGTATAGGCACTTTGTCACACCACTTGTTGATCAGTCGCTGCTGTCGCTTTGGGAGCTTGTCCAGGTCTTTAAGTATGTACTGTGCCCTAACCATTGTCCGGTTTAGAGATTCTTGCCGTTGGATCTCCAGCATGAACTCGCTGATCAGTTCTTTGGGGTCAGGATTGCAGAGGTCAGTGGGCCCACTCGTGGCGCCCTCTAAGGAGCAGCCAACTGACACAGAGATAGGTATGTGAGTACTCTCGATCATGAGAGTCTCCGTAGGATGAGTCTTGATACCATCTAGGAGTGCCTCGAAGTCGTAAACTATGAAGTGTGGGTATGGGACAGTCCGACCTCGTTTAGGGACGCTTGGGCAGCATTTTCTACAGCACTCCCACTGTACCACAAGCGTGCATCCAGAGGCTCTCAGCTGCTCCCCTCTCAGGACTGTCTTGCGGTATCTTTGTTCGGCATCCTCACCTCACTGGTGTTGTGGACACCCGTGCCAGACACAGCCATGGAACTGGTAAACGGTGTTGGTGGTCGGATCATAACCATCTACGGGAGCGCCCTCAATCCAACACTCGCCACAGTGCCCACACTCTATATGGTGTATGTGTATGCCTCTGTTTCTCGACTCATACTTGATCCAACGAGTAGCCGCTGAACTAGATGGTTGGGGTGGATAGAAGGCTTTCTCATACGCAGATTGTGGAACCTCACCCTTCTTGCCAGGACACACGACTTTTGTTTTGCCGCCTGTACAGTGAGCAGTGTGGCGTTGAAGATGGCATGCCTGTGTAAACCTCTGCTGACAGTGACTGCAGACTAGTGTATGTGCCAGCTTGGAGATGTTCTTGATGTAGAAGGCGTGGTGGTCCCACACTCCGCTGGTGATGGTGTCACGGTAGTGAGCCGCTTGCCTGATCATGTGTCAGGTGCCCTCTTCTGTTGGTTCATCAACGCGAATCCCGATCTTGCCGAAGAACTCTACCTTGTCCAGCTCATCCAGCGAGGTCTTGTGGACATCAGGTACTGTCTTGCCGTAGAACTGTGTGGCAAGCTCTCGTGGAGGAGCTGTACTTCTATCAGCTCTCGCTCCTCATTGAACTGCTAGACATCTCCAGAGACACATGTTGTCCCTGTAGGTGTCGAGGGCAGTCATACTCTTCTTCTGTCATAGCCAGTCTGTGAGGGGGCCTGTCCCAAGCAGAGGTTGGCGGTCGATGACAGCCCTGACCTCAACATTGATTGATCGAACGAAAGCCCACTTGGTGTTGGGTCGATCGATGAAGTCTGTGTCGAGGCGGGCTTGCTCTCTTGCTGCTGCCCAGTCCTGAGCTGCTCCTATCGTGTTCAGCCATGGAATCCCTGGAGCATTATTGTGGAAGAACCTCACCCTACTGTCTTCGATGTGATGGATGCAATAGGTATTGGTGTAGCGGAGGTAGAAGGCATTCTGGACAGTCTGCTGGATCTTTTGCATGATCTGGCCTGTGAGGTCTCCTTCTAGACCTCTGAAGAATGTTAAGCATACTGACCGGTGTCCTCTATCCTCTGTATCCCTTTCGACGAGACGCTGGTCGAGAATGTGTTCGCTTCTCGCCTTATGCTCCGGGCTAAGGGTTCAGACCTCGGCCCCCTCATCAGTCACTTAGCGATCTTGCGTAGGGGATGTAAGCACTCCAGTGGATGGTCCACCATCCGCCTTGCTACAGTCTTGGCTCGCAAGCTAGCAGTACCTCCTCGTCCAACTGACAATGCTCATGGATCTGCTGCACTTTCTTGTGGGGATTCCAAGGATCATCTTTAGTAAGCGCTGGAAACCTTCCCGTCTGCATTGCTCGGGAGAGTCGCTTCTGCCTCTCCTCAGCACAGACCTGTCCGATCATCTGGAGCAGGTCGGCTTTCTTGGCCTTAGAGTAGCATGTAAGGCCAAATTGCTTTGGAATGGCACGAAGCTGTGCAACAGTACTCATGGTGTATATCCCTGTGGATGGGCGCTTCTGCCCCTCCTCAGCACGGCCCTGTCCGGTCATCTGGAGGAGGTCGGCTTTCTTGGCCTTAGAGTAGCCTATAAGGCCGAATTGCTTTGCTATAGCATGAAGCTGTGCAACAGTACTCATGGGGTATATCCCTGTGGATGCCTGTCTCTAAATGGGCGTTCATACCCTATTATGTGTGGCGATCAGTACCTGTGGGTGGGGTATATTCCTGTGGATACCTGTCTGGGCGTTCAGACCCTATTATGTGTGCCGATCAGTACCTGTGGGTGGTGTATATCCCTGTGGATGCCTGTCTCTAATTGGGTGTTCAGACCCTATTATTTGTGGCGAGCAGTACCGTGGGTGGTGTATAACCCTGTGGATGCCTCTCTGGGTGTTCAGACCCTATTATGTGTGGCGATCAGTACCTGTAGGTGGTGTATATCCCTGTGGATGCCTGTCTCTAAATGGGTGATGTGCATGCATGCCCCCTGGATAGGATAGTACGCGCGCGTGTATAAAGCACTATGAGAGAGGTATGGCTAAGTCTGTAAGAACGCATAGCATGCATGCGCACGCATCAGATCCATGTGTCAGTATTGTGAGAGAGTGTATGCTTATACTGTACGTTCTTGGCACCGATTAGGACCGGAATGAAGCGAGAATTTCAAAACTGTTTACCATTTTAACATCGGAACAGAAATGGCCATGTTATCCACAAATCGTAATAGTGAGATTTGAACCTGTGAGTTTAAGTTTGCTAATAAACACAAAACAAGGATCTCCGCATTAACTACCTCGGCCATGTATGCATTAGTAACCATAGCTAATAAGTTATGTGTTCTCATTCTCATATGCGTTATCTCGAAGTGACATCAAGATCTAGAGGGACTGATAAGCGCAGTAACAGCAATTTTACAACTCACGCTCAGAGATAAGATTACTAAGAGGTGAGATTTTAGTGGTGTTGCGGTGGGTCAATCAATAGAGTATTGAATTGCATAGGATTCCCAGGCTGCAGACTGGGGTTCAAATCCGCTCCAAAGACCTCGCTAGAACATACCAGAAATTTCGAAACTAGGTAAGACACTAGGGCCGGGGTAATATGACCAGGTTAGATAAAAACCCACCACGACACTCGCCAGTGTGGGGTAAAAGTACCACACACACACACACACACACACCAACCGGCTGGAAGAGCAACAGGGTGGGGTAGGAGATAGGTTGGGGGTAGGATAGGATAGGTAGGATAGGTAGGATAGGTAGAAAAATGTCCCATAGATAGAAAAACCTCCTCAGGATTTCGGTCAGAATAGAGAGAGAGAGAGAGAGAGAGAGAGAGAGAGAGAGGCCTGCCACTGGCTGGTATCCTGAGGAGGTTCTCCCGGACAGTGGGGTCTGCACGGGAGTTTTATATTCGCCACGGCCTTCCATGGCCACAGATTGCCGATCGGCGGTCAGTTGAGGGAGGTGGTATCATTTTAATTCCGACACTACTACTTAATTGATTTTTAGCGATTTAACAACAATTCCACCTACAATACATATCAGAAATAACCTAAGACATTTCCAATATTATTGGATGGGAGGAGATTGCTGACATTCAATTATGTTCAGAACTCTATGGTACGGATTAACCATTACGATGGTACGGAATATCCAATTAGTTAGGTATGGAATATCCAGATTTAGGGTACGGATTGCCTAAACTAGGGTACGGATTCTCCAATAGGATAGGTACGGATTGATTGGTGCGGTTTGGTTTGGGTACGGAATGACTGGTATTCCGTCCAAGAGACGGGATCTAACAAGATAAGACAAGATAAAATATAGAAAGTTATGTACGATATGTATATAAGATGAGATTGATTTGCAGAATGCAGGCTAAAAAGCCTCTATGTTCCGTTTTGTGTTAGGCTGCTATAGAGTTAGGCTGCTATGATAGTTAAATCTTATTCTTGGTTTGCCCAGTATGTGTCTAATCTATTCTTGAAGATGTTTAAATTTTCCGATGTTACAATGTGATCAGATAGTGAATTCCAGGCATCGATTATTCTATTGGTAAAGTAATGTTTTCTGAAATCATGTGAAAAGCGATGTTTCTTTAGTTTATATGTGTGTGTATATGGACCTACCCTGCATGCTTCAATGTTTTCAACTGCACATCACAATGTGAAAATCATTCTACACTGTGTTTAATACAAAGTAGCACGAACACTCTAGATTTAAAGGTAACCGTTGTTCTCTAGAACTTTTTTTTAATCATATTTGATGCGACCACATATGTGGGTGCTCCAACCGATTGGGGGAATACCCAGACAAGAAGAAGAGTACAACATGAGACAACAGAGTCTCGAGTCAAAAGTAAATATGCTGTCTGAAGAAAACAGACTGCTGAAGCTTAAAATGCTCTCTCATGACAATACTAACGCCTCCTCTTCATTGCCACAGCCTCAGTCTGCACAAATCCAGATGCATCCACCGTGGACATACCCACCACATGCACCTTTGCCATTCTCACCACCACCATCGGTACCACCATTCTGGAACCCATATATGAATGCGTGTCACCCTCCTATGGCTTTCCATTGACAACCACCATCGCATCAGTATCATCCGCAACCAGACACAAGGCATCTCGACACATTACTTACTTCAATGACTGCATTGACAACAGCCTTGCTAGTAAATGTTACTAATAACACCAACAACAATGTAAATAGGCCAACAATAGCGGTTACAAACGTAGCTATTACCAGCAAAAATCTGGGAAATATGACCCACAAAATCAGCACTCTGTACCACTGAGTACGGTTTCCAACGGTAACTAACAACCTGTTTTCAGCAGTAACCAGCAGCCTGGTCTCAGTGATAACCATCAACCTGCTTTCAGCAGTAACCAGCAGCCTGTTCCTAGCGGTAGCCAGCAGCCTGTTTTCAGTAGTAACCAGCAGCCTGTTTCCAACAGTAACCAGCAGCCTGGTCTCAGTGATAACCATCAGCCTGCTTTCAGCAGTAACCAGCAGCCTGTTCCTATCGGTAGCCAGCAGCCTGCTTTCAGTAGTAACCAGCAGCCTGTTTTCAGCGGTAGCCAGCAGCCTGTTTTCAGCGGTAGCCAGCAGCCTGTTTTCAGCGGTAGCCAGCAGCCTGTTTTCAGCGGCAACCAGCAGCCTGTTTCAAGTAGTAACCAGCAGCCTGTTTTCAGCGGTAGCCAACAGCCTGTTTTCAGCGGTAGCCAGCAGCCTGTTTTCAGCGGTAGCCAGCAGCCTGTTTTCAGTAGTAACAAGCGGCCTGTTTTCAGCGGTAGCCAGCGGCCTGTTTTCAGCGGTAGCCAGCAGCCTGTTTTCAGCGGTAGCGAGCGGCCTGTTTTCAGCGGTAGCCATCAGCCTGCTTTCAGCAGTAACCAGCAGCCTGTTCCTAGCGGTAGCCAACAGCCTGTTTTCAGTAGTAACCAGCAGCCTGTTTTCAGTGGTAGCCAGCAGCCTGTTTCAAGTAGTAACCAGCAGCCTGTTTTCAGCGGTAGCCAGCAGCCTGTTTTCAGTAGTAACCAGCAGCCTGTTTTCAGCGGTAGCCAGCAGCTGGTTTTCAGCGGTAGCCAGCATCCTGTTTTCAGCGGTAGCCAGCAGCCTGTTTTCAGTAGTAACCAGAGGCCTGTTTTTAGCAGTAGCCAGCAGCCTGTTTTCAGCGGTAGCCAGCAGCCTGTTCTCAGTAGTAACCAGCGGCCTGTTTTCAGCGGTGGCCTGCAACCTGTTTTCAGCGGCAACCTTCAGTCAGTTTCGTGCGATAATCCACACCCAGTTATGAGCGGCAACCAGCAGCCTGTTTTTAGCGGTGGCCGGCAGTCTGTTTCCAGCAGTAGCCAGCAGCTTGTTTTCAGTGACAACCAGCAGCCTGTTCCCAGCACTAACAAGCAGCCTGTCTCCAGTGGTAACCATCAGCTGGCTTCCAGCGGTAACCAGCAGTTTGTTCCAAGCGAGACCAAGCAGCCCGTCACCAGCACGTCAGGGCATGTGTCTGTACCTGAAACAGAATCTAGTGACTCTTTTTTAGAGCTTCCTCTGAGGGCCGAGGACCCTCCTCCCAGCATGAAAGTAGGCCAATGAGCCCCTCTCTGAGCGAAGGTTTTCTCAAAATCGCTTCATGTAATATTGAAAACTTGGACAGTAATTTTATCTACATGCGTGAACTACTCAATCACACAATCTTATGTCTGCAAGAGCACTGGCTTTATAATTATCAGGCAGATTTTATCGGTACTACCTTCCGGGCACATGCTGCTGCTATAAGATGTTCCGATGATGACAATCCCTTACCTCCACTGTTTAGACCTAGAGGCAGTGCAGGAGTGGCAATAATCTGGCATAAAGATATGTCAGAGCATATAGAAGTACTTCCGGATGGCAGCAATCGTGTCCTAGCAGTGCAGATTTCTACAAATGAAGTCCCACTCATCCTAATAAACACATACATGCCATCACTAGGCACCTTAGACAAAACTGCAAACTATCAGAGCGTCCTAGATGAAGTGTTTGAAATCACCGAGAAGTAGAAGGAGAATAATTACATCCTATGGGCAGGAGATATTAGCGCCTCATTGACCAGAGAGAAGCCTTCTAAGAACGATGTCCTCTTTAGTAAATTCTGTGACTCAGCAGGCTTCAGAGTGGCGGAAAAAACACCAGACTACCCTACATATTATCACTTTGTTGGGGATATTACTTCTCAGATTGACTATTTCATGGAGGTGAACGATCAGTCCCCTATCACTACTGCCATTTCGGTTGACACAAGGAATATCCTTAATCACAGCTCCCATGATGCAATAGTTGCAACACTGAGTCTGACAGCTGGTCCTGGAAAGGCGGAACAGAAAAATAAAGAACTCTTTCCGAAAATAAAGTCGTCAAAAGTGGATATGGAGAGATATAAACATCTAACTGGAATTGAGCTAAGGAAAATATTGGAAAATGTAACTTCGGAGACAGATAATGAACTGTTACTCAGAGATATCAATAGTGTGCTATGGAAAGTTGCAATTCAATGTGATCCTACATCCCGGACAGAAACTAGATGTAAAACAAGGCTAAGATGGGCATCCATCCTGAAGCCATTAGTGGCAAAAGTCAAGGCAGCTAATTTGGCATGGAAAAAAGCTGGACGTCCAATGGAAAAATCCCACAAACTGTTCATTGCCAGAAAGGCAGCTACATTGAACCTTCTACGTGCACAGCGCCAGTTAACTGCAGATTCTCGGAACCAATTACATAGTGAAATTATGCACGCGTCAAAACATAATCAGCAGTCTATGTTCAAACTAATACGCAAACAGCGGGCTGGAAGCCAGTCTACAAAAGCCACTACAGTTATCTTCAAGCCACCATCAGACCAATCAGAAATTGATGGCTGGGCAGATTATTTTGAAGATCTTGCCACGTTCAAACATCACCCTAGTTTCGGTCAGGAAGCGGTAAACTCTGCTACAGTTATCCATGCACTACTCAGCACCTTATCAGTGAAAGCTGGTGCTTTCCCCCCAATTACTGAACAAGAAACCGAGAGGCTTATTAATTCAATGAGGAAGGGGAAAGCAGCAGACCCGGAAGGATTGAACGTGGAGCATGTAATATATGCTTCAGAGGAAATCATTGCTATAGTCACGCGACTCATCAATAATATATTCCAACAGGGCAAAATTCCTGATAGTATGAAGAAATGTCTAGTGACACCCATATTAAAGAAAGGAAAGCCGGCTAGTAACCCAGACAGCTATAGACGAATTACAGATACCTCCATATTGGGAAAAATCCTAGAAAAAGAACTGCTAAAGAGAACAAGAGCTATCACTGATACATTCCAAAGTAAACATCAGTTCGGATTCACCAGCGGATGCTCCTCCGTGTATGCAGTATTTTTACTCACAGAATGCATTGCAGAAGCCAAGGACTTGAAGTCACCATTATACATAACCTTCCCAGATGCATCAAAAGCCTTCGACATTGTATGACACAAGAGCATGTTAAATTCTGCTTTCTCCCAAGGTGTGGATGGGCAGCTATGGGAACTATTCAACAGTATGTACTCAGGGATTACTTCAGAAATTAAGTGGCTCGGCGGAGTGTCTAGACCAATTATTGAGGAACTGGGCATAAGACAGGGTGCCTATGCTTCACCAGATCTGTTTAAGCTATGCAGCAACCCATTACTTAACAATCTGGTTGCCCATCCGGGAGCGTTCCACATAGGATCCATTCCTGCAGGCGCAGTGATGTGTGCTGATGACCTGGCAGTTATAACCAGCAATTCAAGTGCTATGCAACAGCTACTCACCATCACTGAGATTGATGCCGCAAATGAAAGGTATCTGTTCAGCTCAACGAAGACTAAGGCAGTGATTCCGAAAACAGCCCCTGGTTACCCATACCCTGAGCTCTTCTTCAAGCTGAATGGGAAGCCACTGGAACAATCAGATGATGAAATCCATCTTGGAGTCCATAGAACTACAGATACCAGAAGCCTGCTTACAGTCAGTTCACGCATACAAACAGCACGACATACGGCATACTCATTAATGGGAGCAGGTATGCATGGCCTTAACGGAATGAACCCCAAGACATCTAGGAAAATATGGGACATATATGTCATACCAGTTCTCCTGCATGGTTTGGAAGCTCTGATACCCTCCAAGACAGAGACCCAGCTTCTAGAAGACTACTATAGAGGATCCATGAAACAGATACAGCATCTTCCAGCTTCAACTGCTAATGCTGCCACATATCTTCTTCTTGGTATCATCCCAATAGAAGGCCAACTGCACAAGAGAATCTTGACTCTATTTATAAACATGGTCCACAGACGAGATTTCATTGAGGCCCAGGTTGTCCGACGTCAACTTGCCGCTAAGGACTCCGGTTCACACAGTTGGGTGATAAGGCTAGACAACTACTCTCTCAGTATCAGCTCCCGTCGGCGTTTCAACTTGTGAAAACCCAGCCGTCAAAGTACATGTCGAAAAATCTATTGAAGCAGAGTGTCAATGCTTATTGGAGAGACCATCTAATTAGTGAAGCTACCTCTAAAGTAACACTATCATTCATCAACCTGAACTCCTGCACCATGAATAGATGTCATCCTATTTGGGAACTGACTAATACAGACACACTAACAGTCCTAAAAGCAGCAGTGAAACTTAAATTAATCACACAACGATATAACCTGTTTGGCGGATCTACGCGAGACCGATCTCAAAGCACTATCTGCCCAATGTTCAAGTCGGCAGCTGAAACAATCATCCACTTTATCCTGCTGTGCCCGAGCTTAGAAGGTGTTCATGTCACATATCTTCGTAGAATAGATGACATCCTTACTTGTTACTTGTTCTGTAAATCCCTCCTCTCTGTTCTAGGAGAACCACCAGCCGGCACTAAGTTCCTAGCTGATGTAAAATTTTGATTTTGTCGCGTTGTATTATCATGCCTTCTTGGACAAAAAATTGTGTACTGAGACTTTCCAGTTAGTATGCAAGATCTCTTGTGGTGCAGCTTGAAACAGAGGTCACGGGTGGCCTCCTCTAGCATGATCGTGAGCGGATTGCATTTAGTGAATGTATGGGAGGTGTCGAGAATTAGTTTAACGATGTTGACCTGCTGACATTCTTTCAAGGTTTGGAGGTTACCGGCTAACATGATGTGTTCAATCTTGTTGATGAGTGGTTTGCGGGTTTCTTCCAGACATGGACAATTAAGAAGGAAATGTTCAGTGGTCTCTGGTTCAGATTCGCAGAGTGGACAATCAGTGTTAGAGACACGGTTTCGAGTAGAGCCGGCATACAAGTTGTAGCGCTGAGTGAGCAACTTTGCTTTGACTGTTGCTTTGATGACCGTAAGGGTATCAGTGTTTGCCATATTCCAGACTGAGTGGCAACTTCCTATTTTGCAGGACGATAAATTGATGTATCCCAATGTTACTTTTGCTGCAGCTTCCTCGAGTAGGATTTCTAGCCAGTAGTTAGTCACATTAGCATTGAACATCTTCTTCCAGGAACATTTTGTAGGTTGGGATTTTACAAGTTTGAACGCTGATGGAAGCTTATACTGAATCAGGAGCTTTCTAACAACAATCACCCAGCTATGGGAGTTGTAGCTTTTGACTGCCAACTGTCATCTAATAACTAATGCTTCAATTGAGTCAGGTCATCGCAGCATGTTGAGAAACAGTGTCAGTATTCTCTTATGGATTTGACCTTCAATTGGGATAACGCCAAGGGGCAGGTAAACAGCAGCATTAGTGGTTGAGGCAGGTAGTCTTTTTAAAGTCCCTCTGTAGTAGTTCTCCAGCATTTGGACTTCGCTGTTTGAGAGCACAACTGCTTCTAAGCCATGTAGAAGGATTGGTGTGATATAGAGCTCCCATAGCTTGATGGACGTCATTGGGATGATACCATTAAGACCGTGCATTCCGGCGCCCATCAGCGAGTATGCTGCTCGGCGTGCTGAGTCAATACGTGCAACGATTGTTGACTTGTTTTTTACATTATTTGATCTGTGAATTCCCAAATGTGTTTCCTCTGGGGAAAGTTCCAGTTCAGCTCCATTAAGATGAAGAAATGAATCTGAAGATTTACCAGGTGTTGTTTTTGGGACCATAGCTTTGGTCTTTGCTGTGCTAAACAGGTATCGCTCATTTGATGCATCGAGCTCTGCAATATTCAATAGTTGCTGCATTTGAAAGGCACTCTTGGAGATAATGGCCAGGTCGTCTGCACACATGATGGCACCAGTAGGAATAGAACCAATGCGAAATGCACCTGGATGAGCTGTCAGTTTATTCAGTAATGGGTAGCTACATTGTTTGAAGAGATCACTCACCAACAAGATTGAACACATCATGTTAGCCGGTAACCTCCAAACCTTGAAAGAATGTCAGCAGGTCAACATCGTTAAACTAATTCTCGACACCTCCCATACATTCACTAAATGCAATCCGCTCACGATCATGCTAGAGGAGGCCACCCATGACCTCTGTTTCAAGCTGCACCACAAGAGATCTTGCATACTAACTGGAAAGTCTCAGTACACTATATTTCGTCCAAGAAGGCATGATAACACAACGCGACAGAATCAACACTTTACATCAGCTAGGAATTTAGTGCCGGCTGGTGGTTCTCCTAGAACAGAGAGGAGGGATTTACAGAACAAGTAACTAACAACACGTAAACATTTTGAAAACAAATACTTCCGTATTTTCTTGATACAATTATTCTGTTGGGCGATTTCATATATGTAATTTTTTGTGGTTAATCCTTTATGGACGGTGGTGTTCTTGTAATCCTTAACCGATTAAAGATTTTAATTGGTCTAATTACCAGTTTTCGAAACAAAGCTGACATGGTGAAGTCACAGGCATTTGAAGTTTACCCGCATATTTCATATTATTAGCATATTTCATATACTACTATATATATAATACACAAGGTGGTCAATGACGATCACGGAAACTCAGTACACATGAACAAAAACAAAGTAATTATCTTAGTTCTAAGCCTCTCCGTTCGGGATGATGGTGTCGTGTATGTTATATCTGTCTAACACATCGACGCTGGTTTTGCATCGCTGCTACGAATTATATTAACTTTATTACGGTTTTTTGAAGCGAATTGTAAATGTTCCAGAAACCATTGGGGAACAACTAGCCATTGCTAGACTGGTCCCTGGCGCTCTGTATCTGTTTGCCGAACGGAGAGGCTTAGAACTAAGAATTTTGCTTTGTTTTTGTTCATGCGTACTGGGTTTCCGTGTAATTACATGATTTTACATGTATGTTGGTAGGTCAGTTCCTCTTAAACCATGATGACATATCTAACTCTATCCAATATTTTCTTTCTTACATGATCATGATATGCAGGTTATCTCTTACTTGGTTATTAGCCTGAAGATCTAGCATAAAGGATTAGATTGATAGGTTATTGGTCAGGCTAAGAAAGTCCAGATTTGGCTAATGAAATCCCCAAATAGGCTAATTCACTGGCTAATGATTTCAATTGGGTAGGTCGGTCCCTATATATATATATATATATATATATATATATATATATATATATATATATGGTCGAGTTGCTTAAATTCGTGAGTACCGAAATTCGTGAATTTGTTTTTATCGCTCTCGTTCTATGATGTAACGTGGCATGGAATGCATCTACACAGTAGCCACTTTTTGATTGACAGTTCTGAACCTTTTGACAAAGTTTTGAGCAAAATGCGGTCAAAACACGAAACTTTTCATACAATTACTGATGGTAGTGATAAAAATTGCAAGATTCCTTAATGCACTTTCTTAGATTACTTACTTGCGCTTATTTAGCACCTAAAATGAGCAATTTTCACAATCCGAAGTTACCACCTGCTTTGGTTACATTTTTCCGCCGTGTCGGATTAGACTGATTGACGGTAGGGCGTCTAAATTTTATTGGAGAGGCTCTAGAGGAAGGGGTGGGTGCTTATCAATGATTTACCAAAATGTCAAAATTAACATAAAGTGCACACGTGGTTTTGTTAATGATAGGAATTTTTTTATTCTTCCCTTTATGCCTGCTGAACATGTTTTAAAGACCCTAACGTTAGTTCATTTCTTCAGCTCATTAATATTTATGAATTTCATCTGACGTCACTACCTAACGAAAGCGGCATCCATTTGGGTTTTTTTCTTCTCTTCAAATGTATAAACTGCTTTTATAGTTTATACATTCATTTGTAGGACTAATTTATGGGTTAAAACGGGAAAAATTAGCAGTTGAAACATTCAACAAACCAATACCTTGATATTTAAGGATTTACAAGCATGTACCAGACAGCTGAAGATGCATAATCACCAATTCACGAAATTCGGTACCGCTATTTCACACATAACCTGGTGAGGTGGGTCAGTTCAGATGATTGGAATTTGTTTAAAAATTAAAGTTTTGTGCTGAAATTTTTGCATTTGTATTCGGAAGTGTTATTTTACATTGTGTTAAATTTTTGTGCAGATCTGTTAAAGAGTTTTCTTTCACGAGTGCATTACTTGCTTAGATTCACGAACTTCGGTACCCATAGTATATATATATATATATATATATATATATATATATATATATATATATATATATATATATATACATATATATACATATACATATATATATATAGTGTGTGTGGCGCTGTGGGTGTTTGTGTGGCACTGTGGTCTGTGGGTGTGTCACAGTGTATGGGTGTGGGGGTAAGTTTGTGGGTGGGTGGGTACAGGCTCTGCAGGGCTATCTGATTGTTTGTTTGACAGACTGCCTGCTAATTTTTACCAATTTAAGTGTAAGAAAAAATGAAATGGGTATTTTTAAACAAATTATTTTGAAAGTTAAATGACTAAAGCAACTGTCACATTACATGCCCTTTACACCGATGATAGTGCATCATCCATGATTCTATGCAGCTGGTGTACAGTTGAACCCAGAAATAAGGTAATAGTACACAGAATTAAAATTTTATTTAATTTTGAATAATATGCAAAAACTTTCCTGTTGAATATTTTGAACACAATTTGCTAGGAAGCCATTGCTGCCAAGCCATTACTGCTTATAGTAGAAATAGCTTTTTTCAAGTAAATTGGGTTCAAGATATTTAACAGCATTGTTTGGAAATTTGTTATTTCTGAACTATAGTGATAGTGTCACCTGATGCAAGCCATTTCAGGCATGGAAATAGATGACACAAATCTAAATCTATTAACTTAATTAGTAGCAAAAGCTTGGGTTAAAGAATACGTATTGAAGACAGTAGTTTTGTTCTTTAGCCTGATGCTTGATTACGATTTGTGTAATCCGGAAAGTCTGAATGGTCTGGGCTTGATTTGTGGGCCCCTTTTTGGCGGCCTGGTGTTAGCGGCGTTTAGTGGATGCGTTTGTTGGTGTGCGCATGTGTATGTGCAATGAAAGGGTGGGTGGGTGTTTTGGCGGCTTTTTTCGTTTTTGGCAGCCTGGCAGCTCTTATGGTGGCCGGTTAGGTTCTTGTTGGTGGGGTAACCTATGTGGTTATAAATCAGGGTGGTGGCGGTTTTGTGGTCTGTCGGAGTATGTGGTTCTTTTGGGGGGTATTTTTGTTGTGGTTGGTTGGGGGTGTTCTTGTGGCAGGTGGGCATAAGACTGTTAGGGGTTAATGTCCTCAGTTTGGTTACTTGAGGGCATGATCCAGACTTTATGGCGTTTCGCTCATGAAATTTTGAACTCATCAGAGGCAATAGTGCCTTTTGTGGCCTGCTTAATATAGGATTCATGTCCCATATGTCCAATTTTTGCATGGTGTGGGTGTTTGTGCGTACGCATGGTTTGATGTGGATGTTGGGTGTAGTGTGTGTGTGTGTACGTGATGGCTTGGCAGAAGATGAACGGTGCATGGCGTGGACTTTGGAGAATAACAGTATTACTATATTTGTACAGTATATAATTCAAGATATTATGATAGGGCCTATGGTGCCCATATGTAAACAATGTACAGAAGTGAAGATATGAAATGGTGTACTTGAACAATTTGAATAAAATAAAATTGTAAATTAAAACTTGAAAAATTTGTCTTATTGGTTATATAGAAGGTCCTTCTTATGGCAGATAGAATCAACACAGTTCAGAAAGTCCGAAAAAAATCTTCAATCTAGTTCAAATCTTGGTCATAGACCGCTCAGATTTCTTTGTTAATGAGCACGTGGTTACTGTGTAGGTCCATATGTGTTAGTACCCATTTGCAACAGTCTGTTTCTGTTCCATTCGCTAGGCACAATTTGAGAACTATGTAGCATCTGTGACAGTTGATGTTAAACTGGTCACAGATGCTGCCTTTCACTTTGCTTTAAAATGGATGAATCCAGGTAGATTACAGGAAGCACAGACCCACTTACATTTGCGTGTGGGTGGTGGGGGGGCTTTGTGGCGCTTCAGGTCGCACGCATCTGCATACGTTTTCTTGCAGATGCGACACTCGTGTCTGGCCATGTTTGTTCTAATGAAGTTGTGAGGGTTTGTGGGGGAGTGTTTATGACATCAACCGCCTCGGTTGACAGGGACAGCATAGCTATGATGTCATAAATGGTTGGTTTATGGAGGGAAACCACTGTGATCAATGAAAAGGTATGAAAATGGCTTGGACTTACCAGGCTTTAAAAGGATAATAACAACGTGTGTGGATGTCGAGTTGTGACCCGAGACCCACATGAAAGGAATGGGCAGACACATGACACACAATATGCCCAGGTCCTTTTCACAGGTGGTGTCATCTAGAATGATCTGGCTATTCTCTATCATCGTATACCTCATCTTCGCATTGGATCTGCCTAAGTGCATTACTTTGCATTTGGATGCATTGAACCGCATTTGCCAGGTGTCTGCCCATTCTTTTAGGTTGTTACGGTCTGTTTGGAGCTTGTCGTGTTCTTCTGTTGTAGCGATCTGTGAAAGGAGCTTGCTATCATCAGCGAACATCTTGACTAAGTTGTGGGCAACGTGTGGCATCTCGTTAACAAAGCAGACGGTACTGGCTCTAAAACACTTCCCTGGGGTATCCCACTAGGCACTGGTGACCAGATTGAGCAGGAACCATTTACTGATACTCTTTGTCTTCTGTTGTTAAGAAAATCGGCTGTCCATCCCAGGACTTCACCTCCAATGCCATAGTTTCTCAATTTGCTAATCAGTCTTTGGTGTGGGACAGTGTCAAATGCCTTGGCAAAATCGAGGTAGATAACATCCACTGCCTCACTATTATCCACAGCTTGTGTACAGAAGTCCAGAGTGTCCAACAGTTGTGTAATACGGGAACAACTGTTTAGAAAGCCGTGCTGACACTCAGTAATAAAGTCGGTCATATGATGCATAAATGCGTCTCTGATGAATAGTTCCATTATTTTACAGATGACGGATGTTAGACTGACAGGTCTATAATTGCAGGCTGTTGATTTCTTGCCCTTTTTGAATATTGGTGTTATCTGTCCCATCTTCCAGTCATGTGGTAATGTTATTTCCCTAAGGGATCTATTGAGCAGTAAGGCTAATGGTTTTCCTATTATTTTGCCTGGTCTCTTAGAACTCTGGGATGCAATCAATTTGGGACTTGGAGACTGACAGTTTGTCCAGGCGTCGGATGACATCCTCTTCTTTGATGGTAATTTCTTCTAAGCGATCTAGAGATATGGTATCGGGCAGCTGAGGAATGCATGTTGTATCTTAGCGGGTGAATACACTGGAGAAATAGTGGTTTATATCCTCTGCCTTCTCTGTATATGATCTAGTTAACGATCCATCTTCACATTCTAGATCCGCTATTCCAGAAGTCGTCTTTAATTTTGACTATGTAACTATAGAAGGCCTTTGGGTTAGTTTTAGAGTTTTGTGCATCCTTGTGCTCATAATTGCGTTTCGCCTTTCGTACCTCCCACTTCAGCTGGTTACGACATTTGGCGTAGGCCTTGTAATCTGCTTCATCACATGTTGCTCTGAAGGTGGTGAAAGCAAGTCGCTTATTCTTCAATTTGGTTTTGAGTGTGGTGGTCTTCTTTTTTCTTCTTTTCGTTCGCTAATCATACTGTAAGTGACTATCGACATGATCATAAGCGTTAAGTGCGTGGATCCATGGTTTATTAGAGTGCGCCGTGTGGCCTGGAACCTCCGTCTTCAGCACTCAAGGTTTCTGTCAGGGTTACCTCACCCTTACCTCCTTTAGTTGCCTCTTATGACACGCAGAGGATACAGAAGGTGTATTCTCCTTCGATCAATACTCACCATTCTGTTACTTCTGATATACAGCTGGCCCTGACAGCGGCTCTAGGATTATAGACTTAGAAAGCTTTACCGACTCCTGGGAACCGGGTACTCGGCTCCCAACTGCCGAGTACCCGTTTACCATAGAGCTCATTCTTGTTTGCATAGCAACAAGAGCAATACATGCTTTCTGCATTGAGGATTTTAGTGTTTTTTGTGAAAGAAAATCTAAGTCTTTAATCTGTGATAGTTTGTGTGTTCGTGAAAGGATTAACTAAAGGATACTATGGAGAATACCACCGAAGATAACCAGGTTGTATCGTTCTTTATTATCCATAGTTAAAAGACTTAGGTCTCTAAATTTCGCTGTGTCGCATGTTCCAATTTCTGACCCCATAGAATCTGGGACGTGTGCTAACAACGATATATGCCAGACGATCGCCTTCTTTAACCCCCAACAGGCGATCGGCAGATATGAAAATAGGTGTTATGCTACGGTATTTCTAACACGAATATCGGCTGACGTCGTTCTCCGTAGGATCCGAGCGGGTGATGTCACACCCGGTCGCTCAGATGTTTATGTGAAGAAAATTTTTTCATTAATTCGCGCATCTTGTTCTGGGTGCTGCGTACTAAAAATGGTACCGGAAACTTTAGAATGATCAAGTTTACGTGCGATCACGATCGGTTTGCAATGATCGGTGGTTTCAAAATTCTTGAGTAGATGCGTGGTCTGCGGTTTTACCATGTGATACAGCAGTTTGTTATACATTTTGTTGTTTTCTTCACATATCGTGCTGCTTTCGTTAGGAGTATAATTTATATTGATTAGTAAATATACCCCGAATGCTATGCGATATGATTCCTGGAGCCGTTACACATCCTGGAGGATCTATTATGGGTGTGTTTAATGCCTGCCTCGTTCTTGTCGTCATAGTCAATGCGATCGTTGTTGTAACGTGGCGGGGTGGGGTGCGGGAGGGTTACAGTTAATTTATGAGTCAAATTATTTGAAAATTAATTGTCTGCCTTCCATCCGGGTCTCGTTCCGCTTGTTTATTGTAGGTTTGTGCTTATGTTATAGGCCAAGCCAGCCCCGCCATCATGTGATGAATGCCATAAGTTTGTCCGTGTCGTGTTCAAGGACCATGTCTGTTTTAGGTGTTCCCTGTGTAATATTGATCATAGGTGTAATGTTTGTGCAGTGTGGTCTGTTGAGATGATGGTTAAGTTCCTTGCCAGAAGGACTTGGCTGGGTCTGACGCGGGGTCAGGCGGTCCGAGAGTAAATCGTGGAGCGCCCGGTTCGGCCGGTGCGAGTGCTCCACGTCCCCAGCTGGAGGTGGCGGAGATGGCACCGCCGGCGTGGTTTGGTCCGGCTGTGCAGGGTTTTTCTGCATAGCGTTCTGCCCACGCTGGTGTCGTCCCTGCTACCAAAGGTTCGGGGGCAGTTTCTCCCCATGCCTGGTACGGATCCTGTCCTCGGACAGGATTCTGGACTGGTTACCGAGGGGGCCGTCTCGTACGGCCCCCTGGCAGTCCCGTCTGGCTTCAGCCAGACGGGTTTCTGTTTCTCTGCGGCCACCTCCGGGTGGTCCAGTAGCGGTGGCCGGTCCGTCAGGTGTGGGAGCCGTCCACCAGGACGGTTCCACGGTTGACTCGTCTAGTGACGACTCTTCAGAGTCTGAAGACGAGGAGGCCGAGGAGGAGAGGTTGCTGCGGCCCGTGAAGCCGCAGGTGGAGAATATGGAGGTTGATTCCGTCCTAGACGGAACCGGCCTCCATTTGTCTGGTTTGGCGCAAGCCAGGTCAGCGGCTCCGCCTGTGGCTGAGGCAAATCCGTTACCGTGCACCGGTTCCGTGCGGCTTGGTTTGGTACCAGCCGTCACGGGAACGGGTGTGCCGGGCCGGGCGTGGTACTCACCTATCTCGCCTGGTCCGGCAGTCGGACGTGGGGTGCCGTTGGCGCCCGTGTCCGGCTATGGTTCCGCGACTGCTACGGGTCCGTACGGTTTTCCGTGCGGACCTACCCCATGGACCGGAGTGTTTCATGGGGTGGCGGCGGAACCGTCTGGTACCGGAGTGCCTGGCGTGTCAGCCGTGGCTCCTTGCTGGGAGGCCGTGGCTGGCAGACCCGTGAGCACGTCAACGGGTGACGTGTTTGCGGGGGTGTCTTCATCGGAGGTAGATTGGTCAGATGCTCTGGCGTGGCTAGCCAGGGTTGACCCATCTGTGGTTTCGGCCACGGCCGATGAAGATGCGCCCCGTGCGTCGATCAGGACGGGGATTTTGCCCGCGGCCCGGATCCAGTCAGTGGGACTGGATCCACTGTTCAATGGTTGGATGCTATTTATAGCAAACAACTGATGACCAAGGGTCAGCTCCCTGCGGCCTCCAGGGAGGTGCGGGCAAGATGTCGTATTCCGCGGGGGGAATACGACAGGTATGGTGTAGTCCCGTCGGTCACGGAGGATGACCGATGGGTACTGGGCGTCCAGAGTGCCGTGGCGGGTCACCCCGGTCCGGCACTTGTGGACAAGTCTCAGGTACACCAGGAAGAAGTCCTGTCCCTATGCGATGAGGGTGTGAGGGCAGCGATGAGCGCTGTCAACCACTCTTATCGTCTCCTTCAGTCGGTGTGGGCTGAAGCGGGGCAGGCCACCCTGTGCCACCTGTGGCGCTTTCATGTGTCAATGACGGCCTGGTGCTGTCGATGGACGCATTGGCAAGGGTGCAAGCGCGTGTGACGAAATCCAGGAGGCAAATGGTCATTGACCATATGCGTCCGGCTACGGCAGTCAGGGAGCGTCTTCTTGGGAGCCCCTGACAGGGCCTAGCATCTTCGGTGGCCAAGCGCGGGCCATCTTAGAGGATACCGCCAGTATCGCGCAGAATCGGTTAGCGGTAAACCTACAGCTGGAGCTAGTGCGGCAAGCGCACGCACTAGGGCCTGTGGGGAAACCGCTAACGGGACAACCTTCAAAGGAGCAGAAGAAGCATAAGGGCAAGGCGAAAGCTAGGCCTGTTGCGACTTCTGCTTCAGCTGGGTTTTCAGAGCCGCCGCCGGCGAAGAAGCCCAGGAAGGTTGTAGAGGCGCCTACCCTCCCCAATGTTGCTCCTGACCGCCCTAGAGGCGGGAAGGGCAAGGGGATGGGTAAGGGTAAGGCCTCAAAGGGCGGACAGAAGGGGCCGAAGCATACCTGAGGGTACGGAAGCTCCCTTCATATCCGCCTGGACCGCGCCTGTGCGACAGGAACAGCGGTGCCACTTATACCCGTCGTGCCTAGAACGAAATGGTTCTCTCTCTCTCTCGTTAAGAAAGAGGGGGGGGGGGCGGACTGCGAGCCGGACAACCCCGTTAGACGTCGAGGCGTCTATGGTGAGTGGAAGGCTCATGCGTTTCGTCGAGGCCTGGCAAGGTGTGACGTCAGACAGTCTGGTCCTGGGATGGTTATCCCAGGGTTACATGCCGGAGTGGTGGGACTTTCCACCACAAAATCTGTCTTTGGCACCTGTCTGGACACCCGTACCAAGGGAGCCAGACAAGTTAGAAGCCGTTCAAAAGGAAGTGTCGGGTTTGCTTCTGAAGGGAGCAATAAAACCAGCAAACCGAAACACTCCAGGCTTCTATTCAAACATGTTCCTTGTCCCCAAGAGCACAGGGGGATGGAGACCCATACTCAATCTCAGGCCATTAAATTGGTTTATCCATACGCCTCGGTTCCAGATGGAAACGCCGAGGTCGGTAATGCGGGATTGAGGAAAGGAATGTGGTGTGTATCGATCGATCTGAAAAATGCATATTTCCACATTCCTATGAATCGGAGTTGGCACAGGTTTCTGAGATTTGCGTTTCAGAATCAAGTATGGGAGTTTACAGTTCTCCCGTTTGGCCTGTCGACAGCTCCGAGGGTTTTCACAAGAGTGGTCCTTGCGGTGACAGCGTTTCTCAGAAAAGAGAACGTGGCGCTACACACCTACATAGACGACTGGCTGCTCAAGGCAGACTCGGCAGCCAGGTTGAACATGGATACTGCTCTGACTCTGAAGTTACTTTCAGATCTACGCTGCATAGTCAACGAGGAGAAATCCGAGTTGACGCCCACTCAGGGTTTCGTTTATTTGGGGATGCGATTCGACCTCGAGGAGGGCAGGGTTTACCCGTCAGAGCCCAGAGTGGTGTCTCTGTTAGCCATCCTCAAGAGTTTTCGAGTGGGAAACCACATTCAGGCGAGGCGGTTCCTTCAGATGCTGGGCATGATGGTCTCCATGGAGCAGGTTATCCCGTACGCTGCTCTAATGCGAAGGCCTATCCAGTTGTATCTGATGTCTCTGTGGAAACAGAGAACAGAACCCCTGTCAAAACTGGTGCCAGTTTTGGAGCCGATAATATCGCATCTTCTATGGTGGAAACAGCGTCAGAATCTCCTATTAGGGGTTTCGCTGCACCTACCCCGCCCCCAGCTGTCCGTCTACACGGATGCATCGCTGGAAGGGTGGGGTGCCTGCACCAGTTCTCGGGCACATGGACTCTCCCGGAGAGTCAGCTGCATATCAATCTGTTGGAAATGATGGCAGTGGAACTGGCGTTGGAAGAGTTCCTTCCGATGATCAGGGGCAGGGTGATATTGATACGGTCGGTCAATTCGACAGTAGTATCATATATAAATCGCCAAGGCGGGACCAGGTCGCCCACTCTGTGTATCAGGGTGTGGCACTTGATTCAATGGTGCAGGAATTACTCGGTTGTTTTGAAAGCAGCTCGTATTCCTGGCCGATTGAACATTCTGGCGGATGCTTTGTCTCGCAGACAGAGAATCCTGCCAACAGAATGGTCCCTCAACCCTCCAGTTCTGCGACGGATCTTCGAGCATTGGGGCAAACCCAATCTGGACTTGTTCGCCACAAAGGAAAATGCTCAAATCATGACATATGTCTCGCCGATTACAGATCCAAATGCCGTCGATACAGACGCTCTGGCGATAAGCTGGAGAGGGATGCACGCTTACGCGTACCCACCCACCATTCTTCTACCGAAGGTATTGGTGAAGGTCAGGGAGGAACCGTGTCTGGTCCTGCTAATAGCGCCGTATTGGCCGAGCAGGGCGTGGTTCACGGATCTTCTAGATCTGCTGGTGGAAAATCCTGTGCAGTTGCCCGAGATTCCGAACATAATCTCCCAGGCCAAGGGACGCTTCCTACACGAGCGTCCCGAAATGTTCAATTGACTGCGTGGATGTTATCAAACAACGTTCCACGTCGGAAGGCTTTTCTCGACAGGCTGCTGATTTCATCGCGGTTGCGAGAAGGAGGTCAACCTTCAAGTCATATAACAACAAGGTTAACAGATTTGCAGACTGGTGTGAAGAAAAGGGTATTGATACCTTTCAATCCACTATCAGCAAATAGCAGACTTTCTCTGTGAGCTGTTCTTTTGAGGACTAGCTCCCGTCACAGTTGCTGGATACAAGTCAGCTTTGGCATCAGTTATCCCTTGTCTAGCCAACAGGGATAGTCCAGAGGTGGCCCAGTTAAATGTGATGTTGAAGGGAATGAGCAATCTCCGACCGAGACAACCGGTAGTCATTCCAGCCTGGAGTCTATCTTTAGTGCTTAATGTACTGGCCAAGCACCCTTTCGAACCGTTGCGTTCGGCTAGTCTAAAGCATTTGACTCTAAAGGCGGTCTTTCTATTGGCAGCTTCCTCAGCTAGAAGGCGCAGTGAGATCCATGCGCTTTCGGCAGAGAGGAACCGATTTATTGTTTCTGGAGAAGGTCTGCGTCTTCTGCCAAGAGCAGAGGTTATGTCAAAGAACCAATCTTGAGATATCCCGGCAAACCGATCATTATACCGAAGTTAACTAGGTTTGATCGTGATGCCAGTGTCTGGTGCCCGGTCCGTGCGTTGACTAAGTACAAGAAACGGACTGACTCGTTACGGTCGAACGATAGACATCTGTGGATCTGCCATAAAAAGTCTTATGGCGCCGCATCCATGGATACTATCTCTCGTTTGGTGGTCGAATGCATTCAGACTACTCACGAGATGGCAACTGGGCACCAGGTGCAAGGCGTAAGGGCACACAATGTCAGAGGAATAGCCGCCTCGACCGCCCTTTACAATGGTGTTCCGTTATAGGACATCATGGCCGTTGCACAATGGCACTGTGAGTCCTCATTCACGGATTACTATATGAGGGATGTGTCAGACCCAGCCAATCCACTCGCTTTAGCTGTTTTCAAACGATAGTTAGTGACCACACTGCTTTTCACCCTTTTCTCACTTTGGTAAGAAAAGAACCTAAAGCAGGCATGGTCAGGCGAGAGGATGTCAACCAGATTGTGTCACCGATGGCCGAACCGGTGAATGGTTGGAGGCGGTACGTCTGAAGTCCAATTATCATAAGGTAATTCAATAAGTGAGAGTTTTTTGTATTATGTATATGTATCATGTTCATTCATCTTATATATTCATGCTCATTCCCAGGCTAATACATGGAATATGCAGGGAGTAGTTAACCCTCTTGGCATATTTGTGTTTTCAGGCGAGATACATGTTCGTTAGTTCTCTCCCTTTTCTTAGGAGGAAAAAGGGGGGGGGGGCTGTGACGCGAATGTGATTCGGTTCCGTGAACTTGACGGTCCTTTTAGGTCTCCGTTAGTCATGTTTGAAGTCTAAAATCTTTCTCCAAGGGGCAAAATTAGCATTTATGGCTTGCCCCTTCCCACCAGGTTACTGATCAAATCTGGTGTATATCAGAAGTAACAGAATGGTGAGTATTGATCGAAGGAGAATGCAGGAAATGTCAATTTCCCTTTCTCCGAGATCTATCAATACTCACCATTCTGTTACGGACCCAGCCTCCCAGCCCCACGGAGGCAAGCCATAGTTTTCTCTTGTTTGGTGGCTATGCAAACAATATGAGCTCTATGGTAAACGGGTACTCGGCAGTTGGGAGCCGAGTACCCGGTTCCCAGGAGTCGGTAAAGCTTTCTAAGTCTATAATCCTAGAGCCGCTGTCAGGGCCAGCTGTATATCAGAAGTAACAGAATGGTGAGTATTGTTAGATCTCGGAGAAAGGGAAATTGACATTTCCTGCATTCTAAGCCCCACCTACAGGGCAGAGTGTGGTGGTCATCCATGGACTTCTTTTTTTCTTGGACGTAGGTGAGTTCCTTATGGTCTTACATGGGACACTTATAGTGACGGCATCTAAGATCTTGGTCTTGATTACACTCCATGTCACTTCTGTATTCAGGGCATTCAGTTCATTATCCCAATCAATTTCGGACAGGATATTTCGGATCTTATCATAATCACCTTTGTCATATGCAAACTTTTGTGTCTTAGTCAGGGTAGCTTGTACATAACACTTCACTGTGAATAAGAGGCACACGTGGTGGCTCTTTCCTAGAGGGGATAGGTGCATGATCTCTCCTACCATATTTTCTTCATTTGTCAATACTAGATCTATAGTGGTTGGATTCTGATTACCTCTGTAGTGCGTCGGCTGCTTGACATGTTGGTGAACAGATGAATTTCTCACTGATTCAAGAAACAAACTTGCTGGATGATTAATGCCTAATGTGGAGCTGCAGTTGTCCCAGTCCATTTCTGGTTGATTGAAATCCCCTAACATAATGATGCGGCTGTGCTTGGATTCCGATGCTTGCTCAATCTGCTTTCTAATGTTCACATCATTTTCACTACTGCTTGATGGTGACCTGTATATGCACCCTAGCAGAATACTCTGGCCGTCTCTGAGCTGCGCCTCAATCCATAGCGATTCTTCAGTGGTATCAGGTTTTACATTTGCTTCCATAAAGTTTAACTGTTGTCTACTGTAGAGACAGATACATCGTTTTCCACTGGATTCTACGTTCGTAAACAGGTCATAACCATCAATGTTTAGCTCTGATACTGAAATCAGATCGCTCACATTTTTTGGGGCTGCTTCTGTGATACCAATGATGTCGGGCTTGTATTCATCTATCAAGACTTCAAGTTCATTCCGCTTGTTCAAGATTGAGTCAGCATTGGTGTATAAACAAATCAGGCCAGCAGAACTGTTGATACTGTTGGGAGTAATTACATGTTTAATGAACTTATTTACATTCTCAAGCGGGGTTGAGGGACTATTTACATCGTCAGCATCTTGCTTTACCTTGATGCTTATGAAGTTTGATTGCGGACTAATCTCCCATCTCTGGTGATTATCCATTTGACATTTTCGTTTCTGAGTGCAGACTCGTGCATATGCTGATCTCTCTCCTTCAAGCTGGAGAATTCTTCCCGCTCTATATGAGTCATATCTTTCTTGATAAAGACTTGTCTTGCCATGTTGTCTTTGCTGTCTGCAAGTTTCCTGGCATTTTTCAGAATCTCGTTTTTTGAATTTATATTGTTTACTGAGACTCGTAGTGGTCTTGGTTTCTCACAGACTTTTTTGCCTGGTCGCATTGGTAATCGCGTAATTTTAACTCTAGTGAGGCAGTGAACTGATGTCATTTTTATGATTTGAGAAAAGGAGTCTGTCACCGACAATAATGCCATAAACGGGTCTGATACAGAACTTAATTTATAGTTGTAAATCCAAATCAGCAGCAAATTTCAGCCAAAACATTAAAAAAGTTAAAATCTTTCAGTTTTTTGTTTGGAAGTTGGTAAATGTGGTATTGAAAATGAAAGTGTTTTGCCTACCTGAAAATAGAAAAAAATTATTGAAATTTATATTGTATGCGGTAACTAGGGTCTGTTTGAATTGCTTTTGCGGGTAGAGAAAAATCAATCTAGATCTGAAAACAACATAAGCACCCCATGCCAGTTCCATGCTTCGGAAGAAATAAATTATTGCTATGGCATAAGGTCTGCTATGCTACTCAGGACAGTAACTGGCAGATGTAGTTGGACGCAAAAACTGGATTGATTTTTATTGTTTCCGTACGAGTTATCAGTATTTTTATCATGGGTGAAAAAAGTATTAGTGAAAATACATGTTTTTCATTACACGGACATCAAAATGCATAAAATAATCACTTGTACTATACGCATCTTTTTAAAATTTACACTTGTGGTGTAAAAATACTGTATCTATTTAATGACACATGATTGGTTGACATCGCCTAAGCGACGCGTGCGTGTGAACATCAAAAGTGCGTACCCTCGAAATCACATGACCCTCGAAAATGCCTTACGGGATGATATACTCTAGGTCTCGAATTTCATTAGGTTACGGACAAAATGTAATAACAACATAGAAATAATAAAAAACTTGTAAATAAAGTTTAATAAAACCTTTAATGCAATGTTCGGAAAGAAATACGAAAATTTCAACAAATAACAACAAACAATAAGTGCGAACGAAGCATTTGAAATGACCCACCTCGACATCGTTGAAGAAGCACAGTGGTCTCGAATTTCGTTGATTGATGAAGTCGTCTTCAGAGCAGGAATCTCATATTTTTCTTCACAAAGTATCGCGAATTTCAAAAGTTTATATTAATTTTGAATATCCTAGCCTTTTTTATCTACAAAAATCCACATATTTTTCCGTTTTTAGTGAAGAAGCGGTAGACCTGTCAATATTTAACAACCGACCAATGGCTGAACAGATACTCCGCATGTCACCACGAACAGAATTGCCAGATAGTATTGACCACTGATAAATAGTGTAACAAGATTAGTAAATACTTGTGTGGGGGATGTGAATGAAACGGCAAAGGACCAATGTCTGTATCTCTATAACACAGTTCGAATGCAGGAAAACCAATTTGAATCAAAAGTTATCAAACTTCATAAACATTGAAACATAAAACGCAATAAACTCAAATTTGCAACAAAAACTATGTACACATGATATTCATGCTTTCTACTCCTCTGGGGAACAACACAGACATGTATAGGAAATGGCCATGTTATCGAACTATGCATATTTTGCTGCAATGTATCAAATGAGTCCAGTGGTCACAGATGTCACATTGAGCCCATTTTACAATAACCAAACTAGTAACTGTCCTCAAGTGTGGTGGAGAATTGCGTTTACAAACACAACAGTTGTCATCATTGCCATCGTCAGAGCTGTCATCATTTGATGCCATTGAAATCGGTTGTGTAGATGGTGTTGATATTTTCTTTGATTTCGGAACTTGTTTGCCTTTGCCAAATACTGATGGTCCTAGAACTTGTGAACCACCATATTTTGTTTGGTTTTTGTTCACCTGGTAGTGCTCTTTGTCTAAGATGTTATCTTCGGTGATGGCTTTGCCACCTGTGATGTTGCTGATGTTTCGTCGCTGTTTTTGTCTGATATTGAATCTGCATATGATTTTAGTATGTCATTCTCTTTTGCTTTGTTTAGTGATCATTTTAATATGTGTGGAAAGCAGATTGGTAGGACATACCCACCTTATCGGATCAATTTGGCTGAGTAGCTATTGGCATTGGCTCCTTGTTCATTCTAGGTAATCTAGGTAATAATTCTGAGCACAGGCCAATTAGGCCTCTATGCTCAGCTCGTCTTCGTTTATCTCAGTTATTGTACTGTCACTTCCACTCATGGGGTGCATGTAGTCATACTTTGCCTCTTCAAGATTCATTCTGTCTAGTCTCATGGGCAAGGTTTAATAAATACAAGGTAGATCCTACATACCCGATGTGTCAAGATGAGCCTGACGACCGCTGCCATCTAATAACAAAGTGCTCTGCCTATGCCGACCAACGTCAGATGTTTGTATTGAGACTCACAAAGATCTTGACTGCTGTTATTGATTCTGATATGACACAGAAATGGATAGATGAACCAGCAATGCTGACACAGCTAACGATTGACAGCTCAAGGAGTCCTAGCTGAGAAATGCAAAGCTAACACCCTATTTGACAAGATACAAGGGGTCGAGAGCTGCAGCTGTGACTATCTGTACAAAATACACACCAAACATTGCCGGCTGATGGATGTGCGACCATAAGATCAATGGGTCTCCTAGTTATTTCCGGTACATACAGGAATGGCAGCTGTCCCTATCAATAAGGATGTCATTCCCCATGGTGCGAATGTGGATCCTGACGACTAACAAACAACCTTTCGGGTATACGACACAGGAAAAAGGGAAGACTGAAGAAACTCGACGAATACCAGGACTACCTGGGTGCACCTAATCCTAAAGGCAGAAATACTTTCAACTGAACTGATTCCGGATTCAAGATTATTTATTCAATAATAAACAATATTCCTGAGTCATAACAGGTTGTCCGCCGAAGGCATTGCCCATTGTTCTGGCAGACACCTTAAACACATATATACAGGTATTATATATATATATATATATATTATATATATATATATATATATATATTATATATATATATATATATTATATATATATATATATATATATATATATATATATATATATATATATATATATATATATATATATATATATATATATATATATATATATATATATATAATACCTGTATTATTTAATGACACATGATTGGTTGACATCGCCTAAGCGACGCGTGCGTGTGAACATCAAAAGTGCGTACCCTCGAAATCACATGACCCTCGAAAATGCCTTACGGGATGATATACTCTAGGTCTCGAATTTCATTAGGTTACGGACAAAATGTAATAACAACATAGAAATAATAAAAAACTTGTAAATAAAGTTTAATAAAACCTTTAATGCAATGTTCGGAAAGAAATACGAAAATTTCAACAAATAACAACAAACAATAAGTGCGAACGAAGCATTTGAAATGACCCACCTCGACATCGTTGAAGAAGCACAGTGGTCTCGAATTTCGTTGATTGATGAAGTCGTCTTCAGAGCAGGAATCTCATATTTTTCTTCACAAAGTATCGCGAATTTCAAAAGTTTATATTAATTTTGAATATCCTAGCCTTTTTTATCTACAAAAATCCACATATTTTTCCGTTTTTATATATATATATTAGACAAGACAGAACTTACATAAACAACTTTAAATTCAGACATTACATTTACTACTTCCTTATTAACCCATTGATTTTCAAAAAGGAAACATGTCAATTCGCAGATCAAACAAAGACCACCACCCTCGGCGAGTTGACCACTACAATGACCGGTTCAGTTATCAAGCCAGTCATTCCAGTGGAAAATCTCCAGAAGTGAGCCTCTCAGTCTGCGATCCAACATATACTACTGCAGCAGCCAATTTTGGCTGATTTGGCTGGCCTGGGTGTGAAAGAGTTAACCACTTGGGTTATTATTAGCTCACCTGGCCTGAAGGCCAAGTGAGCTTATGTTGTCGCGACTGTCCGTCGTGTGTCTGTCTGTCATCCATCCGTCAACTTTTCCTTTAAACGATTTCTTCTCAAGAACCGCTGGGACGATTTCAATTATATTTGACAGGAAGCATGCTTAGGGCATAGGGATCCAAGTTTGTTCAAACGAAGCCGATCGGCCGATTTTGCCGGCGGCCATCTTGGATGTTGGCTGATTTTTAGATATGTCTTTAAAAATCTTCTCCGAAACCGCTTGAGGGATTGAAGGAAACCTTATGAAATATGATCCAGGGCAAGAGCTCAACCAAGTTTGTTCAGGGGACCTTGATTGGTCAAATGGTTCGGCGGCCATCTTGGTTGACCTAGTTTCAGCGAAAATTACTTCTCCAGAACCACTAAAGGGATCAGGCCAAAATTTGGCAGATATGATTAGGGACTAAGGGCCAGTAAGGTTTGATCAAGAGAAGTTGATCCGTCAAAAAACATGGCTGCCGTTGACCAATTAAAATATAGCATGTTTGGCGGCCATATTGGATTTTTTTATTTGATGGACTTTGAGGCTGAAATTGTTTTTCTATATTTTTTGGGGTAATCTGATTTGAAATTTACAATTTTCAAAACTGTCGGATAAATGGTTTGGTGGCCAGCTTGGATCATTTTCCCGCCAAAAGCTCCCATACTAAAGCAGTGGGAAATTTAAAATGTCTTCTTTTCGAGAACTGTTGGGGCAATTTCAATTATATTTGGCATGAAGCATCCTTAAGGCATAGAGATTCAAGTTTGTTCAAACGAACCCGATCAGCCAATTTGGTCGATGGCCATCTTGGATTTCGGCCGATTTTTTTAAATGTCTTTAAAAATCTTCTCCAAAACTGTTTGAGGGATCGATTCAGAACTCACGGAATATGATCTAGGGTAAGAGCTGAACCAAGTTTGTTCAAGGGAACTTGATTGACCAAATGGTTCAGTGGCCATCTTGGTTAACCTAGTTTTTGCCAAAATTACTTCCCCAGAACCGATGGCCCGATCAGGCCGAAATTTGTGATATATGATTAGGGACTAAGGGCCATTAATGTTTGTTCAAGAGAAGTTAATCCATCAAAAACATGGCTGTGGTGGGCCAATCAAGATATAGCGTATTTGGCGGCCATTTTGGATTTTTTTATTTGATGGATTTTGAGGGCAATTTCAATTATATTTGGCATGAAGCATCCTTAAGGCATAGAGATTCAAGTTTGTTCAAACGAAGCCGATCGGCCAATTTGGCCAGCGGCCATCTTGGATTTCGGCTGATTTTTAGAAATGTCTAAAAATCTCCAAAACCATTTGAGGGATCAATTCAGACCTCATGAAATATGATCTATGGTAAGAACTGTCCCAAGTTTGTTCAAGGGAACTTGATTGACTAAATGGTTCAGCGGCCATCTTGGATGACTTTGTTTTCGCAAAAACGACTTGTTCCCCAGAACCGCTGAAGTGATCGGGCCGAAATGTGTGATATATGATTGAGGACTAAGGGCCATTAAAGTTTGTTCAAGACAAGTTAATCCGTCAAATAAAATGGCCGCTTTAAAATGTCTTTAAAAATCTCCAAAACCGCTTGGGGGATCAATTCAAAATGCATGAAATATCATCTAGGGCAAAAGCTGCACCACGTTTGTTTGTCTGGTTGGTTGTGGTTATAATAATAGTCACAGTGTTCATACACCTTTGAAATCTAAACATGCTAGATGCATTCAGATAGTAGGTCTATCCCATGCATTTGTGTTTTTGTCATGACCATTTTTATAGCATAATTCTTGACACGAGTGGTATTCTGATTTTTCATTACTTTTCCATGACTTATATGAAAGGAGCACAGTTTTTACGAGTTTTTCTTTTCAAATTCTCTGACTGTCCAGGCTTTTCATGATCCTTATATGGACCCTGTAGTTATAAGTTCAATAGATACATCCAGCTTTTCACTTGCTTCATCTTCAGCGCTTGCTGTACTGGAAACAGGCAATAGTTCTCTGTCAGCAACTTCCTCGCATGTGACACCTGAAATATAGCACACACCACGTTCATGTGTAAAAAACACTAAATCTAAATATAAAACTGCTTTCAACACCAGAATGATGTTCATATGTGCGTTCTGCAGAAGTTCCATACTCTCCATACTTAATTTACTTATTTCCAGACAGATTTTGTCAGCGTCCATTTAAAAAATGATAAAGTTCTGCAGAAAAATGTCAGAATTAGCAGCCAAGATTGTCTATATTTTCAAATTACATCATCACCGCAATGCTGTCATTCGCATTTTACATTACAACTATAGTAATATGATAGGGTGGGGCATTGCAATTATCGAGAGAGAGAGAGAGGTCTTCTGTAACACATGCATTGTTTTCTGGCACCCAGTGGAGTTGAACCACTACAGCTAATGCCCCTTGGGAGAGACAAGCTGCGACTATCAAGCACCTTGTAGATGTAATGCATGAGCCACAAGACATGTGGAGAGAGAGAGAGAGAATGAATGAGTGTGTGTAGTGATAATGAATTCTCTGAAGGAATTAATATGAAATTTATTAAATATTGTCTTCTCTTGGTCTGCAAATATCTGTGAGAAAATTAAGGCTTTAATCACACTGCTGTTCAGTAAACAAAATAGACAACATAATAATAAGTACGGTTTGAAGAATCTATTGATCCCTACTGCTGTTGGCCAATTGCTCATCATAATTGCAAGGCCTGAATAACGATAGACTGCAAGTGGAAAACATGCAATATCTGCCATACGAAAACTGGTATGTGTATGTTTACTTAGCTACAATTGATCCCTATCATAAAAGAGAATGTGTATATACTGGTGAAATGTTAATTCCAGTTAAGATAATAGCGAGAATCGATCTTTCTGCCATCTTAGTGGCAGCTGAGTGAATGCTGCCTGCTTGACAAAATTGCAGTGCCACCTATGTCTCTAGCTGGTTTCTTGAACAAATGTGACTGTTAAAGGATTACGTATTTATTTTGATTATATCTTGGCCAAGCAACTCCCTTATTTTAAGGTTTAAAGCTCAAAAGTTGTTTTCGTTTATCTCTTTATTTCTCTAACGACTAAAAACTAAATATTTTCATCTGTGTGTTGCTTCAGAAAGTCATTTCAGACTTAGGCTCACTCGATTTCGTGATTGAATCGAAAATCGTGATGTTGAAAAAATTGCGATTTTCTACGATGTAATTAAAAAAAGTCGAACAATCGTGAAAAAATTTAGCAGACTATAAGATTTTACAACTCATCATTCAGCAGTAAAAGAATGCAGTTATAATCCATTCGTGCATGTATCCATTGTGCTTTTTCTTGATCGCTTCATGCATGTGTTCACTAAGTCCTAATCAAAACACAAAGCTCTACGGTAAACCAGCTAACAATAGCGAGGTAACACCATTGTCATTGAGAAAAGCAGCTACCGTAGTTACTCCATCGAATCACCATATAATTTTCTTTCGCTGCAGACCCTGAGTCTGTCGTGAAATACCAAGTATATACTTAGTTGCAGAATGTTAGGCAATAATCACTGAACATAATTCTTTTTAATTCTTTTAGCAATTTCAGGCTGTGTACTAATTTTTCCTTTGTGATTCGGTTGTCATGCCTAATTTAAGAAAATAATGCAACAGCATTCCAGATTGTTGTATTTTGAACTGTGTGTTCTGTTGATTACTCTTAAATGGAAATTGTACATTCTGAAAGCAACCATAAACTGCACTATAGGACGGGTTTACGCCGTTACTATCGTAGCTACTCAAACCTACCATCCTATGTATATGGATTGCGCAGTATCTTCCCGGACATCTTCGTGCTACTCGGGTAATGACCTAAACTCGTCCCACAAAGGGAGGCTATAAGCGGAAGCGGGATTTATATTTTTACTCAATGACATTTTATGTCAAATTTTGATGAAATAAACGATGTTTATTAAACTATACGCAATATTTAGGCGGTCCTAATTAATAATTTCACTCCTGCGATGATGGATACAAGGTATACATTAAGCATAGGCGTAGGATGGTAAGAATTTGTCGCATGAAATTGTTTTAATTTCGTGCTATTTTTGTATCATTATTTCAACTTTTTCTACAAATTCCAAGTCCCAGTTTTGGTGACTTGTCACGTTACCCCGGTTTATACTTTTGGGAATTTGGACCTACAATTTAATCGAAAATCACGAATTTTTTTTATAAAATCGATCGCGATGTCTCAAAGCAAAAATCGCACAACCCTATTCAGACTGTCCGGTGTGCCATCGATATACCAAAGTAAAGTTTGCTAACCACAAGTCCTGCAGGTGTAGCACATGTGACCATAGATTCAGATGTACCATCTTATGAGCTATTCCTGGAGATAGATCAGGTAAATGATATTGCTTGCAGGAAGGAGGGTTTTGGTAAGAAATGTAAGGCTTCCTTGCCAGACATGGAAACCTTTTGCTTGGAGATAATGGGAGAAATGAAGACGCCTCTGAAGGATATGATGCCAGAAGTACTTCACAGCATGCTTCCTGCATCAGATCCTTCAGAGGTGAACATCATCTGCACTCGATCAGGATTTCCCCCTCCTGGATCTGGTATTTCTGCTAGGGCTAAGCCAGTTTTCGTTAAAGATCCAGTGGTGGTCCCTGTCGGTCCAGGGTTGATGTACGCATCGCCTGTTGACCTGGGAACAGGAGTTGTGAATTCAGACGGCTACTTATTGAGCGCCAGCTCTGGGTATCATTTCTTCTAGTGATACTTGTCCAGACCGGATTAGTAGTCTTTGCTAATCTGACGTCTAGCCATTGGTGCAGATCGTTGGCCATACAGAGTCCCTCAGGTAACCGATGGGATTGGTATGGAAGGCGCAGACCATGTTGACATGCATAGCACCCGCATGGCTCCACAGCCCTGGGTCCCGGGGTAGCCACAGCTCAAACCATGCCGGCCCTTGTGGGTCCGTATGGCTTACCTGGCTATCCCGAGGCTTCCATGGCACCAGCTACTTATCCACCTGGGAATATTGTCGAAGATGATGAAGGCCCTCACCGTGTCGAAATTTCCAAGTGGCTGCCGAGGAAGACTGGCTTGACGCTTGCCAATGGCTGGTACATGTTAAATCAGAACTCCGGGTAGAGCCGTTGGCTGCCCAGCGAGATCAATGCCCATGGCTTCAGGGCAAGCCGCTGGTGACGACTGCAGTGCCTTATTATCCCCATGTTTTTCGAAGAACCAAATTTGATATGTGAGTTACCCATATGATTGCAAAGTGCAAGTGGCCATTTAACTTTCGCTCCGCCCCCATGGGGTGGGGGAGGAGTCGAATTTTAGCATGCAGAAATTAACTGTAATGCATCTCCTCTGAAACTCTTGGGCAGAACTCAACAAAATTTGGTATGTGAGTTATCCATATCAACGTGGAGTGCGTGAGCACATCTACATTTGGCCCCGCCTCCAAGGGTGGGTGGGGGTGAGGTCAAAAGATCAAGAAATTGATTGTAATGCGACTCCTCCGAAACCAATGGACGGAATTCAACCAAATTTGGTATGCTGAATGTAATGTAATGCAGAATAAAAGTGCCCAGTAGATGCTATTTTATCTACCTATCTAGAGTCACACTAAACCCAAACATAGAGCATGACTATACATATCTGGCATATGTGTGTTGAGTACGTCTTCCATTCGCTTAGTGATGGTTTTATGGGCTGACATTTCATACTAGAATGACAACAAAAGCTAGTACGTTCCAACACTAGTAAATTTGTATTTTACATGTATAGTTGCTACTGATACCGGAACTGGATAGCCTACTTTACACAGATATTCTGACCTATCATCAATCGATTTAGCTCGAACCACCAATGTCCCTTGAACAGTAAATGTTTCATAACACTTACTCGCATGTATCAACTGTGAGTCACTTCCATCAGGAACAGTAAGTCAGTTACATTGTCACATAGAATACTCTACACACTCTACAGTGTGCGTGCATGTTATTGGCTTGAGTTTTTATCCCTATGGAGCAAGGTGCCCAAATTTTGGAATTTGGGGACCGGTCTGCTGTCAAAGGATGGCATATACCAAAATGATCAGTGAACCATGGAGAATACCATCTCACTAGACATCCTTGCGGATCTGGATGTTAAAGGTCATTTCTACCTTGAAATGTAGGTCAAGGTCGTAAATGTAAAGAATCTTGTATGTCTGCCTTGAAAATCTGATTTAAGCTTCATTCTTTAACGTATCGTATCAACTGAATTACAGAATATATACTGTTATGCTCGAATTCGACAAAGAGTAATGCATTTAACTTAGATTAAAATTAAATTAAATTATTGTAATGGAAATAAACGCAATGTTATTGGGTAGTGGATACCACACTAATACATGCTGATGATTTTCATTCTGATGTTTGTTACTGCCATAGACAAATCCACATATTATCTTTGATACTTGTGTATGTTTTTGTTTTAAATTGCCATGAGACGATCAAGGGATTCCACAGCCTGATGCAAAAGACAATAGACTATCCAAACTCCAAACCAAAGACCGATTATGAAAAAATATGTACCATGTCAGAGTCGACGTGAAACTGAACCTCTAGATCATATTAAATCGACAGCTAAAATAATAACGGCAATGCATATCTGACAAGCTAACGCAGCAAACGCCTTGCGTGTTATATAAATTGTGCCATTTAGTTCATAATGTAATTATGGATGCGACTTTTGCATGGAGATGGGCAGAGAGAAACCACAGCGACATTTAGATGGCATACCCCTCAATTGGGCGGCACGAGTAAAGTAGATATACAAGAAGCCATCACGGCTACAAGTAAGGCTCGGGTAAAGAACATGCTCCATGTAAGATCTGGCACAAATACACCATGGCAGTGGCGAAACCACCAACAACAGAGAAAAGACTTACATAAACAAGTCATAGTATAGTTGTGAAACCAGCCATTCAAAAGGGCCCATAGTACACCAAATCAATCTCGCCACTGGTGTAATTACTGACGACCAAGTACAGTACAGACTGCCTAATCAATTTCGATGCCACAGGCCTCCAGAAAATTGCAACGACGAACACGTTTCATGTATAAGAAATGAAGAGTAAAAACTTGCTAAAGCCATTTCAGAAAAGAACAGATGTCACACTTGATGATAATGACACAGATTGTTTGTAACATGCGGTGGACAAGCTGGTGTATTCCATGTCATTGTTGAACATGAATGCAATGCGGTTTCCCCTTCGCAGTTCGACAGTCAAATGCAATAAGGTTAAGCTTTGTTAAACACTATTGAGAGAGACTGAATAACCTGTGCTGTATGGATTACCCGAATAAGACTGTAAAACAGTTGTTGTTATAAATGCTATGCGGATTCAGATATGGTCATTGTTCTATAAGGACAAAGTCTCTGACACAATCGCAAACAGGCAAAACAAGTAAAACTTCTAAAAAAAACTCCATGTGAAACAACAATTTTTTATTTCTGTAGTGACTGTTATGAATAGATCAGTTTGAAGGACAGTGGGAAAGTCATGGATGGTTTTTTCTGCTCCCGATCCAAATGGTTTCTTTGCTATTTCCATAAATAATGACAAATTTCTACAGCATTGTCTACTGAGTACATGGACTCATATATTCTGTCATACTTGGCTGGTGGATTCAGTGATGAAAGTGAAACAGCTAACATGGATGCTTAATCAATCCCATGCCTAATGACTACACGTGGAGAGGTGGATCAGTATGTCATTCTTCATACATTTTATACTGCAAGGGAAGAACATGCGGAGTAGATTTTAACATGTAGCAATGATGTATGATTACTGTATTCTGCGGCTGTGGTAGTAGAAACATCCTACAGCTGCAATCAGTCCTTCTTCGCTTTTGCCCACTGTGTCTTGTCCTCAGCCGAAATCCTTAGCTTCCTCTGGTCCATTCTTGACTTGAGTGTACCGAGTCCTGATTTCTTGAGGTCACCTCGTAGCACGCTTAGCAGATTTATGCAATGACGTCCTTTCCTGGCTTTGTATTTGCTGGCTCCGAGTAGGTCGAATTCCAAGGCTCTCTGGGCTGGTGTCTCTTCTGGCATTGTTAGCACATGGCCAAACATGGACCATCTTTGCTGGGCGACTTTTACAGACAGCGGTGACGTATTACACATCTTGTATAGTGCATCGTTGGAAATTATGCAGTCTGGCCATCGGTGTCCAGTGATGGTGCGTAGGTCTTTGCGGTGGTAGGCATCGAGTTTGTCTAGAGCTGCCTTTGGAGCTGCCCAGCTGTTACAGTTATACAGCTTCAAGGATGCTCAGGTTGCATTGTATAAACATAGGCTCTTTATCAAGGGCATCTTTGATCTACGAATCCATAGCTTAGAGAAGGACTGGAAAGCTATGTTCCCCATTACGCAGCGTGCAGAAATGTCAGCAGTGAGCCCAGGATTTTATTTTTCCTCCAGGGTTCGCCGCCACGAAGTGGGTCGTCATTTTCTATAATTTCATGCTTTGTCGATAGGTATATGTGGGTGAACTCTGTTTTGGATTCATTCCTAAAGAGATTCTCAATCTTTGGTGGCAGGCATTGAGTTTGCTTGCATCTATTGGGAGAAGGTCGTCAAGGGGATTCTTTTCCTCGTCTACGAAGTCCACATCGTTGGCATATTCCATCTCTAGCGGCATACCCAGTATTGACACTGGGTGGGGGGGGGGGGGGGGGGGGGGGGGGAGTTGGGTGCTGATTGATGTCTCAAGCTGTGTAGCAATGATCCTCACGTTATATGCATGATACCCGTCTACACTGTCATGACTCGACACGCCATCCGGAAACCTACAAAAGAAGTACTGTTAAATATTTTGAATATAATTGAATCGAAAGACATTGCTAATTTTGCTATCCAAGGGAGCTCTCTTTTCCAATCTGGCATGCAGAGTAAGATATATATCTTGCAAGTCATGAAATATCAAACACTCACCGTCCTTAATTCATTTCCACATAGCACCGCTGCAGAGATTATACATCTACTTTTCCATATCAAATTGGTAAAGATTCATTTATTGCACACAGCAGTGAAATAAATCTGCAAGCCACAGCATCATTTATGCAGATTCGTGGGAGAAGCAAATATGGAAAGAAATAATTAGTAAAGTGATGCGTCTACTAAAGGCAGTGCGCGGGGCTAGCGCAGACTAATATATTTGCATACCAGAATGAAGAAGTCATAAGTTTCTAAGTTCAGATATGCACAAATGAAAATGCTCCAACAAAGTCGATCAGCATTTGAGTAGCAGTTGAAGCATCCTCATGACACACTCGTTGATAAATATACCCACATATCACAACTAGATCTACCATCGTTTTCTGAGTATGACTGGAACCTTTGAAATGACAAAACTTCCTGTTGCGACAACATCGGTGGCATGGTCAGCAAAGACGGGAATAACTTTCGCTTGTATGTCTGGCAAAAGCAGTAAAATAAACTGTTCTTGTAAATAAAGCTTGGCACTCCCTGCAATGTTGAATAAAGGTACACATGATTCATTGTGTCCGAATAACGGAAACACTTGTTTTATGAATCTGATGGCAGTGATCAGATTTTCTTTGCTTCAACTTTCACTTCGAGGTTTTTACATAGGGTGTGAGTTTTGAAGCCATGGCAAATATTAGCACTGGGACAGTTGATAAACCTTTGTTTTAGTTTGTGTGCATAGTGCGAAAAAGTCAATGTATCACGTGATTCATGCTTTTATGTTAATTGGTGGTCTTTTCAGTATTCATTATAAAATATGTGACTCCTGGATACATCGTGTGCAAGTGAACCTGTCAGGTAGGAAACTTAGCAATGTCCAGATAATTAATACATTTTGTGATTAGTCTGATTAGTGATGGTATTATTTCTCCATCCTTGATAATCTGTACAAGGACTGCGTTGTAACAAATGGAAGGATTAAAACAGTTAAAAATATGTTTTAGTTTGTGTAAATAAGATAACTATAATGTGTGGAAGTATGAAATTTATGTAGAATACTAATAGTTCTTAGTACAGTCATTGGAAATCCTGTTTACTTAATGTATTTATTTTGGAGAAATGTCAAACCCACACGTGTTTCAAAATATTCAACATAGCAGTTTATATTTTGCAAATAATACGCAGAATCTGGATTACGGGCTTAAAAGGGTTAATCTGAGTATTGACCTATTGCGTCTGTCACCATAGAACATATTATTATTCAATAGGAATGATATATCTAACATGGCACATCTCTAAGGGAATGTAGAAGTGAAATAGTGACTTGTTTACAATCATGACCTTGGCCAACATTTCAAGGTCATAGTGACCTTTAACATCCAGATCCGCAAGGATGTCTAGTAGGATGACATTCCCCATGCTGCCGGGATTATTTTGGTATATGGCATCCTTTGACAGCAGACCGGTCCAGAAAAACCCTACTTGCTCCCCAGGTAAGGTTTTCAAAAGGTCAAGAAATTGATTGTAATGCAAATTCTCCAAAACCATTGAACAGAATTCAACCAAATTTGGTATGTGAGTTACGTATATGATTGCAAAGTGCAAGAGACCATTTACATTTGGCACTGCCACCATGGTGTGGGGTCGGGTGGGGTGGGTCAAAGCGGTGAACATGGGGATTTGCTATGACGCGTCATCGACGGTACAATCTAGCCTTCATAGTGTACATAACATATGAAGTGTGGCTTACTCGACACAACCTTCAAAAGGAAAATAATGAAAGAGAAAAGACAGATCCGAAACTGTTTATGTATATGGGCCAATCATATAAACACTCAAAATTGTTCAAGAAAATTCCATTTGCAGACGAAAAGAAGACTATTTTTGAAAATTTACCACTGGAAGGGCTGTCCAGTGGTAAATTATCAACAATAGGTGTCACTTGGTCTGCAAATGGGCATTTCTCAAGATGACTGTAGAAGCCATTTTTAGCTGCTATAAGTGTTAAAGGGTTAAATAAGTCACTCATGCAATGCGCCAGATTGGAATTGTCTTGCCAGCTTGCCTGCTCCCCTTCTTCTGAATGTGTATCAGCTTGAATTTCCAAGACAAAACAGTCTTAACACTTTAACCCTCGAACTTGTTGAAGACTATTTTTGAACATTTACCACTGGAATGACTGGCTCGGATATCGAGCGTATCGCTAATATGAAGGGTAAATTGTTCCAGATTTTTGTACCTGTGCAGGCAAAACCCTTTTTGTCCAATTCAGTCCTTGATTTGGGTGGGGTATGGTTGTTGATTTAGGTTTGATCATGCACATCTGATGTGTAGGTGAGGAGATTCATGTAGGTATTGCAGGATCTGATTGTTTAATACCTTATAGACCATAGCTGCTATGCATGAATCTGCTAGATCACACAATGATGATGATGATGATGATGATGACGGTGATGATGATGATGATTCGGTGAAATACTGATGTAATTAATTATATTACAGGCCATGGTGTGAGGAGAAGCTGTCTCTGAGTGAAATCCCAAAATGATACCTAAGGTTCTACATATGCTTCGAGGAGAAGTTATACTATCCATGCATCCATTCTTCACTCGATTTCACACAGAAGAGCACAGGCGGCAATTGAAGGCCATCGCTGTCGCTGGGCTCTATGGTACATGTTCATTCTCGACAACCTTTCTGAACAAAGCGTTAATGACTTTGATGGGTTTTAACTTTCCTGTCGTGATCATGATTTGTCAGATGATATTCACCGTTATCGCTCTTCATGTTCTATCTCTCGCCAACGTAATTGTATTACCAGCTTATGCCAGACAACGAGCTATCGCATTCTTTTGGCCCGCTTTTTGTTACGCTATAAATGCTATCCTTGCGCTGAATGCACTGAGTCACATGAACATTGCAATGTATGGTGTTCTGAAGAGATGTGTGCCGTTATCAACACTATTGATGTCTGTGTGGGTCCTGAACAAAGGACTACCTTCTCGCCAGACCATCATCTCAATATTGCTGCTAACGACGGGCTGTGTTATTGCAGGTAACTAGTGTTAGTATGACCCTTCCCCCTTCCCCCCCCCCCCCCCCCTCCACACCAGCATGCCACCCCCACCCCTCATGCTGTGTAATCCATCTGCAGTTGGTCTTGCTTCAGAGACAAGGACTCTTATAGGGGCCAATGTTGCCAGGTCATTAGTCATCAAACCAGCCTCTACAATGGTCTTTATGAATCTTCTTTTGCAGGCCATGAGAAGACAATTTCTTTTTGATTTACACTGATATTACTGGCTCGATAATCAAGCCAGTCATTCCAGCAGTAAAATTTGAAAAATAGTCTTGTCCTGCACTTGTACATTTATTAGGCAAAATTTCCACTTCATGAACAAATCATGACCGGCATTAAAGTTTTCAGAGAGGTGGTTGTAAGTCCAAGTGTCTTAAGAAATCACATAGTAGGCTCTAATGGCAAGGGTTAACAAATCATGTAGGAGGCTCTAATGGTAAGGGTTAAGATATCACATAGTAGGCGCTAATGGTAAGAGTTAAGAAATCACATAGTAGGCTCTAATGGTAAGGGTTAAGATATCACATAGTAGGCTCTAATGGTAAGAGTTAAGAAATCACATAGTAGGCTCTAATGGCAAGGGTTAACAAATCATGTAGGAGGCTCTAATGGTAAGGGTTAAGAAATCATGTAGGAGGCTCTAATGGTAAGGGTTAAGATATCACATAGTAGGCTCTAATGGTAAGGGTTAAGAAATCATGTCATGTAGGAGGCTGTCATGGTAAGTGTTAAGAAATCACATAGTAGGCTCTAATGGTAAGAGTTAAGAAATCACATAGTAGGCTCTAATGGTAAGGGTTAAGATATCACATAGTAGGCTCTAATGGTAAGGGTTAAGATATCACATAGTAGGCGCTAATGGTAAGGGTTAAGAAATCATGTAGGAGGCTCTAATGGTAAGTGTTAAGAAATCATGTAGGAGGCTCTAATGGTAAGAGTTAAGAAATCACATAGTAGGCTCTAATGGTAAGGGTTAAGATATCACATAGTAGGCGCTAATGGTAAGGGTTAAGAAATCATGTAGGAGGCTCTAATGGTAAGTGTTAAGAAATCATGTAGGAGGCTCTAATGGTAAGAGTTAAGAAATCATGTAGGAGGCTCTAATGGTAAGGGTTAAGAAATCACATAGTAGGCTCTAATGGTAAGGGTTAAGAAATCATGTAGGAGGCTCTAATGGTAAGGGTTAAGAAATCATGTAGGAGGCTCTAATGGTAAGGGTTAAGAAATCACATAGTAGGCTCTAATGGTAAGGGTTAAGAAATCATGTAGGAGGCTCTAATGGTAAGGGTTAAGAAATCATGTAGGAGGCTCTAATGGTAAGTGTTAAGAAATCATGTAGGAGGCTCTAATGGTAAGAGTTAAGAAATCACATAGTAGGCTCTAATGGTAAGGGTTAAGATATCACATAGTAGGCGCTAATGGTAAGGGTTAAGAAATCATGTAGGAGGCTCTAATGGTAAGTGTTAAGAAATCATGTAGGAGGCTCTAATGGTAAGAGTTAAGAAATCATGTAGGAGGCTCTAATGGTAAGGGTTAAGAAATCACATAGTAGGCTCTAATGGTAAGGGTTAAGATATCACATAGTAGGCGCTAATGGTAAGGGTTAAGAAATCATGTAGGAGGCTCTAATGGTAAGTGTTAAGAAATCATGTAGGAGGCTCTAATGGTAAGAGTTAAGAAATCATGTAGGAGGCTCTAATGGTAAGGGTTAAGAAATCACATAGTAGGCTCTAATGGTAAGGGTTAAGAAATCATGTAGGAGGCTCTAATGGTAAGGGTTAAGAAATCATGTAGGAGGCTCTAATGGTAAGGGTTAAGAAATCACATAGTAGGCTCTAATGGTAAGGGTTAAGAAATCATGTAGGAGGCTCTAATGGTAAGGGTTAAGAAATCATGTAGGAGGCTCTAATGGTAAGGGTTAAGATATCACATAGTAGGCTCTAATGGTAAGGGTTAAGAAATCATGTCATGTAGGAGGCTGTCATGGTAAGTGTTAAGAAATCACATAGTAGGCTCTAATGGTAAGGGTTAAGAAATCACATAGTAGGCTCTAATGGTAAGGGTTAAGATATCACATAGTAGGCGCTAATGGTAAGGGTTAAGAAATCATGTAGGAGGCTCTAATGGTAAGTGTTAAGAAATCATGTAGGAGGCTCTAATGGTAAGAGTTAAGAAATCATGTAGGAGGCTCTAATGGTAAGGGTTAAGAAATCACATAGTAGGCTCTAATGGTAAGGGTTAAGAAATCATGTAGGAGGCTCTAATGGTAAGGGTTAAGAAATCATGTAGGAGGCTCTAATGGTAAGGGTTAAGAAATCATGTAGGAGGCTCTAATGGTAAGAGTTAAGAAATCATGTAGGAGGCTCTAATGGTAAGGGTTAAGAAATCACATAGTAGGCTCTAATGGTAAGGGTTAAGAAATCATGTAGGAGGCTCTAATGGTAAGGGTTAAGAAATCATGTAGGAGGCTCTAATGGTAAGAGTTAAGAAATCATGTAGGAGGCTCTAATGGTAAGTGTTAAGAAATCATGTAGGAGGCTCTAATGGTAAGGGTTAAGATATCACATAGTAGGCTCTAATGGTAAGGGTTAAGAAATCATGTATGAGGCTCTAATGGTAAGTGTTAAGAAATCATGTAGGAGGCTCTAATGGTAAGGGTTAAGATATCACATAGTAGGCTCTAATGGTAAGGGTTAAGATATCACATAGTAGGCGCTAATGGTAAGGGTTAAGAAATCATGTATGAGGCTCTAATGGTAAGTGTTAAGAAATCATGTAGGAGGCTCTAATGGTAAGAGTTAAGAAATCATATAGTAGGCTCTAATGGTAAGGGTTAAGATATCACATAGTAGGCTCTAATGGTAAGGGTTAAGATATCACATAGTAGGCGCTAATGGTAAGGGTTAAGAAATCATGTAGGAGGCTCTAATGGTAAGTGTTAAGAAATCATGTAGGAGGCTCTAATGGTAAGTGTTAAGAAATCATGTAGGAGGCTCTAATGGTAAGTGTTAAGAAATCATGTAGGAGGCTCTAATGGTAAGTGTTAAGAAATCATGTAGGAGGCTCTAATGGTAAGTGTTAAGAAATCATGTAGGAGGCTCTAATGGTAAGAGTTAAGAAATCATGTAGGAGGCTCTAATGGTAAGGGTTAAGAAATCATGTAGGAGGCTCTAATGGTAAGAGTTAAGAAATCATGTAGGAGGCTCTAATGGTAAGAGTTAAGAAATCATGTAGGAGGCTCTAATGGTAAGGGTTAAGATATCACATAGTAGGCTCTAATGGTAAGGGTTAAGATATCACATAGTAGGCGCTAATGGTAAGGGTTAAGCAATCATGTATGAGGCTCTAATGGTAAGTGTTAAGAAATCATGTAGGAGGCTCTAATGGTAAGAGTTAAGAAATCATATAGTAGGCTCTAATGGTAAGGGTTAAGAAATCACATAGTAGGCTCTAATGGTAAGGGTTAAGAAATCACATAGTAGGCTCTAATGGTAAGGGTTAAGAAATCATATAGTAGGCTCTAATGGTAAGGGTTAAGAAATCACATAGTAGGCTCTAATGGTAAGTGTTAAGAAATCATGTAGGAGGCTCTAATGGTAAGAGTTAAGAAATCATGTAGGAGGCTCTAATGGTAAGGGTTAAGAAATCATGTAGGAGGCTCTAATGGTAAGAGTTAAGAAATCATGTAGGAGGCTCTAATGGTAAGAGTTAAGAAATCATGTAGGAGGCTCTAATGGTAAGAGTTAAGAAATCATGTAGGAGGCTCTAATGGTAAGGGTTAAGAAATCACATAGTAGGCTCTAATGGTAAGGGTTAAGAAATCATGTAGGAGGCTCTAATGGTAAGAGTTAAGAAATCATGTAGGAGGCTCTAATGGTAAGGGTTAAGAAATCACATAGTAGGCTCTAATGGTAAGAGTTAAGAAATCATGTAGGAGGCTCTAATGGTAAGGGTTAAGAAATCATGTAGGAGGCTCTAATGGTAAGGGTTAAGAAATCATGTAGGAGGCTCTAATGGTAAGGGTTAAGAAATCACATAGTAGGCTCTAATGGTAAGAGTTAAGAAATCATGTAGGAGGCTCTAATGGTAAGGGTTAAGAAATCACATAGTAGGCTCTAATGGTAAGGGTTAAGAAATCACATAGTAGGCTCTAATGGTAAGGGTTAAGAAATCACATAGTAGGCTCTAATGGTAAGGGTTAAGAAATCACATAGTAGGCTCTAATGGTAAGGGTTAAGATATCACATAGTAGGCGCTAATGGTAAGAGTTAAGAAATCATGTAGGAGGCTCTAATGGTAAGTGTTAAGAAATCATGTAGGAGGCTCTAATGGTAAGAGTTAAGAAATCATGTAGGAGGCTCTAATGGTAAGGGTTAAGAAATCACATAGTAGGCTCTAATGGTAAGGGTTAAGAAATCATGTAGGAGGCTCTAATGGTAAGGGTTAAGAAATCATGTAGGAGGCTCTAATGGTAAGGGTTAAGAAATCATGTAGGAGGCTCTAATGGTAAGAGTTAAGAAATCATGTAGGAGGCTCTAATGGTAAGGGTTAAGAAATCACATAGTAGGCTCTAATGGTAAGGGTTAAGAAATCATGTAGGAGGCTCTAATGGTAAGGGTTAAGAAATCATGTAGGAGGCTCTAATGGTAAGAGTTAAGAAATCATGTAGGAGGCTCTAATGGTAAGAGTTAAGAAATCATGTAGGAGGCTCTAATGGTAAGGGTTAAGATATCACATAGTAGGCTCTAATGGTAAGAGTTAAGAAATCATGTAGGAGGCTCTAATGGTAAGAGTTAAGAAATCATGTAGGAGGCTCTAATGGTAAGGGTTAAGAAATCATGTAGGAGGCTCTAATGGTAAGGGTTAAGAAATCACATAGTAGGCTCTAATGGTAAGGGTTAAGAAATCATGTAGGAGGCTCTAATGGTAAGAGTTAAGAAATCATGTAGGAGGCTCTAATGGTAAGAGTTAAGAAATCACATAGTAGGCTCTAATGGTAAGGGTTAAGAAATCACATAGTAGGCTCTAATGGTAAGGGTTAAGAAATCACATAGTAGGCGCTAATGGTAAGGGTTAAGAAATCATGTAGGAGGCTCTAATGGTAAGTGTTAAGAAATCATGTAGGAGGCTCTAATGGTAAGTGTTAAGAAATCATGTAGGAGGCTCTAATGGTAAGTGTTAAGAAATCATGTAGGAGGCTCTAATGGTAAGGGTTAAGAAATCATAGTAGGAGGCTCTAATGGTAAGAGTTAAGAAATCATGTAGGAGGCTCTAATGGTAAGAGTTAAGAAATCATGTAGGAGGCTCTAATGGTAAGGGTTAAGAAATCATGTAGGAGGCTCTAATGGTAAGGGTTAAGAAATCATGTAGGAGGCTCTAATGGTAAGAGTTAAGAAATCATGTAGGAGGCTCTAATGGTAAGGGTTAAGATATCACATAGTAGGCTCTAATGGTAAGGGTTAAGAAATCATGTAGGAGGCTCTAATGGTAAGGGTTAAGAAATCATGTAGGAGGCTCTAATGGTAAGGGTTAAGAAATCATGTAGGAGGCTCTAATGGTAAGGGTTAAGAAATCATGTAGGAGGCTCTAATGGTAAGGGTTAAGAAATCACATAGTAGGCTCTAATGGTAAGGGTTAAGAAATCACATAGTAGGCTCTAATGGTAAGGGTTAAGAAATCACATAGTAGGCTCTAATGGTAAGGGTTAAGAAATCACATAGTAGGCTCTAATGGTAAGTGTTAAGAAATCATGTAGGAGGCTCTAATGGTAAGAGTTAAGAAATCATGTAGGAGGCTCTAATGGTAAGGGTTAAGAAATCATGTAGGAGGCTCTAATGGTAAGAGTTAAGAAATCATGTAGGAGGCTCTAATGGTAAGAGTTAAGAAATCATGTAGGAGGCTCTAATGGTAAGAGTTAAGAAATCATGTAGGAGGCTCTAATGGTAAGGGTTAAGAAATCACATAGTAGGCTCTAATGGTAAGGGTTAAGAAATCATGTAGGAGGCTCTAATGGTAAGAGTTAAGAAATCATGTAGGAGGCTCTAATGGTAAGGGTTAAGAAATCACATAGTAGGCTCTAATGGTAAGGGTTAAGAAATCATGTAGGAGGCTCTAATGGTAAGGGTTAAGAAATCATGTAGGAGGCTCTAATGGTAAGGGTTAAGAAATCATGTAGGAGGCTCTAATGGTAAGGGTTAAGAAATCACATAGTAGGCTCTAATGGTAAGGGTTAAGAAATCATGTAGGAGGCTCTAATGGTAAGAGTTAAGAAATCATGTAGGAGGCTCTAATGGTAAGGGTTAAGAAATCACATAGTAGGCTCTAATGGTAAGGGTTAAGAAATCACATAGTAGGCTCTAATGGTAAGGGTTAAGAAATCATGTAGGAGGCTCTAATGGTAAGAGTTAAGAAATCATGTAGGAGGCTCTAATGGTAAGAGTTAAGAAATCATGTAGGAGGCTCTAATGGTAAGAGTTAAGAAATCATGTAGGAGGCTCTAATGGTAAGGGTTAAGAAATCACATAGTAGGCTCTAATGGTAAGGGTTAAGAAATCATGTAGGAGGCTCTAATGGTAAGAGTTAAGAAATCATGTAGGAGGCTCTAATGGTAAGGGTTAAGAAATCATGTAGGAGGCTCTAATGGTAAGGGTTAAGAAATCATGTAGGAGGCTCTAATGGTAAGCGTTAAGAAATCACATAGTAGGCGCTAATGGTAAGAGTTAAGAAATCACATAGGAGGCTCTAATGGTAAGGGTTAAGAAATCATGTAGGAGGCTCTAATGGTAAGAGTTAAGAAATCATGTAGGAGGCTCTAATGGTAAGAGTTAAGAAATCATGTAGGAGGCTCTAATGGTAAGGGTTAAGAAATCACATAGTAGGCTCTAATGGTAAGAGTTAAGAAATCATGTAGGAGGCTCTAATGGTAAGAGTTAAGAAATCATGTAGGAGGCTCTAATGGTAAGGGTTAAGAAATCATGTAGGAGGCTCTAATGGTAAGGGTTAAGAAATCACATAGTAGGCTCTAATGGTAAGGGTTAAGAAATCATGTAGGAGGCTCTAATGGTAAGAGTTAAGAAATCATGTAGGAGGCTCTAATGGTAAGAGTTAAGAAATCACATAGTAGGCTCTAATGGTAAGGGTTAAGAAATCACATAGTAGGCTCTAATGGTAAGGGTTAAGAAATCATGTAGGAGGCTCTAATGGTAAGGGTTAAGAAATCACATAGTAGCCTCTAATGGTAAGTGTTAAGAAATCATGTAGGAGGCTCTAATGGTAAGTGTTAAGAAATCATGTAGGAGGCTCTAATGGTAAGGGTTAAGAAATCATGTAGGAGGCTCTAATGGTAAGCGTTAAGAAATCACATAGTAGGCGCTAATGGTAAGAGTTAAGAAATCACATAGGAGGCTCTAATGGTAAGAGTTAAGAAATCATGTAGGAGGCTCTAATGGTAAGGGTTAAGATATCACATAGTAGGCCTCTAATGGTAAGGGTTAAGAAATCATGTAGGAGGCTCTAATGGTAAGAGTTAAGAAATCATGTAGGAGGCTCTAATGGTAAGAGTTAAGAAATCATGTAGGAGGCTCTAATGGTAAGGGTTAAGATATCACATAGTAGGCTCTAATGGTAAGGGTTAAGAAATCATGTAGGAGGCTCTAATGGTAAGGGTTAAGAAATCATGTAGGAGGCTCTAATGGTAAGGGTTAAGAAATCATGTAGGAGGCTCTAATGGTAAGAGTTAAGAAATCACATAGTAGGCTCTAATGGTAAGGGTTAAGAAATCACATAGTAGGCTCTAATGGTAAGGGTTAAGAAATCATGTAGGAGGCTCTAATGGTAAGGGTTAAGAAATCATGTAGGAGGCTCTAATGGTAAGGGTTAAGAAATCATGTAGGAGGCTCTAATGGTAAGGGTTAAGAAATCATGTAGGAGGCTCTAATGGTAAGGGTTAAGAAATCATGTAGGAGGCTCTAATGGTAAGAGTTAAGAAATCATGTAGGAGGCTCTAATGGTAAGGGTTAAGAAATCACATAGTAGGCTCTAATGGTAAGGGTTAAGAAATCATGTAGGAGGCTCTAATGGTAAGAGTTAAGAAATCATGTAGGAGGCTCTAATGGTAAGAGTTAAGAAATCATGTAGGAGGCTCTAATGGTAAGGGTTAAGAAATCACATAGTAGGCTCTAATGGTAAGAGTTAAGAAATCATGTAGGAGGCTCTAATGGTAAGAGTTAAGAAATCATGTAGGAGGCTCTAATGGTAAGGGTTAAGAAATCATGTAGGAGGCTCTAATGGTAAGGGTTAAGAAATCACATAGTAGGCTCTAATGGTAAGGGTTAAGAAATCATGTAGGAGGCTCTAATGGTAAGAGTTAAGAAATCATGTAGGAGGCTCTAATGGTAAGAGTTAAGAAATCACATAGTAGGCTCTAATGGTAAGGGTTAAGAAATCACATAGTAGGCTCTAATGGTAAGGGTTAAGAAATCATGTAGGAGGCTCTAATGGTAAGGGTTAAGAAATCACATAGTAGCCTCTAATGGTAAGTGTTAAGAAATCATGTAGGAGGCTCTAATGGTAAGTGTTAAGAAATCATGTAGGAGGCTCTAATGGTAAGGGTTAAGAAATCATGTAGGAGGCTCTAATGGTAAGCGTTAAGAAATCACATAGTAGGCGCTAATGTTAAGAGTTAAGAAATCACATAGGAGGCTCTAATGGTAAGAGTTAAGAAATCATGTAGGAGGCTCTCATGGTAAGGGTTAAGATATCACATAGTAGCCTCTAATGGTAAGGGTTAAGAAATCATGTAGGAGGCTCTAATGGTAAGGGTTAAGAAATCATGTAGGAGGCTCTAATGGTAAGGGTTAAGAAATCATGTAGGAGGCTCTAATGGTAAGGGTTAAGAAATCACATAGTAGGCTCTAATGGTAAGGGTTAAGAAATCATGTAGGAGGCTCTAATGGTAAGAGTTAAGAAATCATGTAGGAGGCTCTAATGGTAAGGGTTAAGAAATCATGTAGGAGGCTCTAATGGTAAGGGTTAAGAAATCACATAGTAGGCTCTAATGGTAAGGGTTAAGAAATCACATAGTAGGCTCTAATGGTAAGTGTTAAGAAATCACATAGTAGGCTCTAATGGTAAGGGTTAAGAAATCACATAGTAGGAGGCTCTAATGGTAAGTGTTAAGAAATCACATAGTAGGCTCTAATGGTAAGGGTTAAGAAATCATGTAGGAGGCTCTAATGGTAAGAGTTAAGAAATCATGTAGGAGGCTCTAATGGTAAGAGTTAAGAAATCATGTAGGAGGCTCTAATGGTAAGGGTTAAGAAATCACATAGTAGGCTCTAATGGTAAGGGTTAAGAAATCATGTAGGAGGCTCTAATGGTAAGGGTTAAGAAATCACATAGTAGCCTCTAATGGTAAGTGTTAAGAAATCATGTAGGAGGCTCTAATGGTAAGTGTTAAGAAATCATGTAGGAGGCTCTAATGGTAAGGGTTAAGAAATCATGTAGGAGGCTCTAATGGTAAGCGTTAAGAAATCACATAGTAGGCGCTAATGGTAAGAGTTAAGAAATCATGTAGGAGGCTCTAATGGTAAGGGTTAAGAAATCATGTAGGAGGCTCTAATGGTAAGGGTTAAGAAATCACATAGTAGGCTCTAATGGTAAGGGTTAAGAAATCATGTAGGAGGCTCTAATGGTAAGAGTTAAGAAATCATGTAGGAGGCTCTAATGGTAAGAGTTAAGAAATCACATAGTAGGCTCTAATGGTAAGGGTTAAGAAATCACATAGTAGGCTCTAATGGTAAGGGTTAAGAAATCATGTAGGAGGCTCTAATGGTAAGGGTTAAGAAATCACATAGTAGCCTCTAATGGTAAGTGTTAAGAAATCATGTAGGAGGCTCTAATGGTAAGTGTTAAGAAATCATGTAGGAGGCTCTAATGGTAAGGGTTAAGAAATCATGTAGGAGGCTCTAATGGTAAGCGTTAAGAAATCACATAGTAGGCGCTAATGGTAAGAGTTAAGAAATCACATAGGAGGCTCTAATGGTAAGGGTTAAGAAATCATGTAGGAGGCTCTAATGGTAAGCGTTAAGAAATGACATAGTAGGCGCTAATGGTAAGAGTTAAGAAATCACATAGGAGGCTCTAATGGTAAGGGTTAAGATATCACATAGTAGGCGCTAATGGTAAGAGTTAAGAAATCATGTAGGAGGCTCTAATGGTAAGAGTTAAGAAATCATGTAGGAGGCTCTAATGGTAAGGGTTAAGAAATCATGTAGGAGGCTCTAATGGTAAGGGTTAAGAAATCACATAGTAGGCTCTAATGGTAAGGGTTAAGAAATCATGTAGGAGGCTCTAATGGTAAGAGTTAAGAAATCATGTAGGAGGCTCTAATGGTAAGAGTTAAGAAATCACATAGTAGGCTCTAATGGTAAGGGTTAAGAAATCACATAGTAGGCTCTAATGGTAAGGGTTAAGAAATCATGTAGGAGGCTCTAATGGTAAGGGTTAAGAAATCACATAGTAGCCTCTAATGGTAAGTGTTAAGAAATCATGTAGGAGGCTCTAATGGTAAGTGTTAAGAAATCATGTAGGAGGCTCTAATGGTAAGGGTTAAGAAATCATGTAGGAGGCTCTAATGGTAAGCGTTAAGAAATCACATAGTAGGCGCTAATGTTAAGAGTTAAGAAATCACATAGGAGGCTCTAATGGTAAGAGTTAAGAAATCATGTAGGAGGCTCTAATGGTAAGGGTTAAGATATCACATAGTAGCCTCTAATGGTAAGGGTTAAGAAATCATGTAGGAGGCTCTAATGGTAAGGGTTAAGAAATCATGTAGGAGGCTCTAATGGTAAGGGTTAAGAAATCATGTAGGAGGCTCTAATGGTAAGGGTTAAGATATCACATAGTAGGCTCTAATGGTAAGGGTTAAGAAATCATGTAGGAGGCTCTAATGGTAAGAGTTAAGAAATCATGTAGGAGGCTCTAATGGTAAGGGTTAAGAAATCATGTAGGAGGCTCTAATGGTAAGGGTTAAGAAATCACATAGTAGGCTCTAATGGTAAGGGTTAAGAAATCACATAGTAGGCTCTAATGGTAAGGGTTAAGAAATCATGTAGGAGGCTCTAATGGTAAGTGTTAAGAAATCACATAGTAGGCTCTAATGGTAAGGGTTAAGAAGTCACATAGTAGGCTCTAATGGTAGGGGTTAAGAAATCATGTAGGAGGCTCTAATGGTAAGGGTTAAGAAATCATGTAGGAGGCTCTAATGGTAAGAGTTAAGAAATCATGTAGGAGGCTCTAATGGTAAGTGTTAAGAAATCACATAGTAGGCTCTAATGGTAAGGGTTAAGAAATCATGTAGGAGGCTCTAATGGTAAGAGTTAAGAAATCATGTAGGAGGCTCTAATGGTAAGAGTTAAGAAATCATGTAGGAGGCTCTAATGGTAAGGGTTAAGAAATCACATAGTAGGCTCTAATGGTAAGGGTTAAGAAATCATGTAGGAGGCTCTAATGGTAAGAGTTAAGAAATCATGTAGGAGGCTCTAATGGTAAGGGTTAAGAAATCATGTAGGAGGCTCTAATGGTAAGGGTTAAGAAATCACATAGTAGGCTCTAATGGTAAGGGTTAAGAAATCATGTAGGAGGCTCTAATGGTAAGAGTTAAGAAATCATGTAGGAGGCTCTAATGGTAAGAGTTAAGAAATCACATAGTAGGCTCTAATGGTAAGGGTTAAGAAATCACATAGTAGGCTCTAATGGTAAGGGTTAAGAAATCATGTAGGAGGCTCTAATGGTAAGGGTTAAGAAATCACATAGTAGCCTCTAATGGTAAGTGTTAAGAAATCATGTAGGAGGCTCTAATGGTAAGTGTTAAGAAATCATGTAGGAGGCTCTAATGGTAAGCGTTAAGAAATCACATAGTAGGCGCTAATGGTAAGAGTTAAGAAATCATGTAGGAGGCTCTAATGGTAAGGGTTAAGATATCACATAGTAGGCGCTAATGGTAAGAGTTAAGAAATCATGTAGGAGGCTCTAATGGTAAGGGTTAAGAAATCATGTAGGAGGCTCTAATGGTAAGGGTTAAGAAATCATGTAGGAGGCTCTAATGGTAAGGGTTAAGAAATCACATAGTAGGCTCTAATGGTAAGGGTTAAGAAATCATGTAGGAGGCTCTAATGGTAAGAGTTAAGAAATCATGTAGGAGGCTCTAATGGTAAGAGTTAAGAAATCATGTAGGAGGCTCTAATGGTAAGGGTTAAGAAATCACATAGTAGGCTCTAATGGTAAGGGTTAAGAAATCATGTAGGAGGCTCTAATGGTAAGAGTTAAGAAATCATGTAGGAGGCTCTAATGGTAAGGGTTAAGAAATCATGTAGGAGGCTCTAATGGTAAGGGTTAAGAAATCACATAGTAGGCTCTAATGGTAAGGGTTAAGAAATCATGTAGGAGGCTCTAATGGTAAGAGTTAAGAAATCATGTAGGAGGCTCTAATGGTAAGAGTTAAGAAATCACATAGTAGGCTCTAATGGTAAGGGTTAAGAAATCACATAGTAGGCTCTAATGGTAAGGGTTAAGAAATCATGTAGGAGGCTCTAATGGTAAGGGTTAAGAAATCACATAGTAGCCTCTAATGGTAAGTGTTAAGAAATCATGTAGGAGGCTCTAATGGTAAGTGTTAAGAAATCATGTAGGAGGCTCTAATGGTAAGGGTTAAGAAATCATGTAGGAGGCTCTAATGGTAAGCGTTAAGAAATCACATAGTAGGCGCTAATGGTAAGAGTTAAGAAATCACATAGGAGGCTCTAATGGTAAGGGTTAAGATATCACATAGTAGGCGCTAATGGTAAGAGTTAAGAAATCATGTAGGAGGCTCTAATGGTAAGAGTTAAGAAATCATGTAGGAGGCTCTAATGGTAAGGGTTAAGAAATCATGTAGGAGGCTCTAATGGTAAGGGTTAAGAAATCACATAGTAGGCTCTAATGGTAAGGGTTAAGAAATCATGTAGGAGGCTCTAATGGTAAGAGTTAAGAAATCATGTAGGAGGCTCTAATGGTAAGAGTTAAGAAATCACATAGTAGGCTCTAATGGTAAGGGTTAAGAAATCACATAGTAGGCTCTAATGGTAAGGGTTAAGAAATCATGTAGGAGGCTCTAATGGTAAGGGTTAAGAAATCACATAGTAGCCTCTAATGGTAAGTGTTAAGAAATCATGTAGGAGGCTCTAATGGTAAGTGTTAAGAAATCATGTAGGAGGCTCTAATGGTAAGGGTTAAGAAATCATGTAGGAGGCTCTAATGGTAAGCGTTAAGAAATCACATAGTAGGCGCTAATGGTAAGAGTTAAGAAATCACATAGGAGGCTCTAATGGTAAGGGTTAAGATATCATGTAGGAGGCTCTAATGGTAAGGGTTAAGAAATCATGTAGGAGGCTCTAATGGTAAGGGTTAAGAAATCATGTAGGAGGCTCTAATGGTAAGGGTTAAGAAATCACATAGTAGCCTCTAATGGTAAGTGTTAAGAAATCATGTAGGAGGCTCTAATGGTAAGGGTTAAGAAATCACATAGTAGGCTCTAATGGTAAGGGTTAAGAAATCATGTAGGAGGCTCTAATGGTAAGAGTTAAGAAATCATGTAGGAGGCTCTAATGGTAAGAGTTAAGAAATCACATAGTAGGCTCTAATGGTAAGGGTTAAGAAATCACATAGTAGGCTCTAATGGTAAGGGTTAAGAAATCATGTAGGAGGCTCTAATGGTAAGGGTTAAGAAATCATGTAGGAGGCTCTAATGGTAAGGGTTAAGAAATCATGTAGGAGGCTCTAATGGTAAGAGTTAAGAAATCACATAGTAGGCTCTAATGGTAAGGGTTAAGAAATCACATAGTAGGCTCTAATGGTAAGAGTTAAGAAATCATGTAGGAGGCTCTAATGGTAAGGGTTAAGAAATCACATAGTAGGCTCTAATGGTAAGGGTTAAGAAATCACATAGTAGGCTCTAATGGTAAGAGTTAAGAAATCATGTAGGAGGCTCTAATGGTAAGAGTTAAGAAATCACATAGTAGGCTCTAATGGTAAGGGTTAAGAAATCACATAGTAGGCTCTAATGGTAAGGGTTAAGAAATCACATAGTAGGCTCTAATGGTAAGGGTTAAGAAATCATGTAGGAGGCTCTAATGGTAAGGGTTAAGAAATCACATAGTAGGCTCTAATGGTAAGGGTTAAGAAATCATGTAGGAGGCTCTAATGGTAAGAGTTAAGAAATCATGTAGGAGGCTCTAATGGTAAGAGTTAAGAAATCACATAGTAGGCTCTAATGGTAAGGGTTAAGAAATCACATAGTAGGCTCTAATGGTAAGGGTTAAGAAATCATGTAGGAGGCTCTAATGGTAAGGGTTAAGAAATCACATAGTAGCCTCTAATGGTAAGTGTTAAGAAATCATGTAGGAGGCTCTAATGGTAAGTGTTAAGAAATCATGTAGGAGGCTCTAATGGTAAGGGTTAAGAAATCATGTAGGAGGCTCTAATGGTAAGAGTTAAGAAATCATGTAGGAGGCTCTAATGGTAAGAGTTAAGAAATCACATAGGAGGCTCTAATGGTAAGGGTTAAGAAATCACATAGTAGGCTCTAATGGTAAGGGTTAAGAAATCATGTAGGAGGCTCTAATGGTAAGAGTTAAGAAATCATGTAGGAGGCTCTAATGGTAAGAGTTAAGAAATCACATAGTAGGCTCTAATGGTAAGGGTTAAGAAATCACATAGTAGGCTCTAATGGTAAGGGTTAAGAAATCATGTAGGAGGCTCTAATGGTAAGGGTTAAGAAATCACATAGTAGCCTCTAATGGTAAGTGTTAAGAAATCATGTAGGAGGCTCTAATGGTAAGGGTTAAGAAATCATGTAGGAGGCTCTAATGGTAAGCGTTAAGAAATCACATAGTAGGCGCTAATGGTAAGAGTTAAGAAATCACATAGGAGGCTCTAATGGTAAGGGTTAAGATATCATGCAGTAGGCTCTAATGGTAAGGGTTAAGAAATCATGTAGGAGGCTCTAATGGTAAGGGTTAAGAAATCATGTAGGAGGCTCTAATGGTAAGGGTTAAGAAATCACATAGTAGCCTCTAATGGTAAGTGTTAAGAAATCATGTAGGAGGCTCTAATGGTAAGGGTTAAGAAATCACATAGTAGGCTCTAATGGTAAGGGTTAAGAAATCATGTAGGAGGCTCTAATGGTAAGGGTTAAGAAATCATGTAGGAGGCTCTAATGGTAAGGGTTAAGAAATCATGTAGGAGGCTCTAATGGTAAGGGTTAAGAAATCATGTAGGAGGCTCTAATGGTAAGAGTTAAGAAATCATGTAGGAGGCTCTAATGGTAAGAGTTAAGAAATCACATAGTAGGCTCTAATGGTAAGGGTTAAGAAATCACATAGTAGGCTCTAATGGTAAGAGTTAAGAAATCATGTAGGAGGCTCTAATGGTAAGGGTTAAGAAATCATGTAGGAGGCTCTAATGGTAAGGGTTAAGAAATCATGTAGGAGGCTCTAATGGTAAGAGTTAAGAAATCATGTAGGAGGCTCTAATGGTAAGAGTTAAGAAATCATGTAGGAGGCTCTAATGGTAAGGGTTAAGAAATCACATAGTAGGCTCTAATGGTAAGGGTTAAGAAATCATGTAGGAGGCTCTAATGGTAAGGGTTAAGAAATCATGTAGGAGGCTCTAATGGTAAGGGTTAAGAAATCATGTAGGAGGCTCTAATGGTAAGGGTTAAGAAATCACATAGTAGCCTCTAATGGTAAGGGTTAAGAAATCATGTAGGAGGCTCTCATGGTAAGAGTTAAGAAATCATGTAGGAGGCTCTAATGGTAATGGTTAAGAAATCACATAGTAGGCTCTAATTGATAATAACAATGCAGAAGTGTGTGTAGCAGAGTGTGGGAGTGGGTATGGCATAGATCAGCAATCTGATTATTATCATCATTCTCATTGTGTATTTGCAGGTTATGGTGACTTAGGTTTTGATGTGGTGGGTTACTTCTGCGGTGCATTAAGCAATATCACTCACGCACTGTACCTGCTTCTGGTACAATGGTGTAATAGAGAGAAGCAGATGTCAACACTTGAATGTCTACAACTGAACAGCATTATTACACTACCGATTCTGATCGTCGTTGTCATGCTCACAGGGGAAGTAACTGCGGCAGCATTATTCAATGGTTATGGAAATACAATGTTTTATGTGGTATTTATCATAGTGTTGTTGATGGGTTGTTTATTGAACTATTCATTGTTTCTTTGCACAAACACGACATCTGCACTGACTACATCTGTGGTGGGCGGAGTCAAAGCTCTTGCGCAAACTTTCCTAGGCTTCTTCACTTTTGGCGGAGTGAGCCTAAATGTGGCCACATTTCTCGGAATTAGCATGAACCTTACGGGCAGCATTATGTATATTTATACAAAGCTTGTGGATGGGAAAACATCTCTGAGTGACGATAAACATATTTCCAGTTCTGTTGATTTAAGGGAATGCGATATAAAATCTGATAGTGTCCTAGAGACTGATCACGCTGATCAGTATAATACTCAGTATTTAGAAGTGCTTGGAGAGCGAGTAAATGGGCACATTGTTCATATACATTGTGATAGTAAGACCCCAGATTCTGAGCAGGTTTGATGTAAGCACTCGCTGGACGAGGCCGCACCTTGCTCAGAAAACTCACAGTTTGTGATATAGCTAATCAATAGTAATCATTTAACACTCGTATCAGCCAAAACGCCTTCATCTGTTGTCTCTAGAAATGTCCATTTGCAGACGAAGATACTATTTTTGAAAATTTACCACTGGAACGACTGGCTTGGTTATGACTAGCTTTCCAGTGGTAAATGTTAAAAAATAGTCTCTAATCTCTGCAAATGGACATTTTCTATGATAAAATTTACATTTTTGTGAACAAATTTGAGTGTTAAAGGACAGTGCCAGGCCCTCTACTGCTTTGTATAAAATGAATCTACAGACCGTAACATTTATACAATTATATATTTGAAAATGTTACTGTCTGTAGATTCATTTTATTTAAATATGTGATACATTAGTGAAATTTCTATTCCCTGGTGAGGCGTATGACGGCATAGGTTGAACATTTTTCTTGCTGTCATCCAATGCTATAACATTGCAAATTGCATTTTATAAGGGCTTTCTATTCAGGAATGTTCGGAAGTCCTTTGGCTGATTTCTCTAATGGTGCAGATTGCGAGATCAAGTTTTGAGCTTGAGATAAATGAATGATGCGATAGTATAGGCATATCATTACAATTGCCATTTGAATCAACACTCACTGGCGCTATGGCAGATAATATTATTAAAGTTTCATCTATTAATATGAGATTCTAAATAGTTATTACATACATCCCAATACATCTTTAGGTACTTATGTTATCATACTAGCCTCAAAACTTCCTGCGACATTGTAATATTCATGTGATTTGCAGGCATCTTGATAGAAAAAGGCCATCTTAAGGTTCGGCAACTAATGTATGAAAATAATAAATATCTTCCGTAAATTTGCAATAGTGTAATAAACATCTTAATCTCTTCAATCTGTACATATATAAATGATGTCGATAGCATTATCATCGATAGAGCTATCACCATCCAAATGCATGCATTCCTGTCTTCAGAGTGCAATTATCATGGATCTTGTCGGATGGGATTCAACCTATGACATCATAGGTTTTGATTAACTCTTATAAATTTATAGTAACATAGCGTTTTTTAACACAACTTTAATTGGATTTATATATAAATGTTGCAGGAGATTTTTACACAGTAGCTTAAATATGGGCTCCATGCTAGAAGTGTGTGTTTTATGCAAACGATGCTGACCCATCTTATGTTCCCCTTTAACTCTGTAACTCTCATATCAGCCAAAAATGCCTTCTGCAGTGCTCTTGAGAAATGTCCATTTGCAGACCAAGAGACTATTTTTTGAAATTTTACCACGAATGCCTAGCTCGATAACCGAACCAGTCATTCCAGTGGTAAATTAAAAAAAAATAGTCTTGGTCAGCAAATGGACATTTTGTATGAGAAATTTTTAAAACATTCGAGGGTTAAAAGTGTTAACCATTTAACCATCAAATTTGTTCATAGAAAATGTCCATTTGCAAACCAAGAGAAGACTATTTTTGAAAATTTATCATTGGAATGACTGTCTCTAAGTTATCTATCGAGCCAGTCATTCCAGTGGTAAATTTGTTAAAATAGTTTTCTTGGTCTGCACTGCATAAGCCTTTTTGGGACAGCTTGAGTGCTAGCCCTTAGCACACCAGGGCTGGGGTCAAATACTTTCAAAAGTATTTAAATACAAATACAAGTACTTTGGAATTCTTCAAATACAAATACTTGTTTTTTTGCAAAGTGTTTAAATACGAATACAAATACTTAGGGTAAGTGTTTGAAATACTTCTCAGATACTTCTTACATGTCTTATAGAAGACCAAAGTACGGTACAGATGTAACTCTAGTGATGTACAGCCAGACCCTCAAATTTACATGTAAATAGACAATCATAGATACCAAACTAAGGGTGCAAAAAGAAATCAAGTTTGACAGGCTAAGCATAGTTAAATATAGTTGACATGATCCCAGCCAAAGTTGAAATAGTAAACTAGCTAGGAGAGTTAGTCAACCAGCATCCTCAATGGTTAAATCAAAATTACATCTGATTCAAAATGGTAGATAACGTTTGCTTTCCACGTTTAAATACACATAAACAAGTGAATATTTCAATATCTAATTGAAGTTTGATGAAATTATACTTTCCTGATGTATGTTAATGTTCTCAAGGCCTATTCCCTTCCTACTTTATGTCAAATTGACGCTGTTTGACACATTAGCACGCTAACATACTCATTTTCATAGCATCATAGCCACAAATGCTTCCACCAGACCAAAGCCACAAGACATATTAAATCATGCTTTGCCTGTGAGGCTTCCATGATTGTGGGTTTCTGTATAACTGAAACTTGTATGAATGGCATTTCCTACAGGAGAGTATAGAGATTACATATTGATACAAAATCAATATGCTTATTTTGAAAACAATTTGACTGAGAGTTGTTGCTGTCTATGGCTAGAACACGCCCAGTCAGATTATTTTTTAAATATTAATTTCATATATATTACCTTTTATTATATTCCAATTTTTAATTTAATTTGAAAACCAAAGTTGCTGTATACTGCTGATGTTTAACGCTTTAACATTCATATCAGCCCAAAACATCCTCTGCAGTAGTCTTGAGAAATCTCCATTTGCATACCAACAGAAGACTATTTTTGAAAATTTAACACTGGAATGTCTGGCTCGATAACCGAGCCAGTCATTCCATTTCTAATTTTTTTTAATTAGTCTTCTCTTGGTCTGTAAATGGACATTTTCTATGAGAAAATTCAATTTTTTTGGGAACATTTGAGTATTAAAAGGGTTAATACTATTTCCAAAATGTACACCAGTATTTCTTCATTCCTGTGATAAAGTTTTTAAAATATTGACATCATTATGATAAGGAATAATTAACCCCATCTAAATGAATGCTATGAATCCTGTTCATGATGAAGATGGTTAACACTCAGGCATAGAGTCATGCAAGCTAGTACAATGGAGGTGTTGTTAATACCTGACCAGCTCTACCTAGGTTGCTTTGAAAGGACATAATTGCTCTTACTGATAAGAGGTGTGATATTTAGACCAGCTAAACAAGTTTCTTACTCAGGCCTCACTAGATCTATCACAGTTTTATGCAGTTAACCCTTTCATACTTTTAATGGTCAAGCCAGCGCAAACTGCTCTCTGCATTGGTCATGAGTAGTGCCCATTTACAGGCCAAGAAAAAACTATTTTTGAAAATGACTGGCTTGATAAGTAAGCTAGTCATTCCAATGGTAAATTTTCAAAAATAGTCTTCCCTTAGCATCTAAATGGTGATTCACAAAGCAGAAATCTTAATTTATGCTAAATTTTAACCACTAAAGGTATAACAAATAGTACCAAACATTTACTGAGAGATTGTTAGTCTTATGTTTATTACCTTTGAATTTTTGTTTAAATTTCAGTAGGAATGGGACTGCAGAGTTTATTTATTTGTTTTGTTTATTTATTTATTTAGATGTGCTAAAACTATCTGACTCAAAGTAGTTTTTGGGAAAACCTGTATTCAAATTTCACCCAAAAATATTCAGAGCCTTTATTTAAATTTCAGATTCCTAAGTCTCATTCCTTTTCACATGATAACTGTTCATTGTACTGCTTGTAGGCTGCTTCTGTCTAGGAAATCAACACTATTTCCAACACGAGCCGTCTACAAATTGTAATCATTTGACATAAGTGCAAGAAAGGCTAATTAACCACACTCCATCTAAATGAATGATTTGAATATAAAATTCAAGATCCAAGTTTGTTCAAGCGAACTTAATTGACCAAATGGTTCGGCAGCCATCTTGGATGACATCGTTTTCGCGAAAACAACTTCTTCCCCAGAACCGCTGAAGCAATCGGGCCGAAATTTTTGACATATGATTAGGGACTAAGGGACATTAAAGTTTGTTCAAGAGAAGTTGATCAGTCAAAAAACATGGCCGCCGTGTGCCAATCAATATATAGCGTGTTTTGCGGCCATATTTGATTTTCTTGTTTGATGGATTTTGAGGCCAAAACTGGTTTCATATAGGTTTTTGGGTATTCTGATTTCAAATTTGCAATTTTCGAAACTGTTGAATAACCGGTTTGGCGACCATCTTGGATCATCTTCCCGCCAAAAGCTCCCATACTAAAGTAATGGGAAATTTAAAATGTCTTCTCGAGAATTAATAGGCCGATTTCACTTATATTTGGCAGGAAGCATCCTTAGGGCATAGCGATTCCATTTTGTTCAAATCAAGCCGATCGGCCAATTTGGCCAGCGCCCATCTTGGATTTCGGCTGATTTTTAGAAATGTCTAAAAATCTCCGAAACCATTTGAGGGATCAATTCAGACCTCATGAAATATGATTTAGGGCAAGAGCTGACCCAAGTTTGTTCAAGCGATCTTGATTGACCAAATGGTTCAGTGGCCATCTTGGTTGACCTCGTTTTCGCAAAAACGACTTCTTCCGCAGAACCGCTGAAGTGATCAGGCCGAAATTTGTGATATATGATTAGGCACTAAGGGCTATTAAAGTTCGTTGAAGAGAAGTTGATCCGTCAAAAATCATGGCCGTCGTGGGCCAATCACTAGATAGCGTGTTTGGTGGCCATATTGGATTTTTTCATTTGATGGATTTTGAGGCCAAAATTGGTTTTATATATGTTTTTGCGCATTGTGATTTCAAATTTGCGATTTTTGAGGCCGTCGGATAAATGGTTTAGCGGCCATCTTGGATCATTTACCTGCCAAACTCTCCCATACTAAAGCAATGGAAAATTTAAAATGTATTATTCTCATGCCATCTTGGATTCTTGTCGATTTTTAGAAATGTCTTTAAAAATCTTCTCCAAAACCGCTTGTGGGATCAATTCAAAATGCATGAAATATCATCTAGGGCAAGAGCTGCACCAGGTTTGTTCAGGAGAACTTGATTGGCCAAATGTTTTGGCGGCCATCTTCGATAGCCTATGTTTTACCAAAACAACTCTAGAACCACTGAGCGGATTGGGCCGAAATTTGGGAGATAGGATTAGGCACTGAGTTTTTTCAATAGAAGGATCTACGTCAGAACAATGGGTACAGTGGACCAATCAAAGTTTAGCATGTTTGGCGGCCATATTGGACTTGCAAAAATGTCCACAAACTCATTTAAAAGACTACTCCGAAACCACCCACCAACAATTATGACAAAAATGCATAGTGCTCCATGTGAGCGACACAGGCCCCTTGGGTCTCTTGTTAACAAAATATGGTATGATCATGGAAAATGTTATACAAACATAGCATTATAAAATGTTATACAAGCATAGCATTATAAAATGTTATACAAACATAGCGTTATAAAATGTTATACAAACATAGCGTTATAAAATGTTATACAAACATAGCGTTATAAAATGTTATACAAACATAGCGTTATAAAATGTTATACAGACATAGCGTTATAAAATGTTATACAAACATAGCGTTATAAAATGTTATACAAACATAGCGTTATAAAATGTTATACAAACATAGCGTTATAAAATGTTATACAAACATAGCGTTATAAAATGTTATACAAACAGCGTTATAAAACGTTATACAAACATAGCGTTATAAAATGTTATACAAACATAGCGGTATAAAATGTTAGACAAACATAGCGTTATAAAATGTTATACAAACATAGCGTTATAAAATGTTATACAAACATAGCATTTGCTAGAAAGTTAGAGCAATATAGGATAAATTACGCTACAGACCCAAGTGGCGAAAGCATTTATTGTGTGTGTGACATCATCATGCAAGATGGCTGCCATTCAGTATCAAATACTTTGTAGAGATTTCCTGTATATTTTCCTCACATGAGAAGACTAGATTTGATTAAATATGGATTTTGCTAAATATGTAGCATAATACTTGTTTAGTACTATGTCAGGTAAATGTGTCTAGAGTAAATTTAGCTACAGACTCAAGCTGGGAAAGCGTTTATTTTGGGGGTGGGTGGGGTAATGTCATCATCCAAGATGGCCAGCATTTCAGCATCATACGCTTGGTAGAGACAGACTGTATACTTTCTTAGGGTGAGAAGACTGTAGTAGTCTAGGGTTTCCCAGCAAGTGTAGACAGTGGATTGGGATTCCACTTTCACTTTAGTCATGTCTTCCACTACGCAGCTTGAATAGTTATCCCATTTTGAAAAAATGTTAGGGATATTGTAATCGCCTCCATCCATCTGTCCTGTCCGTCTGCCCATCTGTCCGTCATGCTAACTCCTCCCAAACCATTGGGTGGAATTGAACCAAATTTGGTATGCGGGTTACCCATAGGAATGCACTTTGCACGACGACATTTAGATTAAGCTATGCCCGCACGGTCAAATTGATTATAATGCATCTTAGCCCAAAGCGTTGCGTGGAATTCAACCAAATTCGGTATGTGGCTTACTAATAGGAATGCGTTTTGCAAAACGCGATATAGATTAGGCTCTGCCCTCAAGGGGGCATGACAGGGGTCAAAAGGTCAAATTGATTATAATGCATCTCGCCCCAAATCGTTGCGCATAATTCAACCAAATTTGGTATTTGGCTTACCAATAGGAATGCGCTTTGCAAGACGACATTTAGGTTAGGCTCCGCCACCAAGGGTGCGTGGCAGGGGTCAAAAAGTCAAATTGATTATAATGCAAAAGTATTAGTTTTTATTTTCCATGTCCACGAAAATCGAGTGTACTTTGGCAGAAACTCAACCATTGTTTCAGTGCAGATCTTAGTGGTATAATAATGTCATTCATATACTGAACCAAAAAAGTTTAGCAACACAGAATATTACTGTATAAATGTTATTTAACAAAAACAATAAATTGATTCAAATATATTATTTAATTGGTAGATCATTTTCCAATTTGAACAACAGTCTCTTGTTACTGTAATGCTAGCATCGCGCCTTTAACACAGCATCATTCAACGGAAGGGTCCAATTTAAATAATGATACTGAGCTACCGGTTTTGACCTTCACACGCTTTAACCACCGCTGTACATCGCTTTCTCATGCTTCGAATTAAGCACCTGATGTCACGAAGAGGAATCGCATCCCATTTCTGGAGCAGTGCAGCTTCCAGCTCCCACACGTTGTGAAGATGTGGATGGTTCTCACGCACCATATGGCCAAGAATGTCTCACATGTGTTTGATAGGAGACAGGTCAGGTGATCGCGCTGGCCAGTCCAACACCGGAACGTTGTTAGCCTCAAGGAAATCACTGGTGACCCTAGCTGAATGAGGACTGGCGTTGTCTTGCTGGAACATAGTCTGCATGATGCTGCATAAAAGGGATGACAACAGGGGTGACAACTTCTTCACAGTAACGTTGAGCCGTTAAATTTCCGCCAATCACAATAAGATCTGTTTTGCCATTTTCATGGATTCCAGCCCACACCATGACACTGCCGCCGCCGAATCTGTCGTGCTGAATGATGTTGGCTGCATCATACTGTTCTCCTAAACGTCGCCAAACCCGTTGCCTACCATCCGCCACATCCACACAAAACCTTGACTCATCACTGAACAAAACGTGGCTCCATTGTTGAGCACACCATCGCTGATGAGTTCGTGCCCATGCAAACCGATTCTCGATGTGACGCTACCCGGGAACAGCAACAAGTGGACGACGGGCATGCAGTCCAGCATCATGGAGTCAGTTTGTGCATGCACTGTAGTGCTGGTAGCGGTGTGCAAATTATGGGACAGCGGCAGCGCAGTCTCAAACCTGTGACGTCGTGATGACGTCACTAAGTAGTGGTCTTCTCGTGGTGTTGTTGCTCTCGGTCTGCCAGATCGTGGTCGGCCATTAACATGTCCAGTTTCCTGCTCACGTTGTCTTAGACGGGAAATGGTTGAGGCGTGAACATTAAAATGTCGAGCAACTGCGCGAACGCGCTTTCCAGCAGCGAGTCTTCCCATTGCTTCATGGCGCTGATTTTCGGGTAGCCCTGGGTGGCGGCCCATGTTCGGTAGGGTAAACTTCTAAGCGTTTTCTGTTAATGTTCGTTATTTGCTTTTGCAATTTGGTGAATTTTTGCCTTCGCTACCCGCCAATGTGGGCCAGTGCATGAAAAATGCATTTTCACATGCAGTAAGCGTGCAGCCTAGAAATGCAAGAAATGATTTGCCTTTCTTCATGATCAGTGAGACATTACATTGACGAAACATGCCTGCAAATTTGGTTATAAAAGGAATCACATCAGGCAAGACAACATTTCTGTCAGGGTATCTTTAAAATACTCAGTAGATTCAATTTTAGCAAGGGGTAAATATCATGTTTTCAGGATGTTGGCATTGATAGGGTTAATCATTCATTTTAGAGATTCAGGTGTCAACAATGGTCAAGTAATTACTGGCTTTCATCTATTCACATTATTATATACAAGCAGCTTATCAATGAAATAAATGCAATGAGAATTATATTATGTAATACATTATCTTGGAAATACAATAAATTAAACCTGTTTGAGCAACCACCTGCCCTTTGGGCCAATATCATGGTGGCTCTAAGACAGTGGTCTCTTAACCACCTGTGTTAAAGAACCACATTTTCTTGCTCCAAAGGAACTTCTTATCACAGCTCACTCTTTTAAGAGAGCATATAGTGGCTACATTTTTGTGCCCATAAGGTGGTCCTTCAAGACAGGTTATAGTTATTAAATTTTTACTGTGTGATACAAACATCCATTCAGCTGTCTGTTTGATTCCTGCTGCCGGTACAAACATCCATTCTGCTCTCCGAGTCTTGTCTCCAGTACCAACATCCATTCAGCTGTCTGTTTGAGTCTTGCTGCCTGTAAAAACATCCATTCAGCTGTCTGTTTGAGTCTTGTCTCCAGTACCAACATCCATTCAGCTGTCTGTTTGAGTCTTGCTGCCTGTAAAAACATCCATTCAGCTGTCTGTTTGAGTCTTGCTGCCTGTAAAAACATCCATTCAGCTGTCTGTTTGAGTCTTGCTGCCTGTAAAAACATCCATTCAGCTGTCTGTTTGAGTCTTGCTGCCTGTAAAAACATCCATTCAGCTGTCTGTTTGAGTCTTTCTGCCTGTAAAAACATCCATTCAGCTGTCTGTTTGAGTCTTGCTGCCTGTAAAAACATCCATTCAGCTGTCTGTTTGAGTCTTGCTGCCTGTAAAAACATCCATTCAGCTGTCTGTTTGAGTCTTTCTGCCTGTAAAAACATCCATTCAGCTGTCTGTTTGAGTCTTGCTGCCTGTAAAAACATCCATTCAGCTGTCTGTTTGATTCATGCTGCAGGTACAAACATCCATTCAGCTGTCTGTTTGAGTCTTTCTGCCTGTAAAAACATCCATTCAGCTGTCTGTTTGAGTCTTGCTGCCTGTAAAAACATCCATTCAGCTGTCTGTTTGAGTCTTGCTGCCTGTAAAAACATCCATTCAGCTGTCTGTTTGAGTCTTGCTGCCTGTAAAAACATCCATTCAGCTGTCTGTTTGAGTCTTGCTGCCTGTAAAAACATCCATTCAGCTGTCTGTTTGAGTCTTGCTGCCTGTAAAAACATCCATTCAGCTGTCTGTTTGAGTCTTGCTGCCGGTACAAACATCCATTCAGCTGTCTGTTTGATTCATGCTGCCGGTACAAACATCCATTCAGCTGTCTGTTTGAGTCTTGCTGCCTGTAAAAACATCCATTCAGCTGTCTGTTTGAGTCTTGCTGCCTGTAAAAACATCCATTCAGCTGTCTGTTTGAGTCTTGCTGCCTGTAAAAACATCCATTCAGCTGTCTGTTTGAGTCTTGCTGCCTGTAAAAACATCCATTCAGCTGTCTGTTTGAGTCTTGCTGCCGGTACAAACATCCATTCAGCTGTCTGTTTGAGTCTTGCTGCCTGTAAAAACATCCATTCAGCTGTCTGTTTGATTCATGCTGCCGGTACAAACATCCATTCAGCTGTCTGTTTGATTCATGCTGCCGGTACAAACATCCATTCAGCTCTCTGAGTCTTGTCTCCAGTACCAACATCCATTCAGCTGTCTGTTTGAGTCTTGCTGCCTGTAAAAACATCCATTCAGCTGTCTGTTTGAGTCTTGCTGCCTGTAAAAACATCCATTCAGCTGTCTGTTTGAGTCTTGCTGCAGGTACAAACATCCATTCAGCTCTCTGAGTCTTGTCTCCAGTACCAACATCCATTCAGCTGTCTGAGTCTTGTCTCCAGTACCAACATCCATTCAGCTGTCTGTTTGATTCATGCTGCCGGTACAAACATCCATTCAGCTGTCTGTTTGATTCATGCTGCCGGTACAAACATCCATTCAGCTGTCTGTTTGATTCATGCTGCCGGTACAAACATCCATTCAGCTGTCTGTTTGATTCATGCTGCCGGTACAAACATCCATTCAGCTGTCTGTTTGATTCATGCTGCCTGTACAAACATCCATTCAGCTGTCTGTTTGATTCATGCTGCCTGTACAAACATCCATTCAGCTGTCTGTTTGAGTCTTGCTGCCGGTACAAACATCCATTCAGCTGTCTGTTTGAGTCTTTCTGCCTGTAAAAACATCCATTCAGCTGTCTGTTTGAGTCTTGCTGCCTGTAAAAACATCCATTCAGCTGTCTGTTTGAGTCTTGCTGCCTGTAAAAACATCCATTCAGCTGTCTGTTTGAGTCTTGCTGCCTGTAAAAACATCCATTCAGCTGTCTGTTTGAGTCTTGCTGCCTGTAAAAACATCCATTCAGCTGTCTGTTTGAGTCTTGCTGCCTGTAAAAACATCCATTCAGCTGTCTGTTTGAGTCTTGCTGCCGGTACAAACATCCATTCAGCTGTCTGTTTGATTCATGCTGCCGGTACAAACATCCATTCAGCTGTCTGTTTGAGTCTTGCTGCCTGTAAAAACATCCATTCAGCTGTCTGTTTGATTCATGCTGCCGGTACAAACATCCATTCAGCTGTCTGTTTGATTCATGCTGCCGGTACAAACATCCATTCAGCTCTCTGAGTCTTGTCTCCAGTACCAACATCCATTCAGCTGTCTGTTTGAGTCTTGCTGCCTGTAAAAACATCCATTCAGCTGTCTGTTTGAGTCTTGCTGCCTGTAAAAACATCCATTCAGCTGTCTGTTTGAGTCTTGCTGCAGGTACAAACATCCATTCAGCTCTCTGAGTCTTGTCTCCAGTACCAACATCCATTCAGCTGTCTGAGTCTTGTCTCCAGTACCAACATCCATTCAGCTGTCTGTTTGATTCATGCTGCCGGTACAAACATCCATTCAGCTGTCTGTTTGATTCATGCTGCCGGTACAAACATCCATTCAGCTGTCTGTTTGATTCATGCTGCCGGTACAAACATCCATTCAGCTGTCTGTTTGATTCATGCTGCCGGTACAAACATCCATTCAGCTGTCTGTTTGATTCATGCTGCCTGTACAAACATCCATTCAGCTGTCTGTTTGATTCATGCTGCCTGTACAAACATCCATTCAGCTGTCTGTTTGAGTCTTGCTGCCGGTACAAACATCCATTCAGCTGTCTATTTAACCTGTTAATGGTCAAGCTGGCCAAAACCGGCCTCTGTAGTGGTCTTGAGGAATGGCCATTTGCAGACCAAGATATGACTATATTTGAAAATTGTCTTATTTTGGCTTGCAAATAGACATACACTGTGGAAATATTTTTATTTTTGTGAAAATCTTGACCATTAAACGTCGAAGTATAGAATTTATTGCAGCAGACATGCTATGGGAAGACAGTGTCATGATTTAATTTTGGTAATATCCATTCATAGTCATTCCAGTTATCTCCCTTGAATATTCATTAAAATTTCCTTGACCTGACCTGAGGCATATATGAATGAAAAATTATTTTCTAGTGGATATATTCGGGGGGAAGAGTCTGGCTGTGTCCATGGCAGATCTCGGAGTTTTGAACCGGCACTCACAAATAATTTTTCATTGTATATATTCAGGTAAACGCAATGTCATGATTTTGCTCCCGCAAAATATGTCAGTATAAGTCGGTGTGTCTGTCTATCAATTTTGTTACATTTCTGATAAAGCCGTCTGTCGCACCGGTACTGTTTATATTGGTACATGCTTTTTTCATATTTTTTTGTTACAATTATCTGTGTTCACATTTATACTAACACAAAGGCCATACTCGATGACAACGAGTACAGTATGGCTCAATATACAAAAGTACTGTTGTGTTGTGTGAATCTAATAATGTTCAAAATATTCAACAGAATATTTCATACATCATGGTAACTATTGCTTTGTTTTGGCACCATACGTAGTTATTTCTGAGCTGGACTGTATTTGGGCAAATTCTAAGGTTGAATTCGGATTCGTTAGCGCAGTACTCCGATCGGAAGTATCACATGGTTGCTTTACCTATCAACGCGTGTGCACACTTACTCTCGCTTGAAGCAGGAGTAATCGAGTAGAATTTGTACCACGTGATTCCGTTATCCGATTATACTCTCGGTCGTTCGGATATGTGATCGTGGTAAGCGGGGTACCTCGACAACGAACTCGAATTCAACCTTAGGCTTAGGAAGCATTAGTTAGATGACTAAACTCGGTTTAGTGGTCATCACGGCTTGTACTTCTGCCAACAATTTGTGCATATCTCACTAACAGATTTGATCCTGAAAAGCAGAAAACTTATTTACTATTGAATAAATTTTCTATTAAATATTTTGAAACTAATTCGACTGCGAACTGTTGCTGCCTGTGATGACAACAGGCTTGTCTCAAATTATTTACAATTTTTATTTAAGAGCTTACCTGTATAGTTACCTTGAAATTGTGATTCTCAAAATTATGTTTTCAAATTGTTAGCAATTAAAGGTACTATCAGCATAAAAAATATAAAGTTATCTTGTTGGGAATGAAAGCTCATGATTAGGCTTGCACGATTATTGCTTTCAGTAATCACGGTCGATTATTTAATAATAATCGCGATTACTCGATTAATCAGCTTGAGTACAAATTACCCAGTTATAATAGCGAAAAAGCATGTCAATGACGAAAGCTGCAATGATGTTGAAAAAGGTCGATTTGCAGGCCAAGAGATTATTTTTGAAATTGTATCACTGGAATGACTGGCTCGATTCAAAAATAGCCTTCTCTTGGCCTGCAAATGGGCATGCATTCGCTGAGCAAAATGTAAATTTCCGTGACCGATCGCAATAAAGAATAATTAAAAGGTAGATTTTGAAATATTTTATGCTGTAGAATTATTCATGATTATTCGATTATTTAATATTTAATCATATAAATTCATGATTTAAAAAATAATCGCGATCTTCGATTTAATCGCGTAATCGCGCAAGCCTACTCATGATAATGATTTAGTTAACCCTATCACCGACAAAAACCAGGAACGAGCATATTTGTAGTTTTTTACAACATAGCATTTATTCTGTTACATATTTTTCAAATTAATTTTGCTGGAGGCCATTGCTGCCTTAGTCAGTCAAATTAATTTCAAAATATTCAAGAGTTTTCCTGTATTGTTGCCTTGGAAATGAGATATGTGGAATTCATCAGTGAAAGGGTTAATTATAACTACATAGAAATATCTATGTCTAATTTGATATTAATCTTAACCCTTTAACACTCGAATTTGTTCAAGAAAATTTCAATTGTCCCATAGCAAATGACCATTTGCAGACCAAGAGAAGACTATTTTTTCTAAATATACCACTGGAATGACTGGCTTGGTTATCAGTGGCTGATATGAGTGTTAAAGGGTTAATCTCTTAGCGTTTAATCGTAGCCTGAGGATACCAGTATTATGATGATGGGGACATTCTTGATTTCCTCTGGCGCTAAGCATACCAGAGGAATCGGATAATTTGTATTTTTATTCAGAAGTCTGTAAGAACTTCACTAGTGTTTTCACTTATTGTCTGACTTGTTACCAAATATTAACTGAATGTAATTTAAATAGTTCTAGACAAGGAATCGAACCCACAACTGGCGAAAGCGTCGAGCATCATAGCCCACTAACTCTTTCACCACACCAACACCGCAAGTCTTGCGTCATTGGGGGTGGAAGCGTTTGTGGGCTATGATGCTTGGCGCTTTCAGCGGCTATGGGTTCAATTCCTTGTCAATGATAATATATTGTAATGACACAATTACTTGTATATATAAATAGTTGTCACTGTTCTAATGTTAAGTCCATCTTATGACTATGGTAATTTGCCATAATGTTTGCAAGTTTGAAATGAAATTCGGCGTTTGTTCCCATATATTAGGATATATTTGAGCATCATAATGTTGAGCAACAAACTGCCACCAGCAATGTGATAGCAAGATTCAAAATAAGTATTCCTTTAACTTGCCAGTGCGTCTTTCAGTATATATATATATATATATATATATATATATATATCTTATCTGCTTGAGTGGTCAGATTGTATTAGTTACAATAAATTCAGCACGTTAATTTACTTTAAATATTAGAAATTTACAATCTGGGAATTCAAGTTTCGAATCGATTCTAACACGCTTAAAGGAAGGGTAACGGGAAATAACAAATGATGTTTATTGATAATTTCAAACAATATTAAATAAACTACCACCGGTAAAAATGGAAATGAATCGGGATTATTTGAGAAAAAGCATTTACTAAATCTTGGAGCGTTTAACCTGGAACCAATTAGTGATGTAGCCGGTGCGTCGCACTCCACCGTGTGTCAACTTGTGTGCAGGTATAACGCGTACTCGAATATTACAAAAGCAAACGTGAATATAGTTTCATAAGTGGAATGAATAGTATTCTCTATGAGCACCGATGTAGAGCGATTAACTCACTACTGTTAATTCACTATTGATTCTTTTGAAAAGATATTTGAAAGTCACTGTTTCTGGTGGAAGCAACGCATTTCGGTCAAAATGATTTCTAGGGGATAGAAATATGCCCCTCCATAGATCTGAGGTTGTGGTTATATGATAGCTATAATGTCTCAAACTAGGGGATAGAAATATGCCCCGCCATAGATCCAAAGTTGTGGTTATATGATAGCTATAATGACTCAAACTATTGTGATAGATGTATATTTATGTGGCTATAGAACAATGTAGCTTATAGTATTTATAAGCGGGGCCATTAGTTCAAATAGTTGTATGCTTATTTAAAATTCACATATCTATATTATATGATATAGCTTCTCAGACTGTACAGTATTTATTAACTGTGTACAGGGTCATATCACTGCTATTCATGTTGTTAAATAATCTTTATAGTCATATCACTGCTGGGTACATATTGTTAAATAATGTTTATAGTCATATCACGGCTATACATATTGTTAAATAATGTTTATAGTCATATCACGGCTATACATATTGTTAACCCTTAGCACTCCGATGTCAATATTGTGTCTAAAAATATAAAATTTTCAAATTAAATTAAAAGATTAACTGGTCTACATTCTTCAACAATTTTGGTGGAGGATGTTGCTGTTATGACAGCACCTCTACGACAGCACCTGTTACGACAGCACCTGTTACGACAGCACCTCTACGACAGCACCTGTTACGACAGCACCTGTTATGACAGCACCTCTATGACAGCACCTGTTACGACAGCACCTGTTACGACAGCACCTCTACAACAGCACCTGTTACGACAGCACCTCTACGACAGCACCTGGTACAACAGCACCTCTACGACAGCACCTGTTACGACAGCACCTGTTACAACAGCACCTCTATGACAGCACCTGTTACGACAGCACCTCTACGACAGCACATGTTACGACAGCAGCTCTGCGACAGCATCTCTACGACAGCACCTGTTGTGATAGCACCTCTACGACAGCACCTCTACGACAGCACCTGTTGCGACAGCACCTCTACGACAGCACCTTTACGACACCACCTCTACGACAGTACCTGTTACGACAGCACCTCTACGACAGCACCGTCTCCCACCAAATTTGTTGAAAAATGAACACCACTTAATCTTTTAATTTAATATGAAAGTTTGATATTTTGATACCAGAATGGTAGGGGTTAAATAATGTTTCCGGTCATATCACTGCTATGCATATTGTTAAATAATGTTTATTTGTTGCACATTGTGATTGACAAATTATTCAACAGAACATTTTTAGCTCATCTGGCCTGAAAGGCCAAGTGAGCTTATGCCGTGGCATCCGCCCGTCAACTTTTGCTTTAAAACGCTAAGCCGCCTTAACCGATAGCCGAATCTTAGCTAAATTTTGTTCAAAGTATGCTATTGTTCTCGGATCCGGAACTTCCATTTGGAATTTTGATTCATAAATTTTTTGGGTCAAAATCTTAGATTTTATTAAAAATGTACCGGAAATTGCTAAATTACTTCTTCTCCTTACCCTTTTGACCGATTTGAACAAAATTGGGCTGAAATAATCCTATGGTCATAGGCTCTAAAATTTCATTCAGAATTTTGTTGCGTAAATATTTTGAGTGAAAATCCTAGATTTTATTAAAAACTTACCGGAAATTGTCAAATTGCTTCGTCTCCTTACCCGTTTGACCGATTCCAATCAAATTTGGCTGAAACGACCCAATGATCATAGGCTCTAGAACATCCATTCAGAAATTTGATTCATCAATTTTTTGCGTGAAAATCTGAGATTTTATGAAAAATGTACTGGAAATTGTCAAATTGCTACTCCTCCTTAGCTGCTTGACATATTTCAGCCAAATTTCACTAATGGATTCAATGGTAGTGGGTTCTAGAAGTTCTATTCAGAATTTTGATTGACCAATTCGTTGGATGAAAATCTTAGATTTTATGAAAAATTTACCAGAAATTGTCAAAAGGCTGCTTCTCCTTAGTGCTTGACATATTTCAAACAAATTTGGCTAGAGTGACCCTATCATGGTAGACAAAAATTTCTATTCAGAATTTTGATTAGTAAATTTTTTGGGTGACCATCTTGGATTTTCCGAAAATTATCCATCATATCTATATTTAAATGCAAATGGTTCAAATGCTAATGGTCCAGGTGAGCACCACAGGCCCTTGGGCCTCTTGTTATTTTGTTTCGTAAACATGTTAAATTATTACTGTGCTCTACTATAGCGGGCAAACAAAACCACTTAATGAAGGAATCCAGTTTTAGCTATGCCCCCGCCCATCTTTATCTAAGCTCCAACCACACTTCATCTGTGTTCGGATCGATCGATCGATCCCTGACTATCAATTTCCATAAAATTATTATTTATTATTTATTATTATTATTATTAAATAGTAAGGACATACAATTCGTACAACAATGTTTAGTCCGGCATCAATTAAGCGTTTGTGACGAACTTATCTACATTGTTCATGACATAATTTATTATGTCATCCTACATATCGCGTGGTTGATTATGAGGTCATATGATTGCTGGATAAACTGGAATCCTCCGTTACCCTCACCCCATAATGGGGCATTGCATTCAACGATATCTGTCTGTGTGTCCGGAGCTGTATCTAAAAAACTACTGATCTGATTTGGCTTAAATTGTAACACAACTAAGTCTATTAGTATGAAAGAGAATTTCCAGTTTTCAGCCATAATCCGGGTTAAAGAACCCGGATCTGGATTGGATCCACTTCTAGAAAGATGGATCTCAGAAGGTACTGGTTTGATTTGGATCAGATCCGCTTCTAGAGAGATGCATCTCTGAAGCTACTGCATTGATTTGGATCGGATCCGCTTCTAGAGAGATGGATATCTCTGAAGCTACTGGTTTGATTTGGATCGGATCCGCTTCTAGAGAGATGAATATATCTGAAACTACTGGTTTGATCGGATCAGCTTCTAGACAGATGGATATGTCTGAAGCTACTGGTTTGATCGGATCAGCTTCTAGATAGATGGATATCTCTGAAGCTACTGATTTGATTTGGATTGGATCAGCTTCTAGAGAGATGGATATCTCTGAAGCTACTTGTTTGAGCGGATCAGCTTGTAGAGAGATGGATATCTCTGAAGCTACTGGTTTGATGGGATCAGCTTCTAGAGAGATGGATATCTCTGAAGCTACTGGTTTGATCGGACCAGCTTATAGAGAGATGGATATCTCTGAAGCTACTGGTTTGATCGGATCAGCTTCTAGAGAGATGGATATCTCTGAAGCTACCTGTTTAAGCGGATCAGCTTGTAGAGAGATGGATATCTCTGAAGCTACTGGTTTGATAGGATCAGCTTCTAGAGAGATGAATATATCTGAAACTACTGGTTTGATCAGATCAGCTTCTAGAGAGATGGATATCTCTGAAGCTACTGGTTTGATCGGATCAGCTTCTAGAGAGATGGATATCTCTGAAGCTACTGGTTTGATCGGATCAGCTTCTAGAGAGATGGATATCTCTGAAGCTACTGGTTTGATCGGACCAGCTTCTAGGGAGAGGGATATCTCTGAAGCTACTAGTTTGAGCGGATCAGCTTCTACGGAGATGGATATCTCTGAAGCTACTGATTTGATTTGTATTGGATCAGCTTGTAGAGAGATGGATACCTCTGAAGCTACTGGTTTGATCTGATCAGCTTCTAGAGAGATGAATATCTCTGAAGCTACTGGTTTGATCGGATCAGCTTCTAGAGATGGATATCTCTGAAGCTACTGGTTTGATCAGATCAGCTTCTAGATAGATGGATATCTCTGAAGCTACTGATTTGATTTGGAGTGGATCAGCTTGTAGAGAGATGGATATCTCTGAAGCTACTGGTTTGATCGGATTAGCTTCTAGAGGTGGATATCTCTGAAGCTACTAGTTTGATCAGATCAGCTTCTAGAGATCGATATCTCTGAAGCTACTGGTTTGATTTGGATCAGATCTGCTTCTAGAGAGATGGATACCTCTGAAGCTACTGGTTTGATCTGATCAGCTTCTAGAGAGATGAATATCTCTGAAGCTATTGATTTGGATCGGATCAGCTTCCAGAGAGATGGATATCTCTGAAGCTACTGGTTTGATCGGCTCTGCTTATAGAGATGGATATCTCTGAAGCTACTGGTTGGATCGGATCCACTTCTCGAGAGATGGATATCTCTGAAACTACTGGTTTGATCCAGTCAGCTTCTAGAGAGATGGATATCTCTGAAGCTACTGGTTTGATCGGATCAGCTTCTAGAGAGATGGATATCTCTGAAGCTACTGGTTTGATCGGATCTGGTTCTTGAGAGATGGATATCTCTGAAGCTACTGGTTTGATCGGATCAGCTTCTAGAGAGATGGATATCTCTGAAGCTACTGGTTTGATTGGAATCAAATCTTAAAAGTTACCACTTTGATGTCAATATTCTATCTTTTACTGTGTCAATACCAAAGAAACTGGTGTACATTTTTCAACGATTTTGGTGGACGATGTTGCCATCTATGACAGCACCATCTTCCACCAAATAAACACCAGTTCATCTTTTTTGAAAATTAAAGATTTTGACATCAGAGTGGTACGGGTTAACATAGCGAATGGTTTGTGTAGGGTTCAACAACGTTGCTCGTGATCCCCCAAATCCGAGAATTTGGAAAATGTGAGAAGCATTTTTTTTATGTGACAAAAATGAGGGGACGATGGTCTATAATTTCATGTTGTTCTTGTTATTTATTCTCACCTGTCATGAAGAGCCATATGAGCTTATGCCATGATACATGACATCGGTTAATCAGCCTCTCAAGAGTCAGTCGTCTCATTTCAATTTAATTCTGCATGAAGCATCCTTTTGTCATAGAGATTCAAGTGTTATTAATGATAAACTGATTCGTAGATATTTTCAATGATCATTTTGGATTTGAAACTTCTTGAGCTGAGCATAGTTTGGCAGCCATCTTTAATGACCTAGTTTTCACCACTGACTGATCAAAATGGAGATTTTAACCATTGTGATATAGTTTTTTTTAGCCTGATTATCCCTCTAGTACTCTGAATGGCAGGGTGTGCTCACCATTTTCAGATTCTGCGCTATCTGTGAACTTTAGCAATCTTCTCCAAATTACATTCTCCTATTGAGGTGCAACTCAAGGAACATTAACTAGAGAAATAGCTGAATCAAGCTAATTCGACAGAGCATGATTGACAGATTTGTCGGGTACTTACCTTGGATGACTGAGTTTTCACAAACAAGAACCATGAAAGCCAGATTTATGATGTACATTCGCTTACAATCGATAAAGGAAAATTAGGTGACCGTTTCAGCCAAAGCGAAGTCGAGTTGTCTGAGCAGTAGATGGAATATACGCTAACCTTCCCGAGTTGTCTGAGCAGTAGGTGGAATATATGTTAACCTTCCCGAGTTGTCTGAGCAGTAGGTGGAATATATGTTAACCTTCCCGAGTTGTCTGAGCAGTGGTTGGAATATATGTTAATCTTCCCGAGTTGTCTGAGCAGTAGGTGGAATATATGCTAACCTTCCCGAGTTGTCTGAGTAGTGGGTGGAATATACGCTAACCGTCCCGAGTTGTCCGAGCAGTAAGTGGAATATGTTAACCTTCCCGAGTTGTCTGAGCAGTAGGTGGAATATATGTTAATCTTCCCGTGTTGTCTGAGCAGTAGGTGGAATATATGCTAACCTTCCCGAGTTGTCTGAGTAGTGGGAGGAATATACGCTAACCGTCCCAAGTTGTCCGAGCAGTAAGTGGAATATGTTAACCTTCCCGAGTTGTCTGAGCAGTGGGTGGAATATATGCTAACCTTCCCGAGTTGTCTGAGCAGTAGGTGGAATATACGCAAACCTTCCCGAGTTGTCTGAGCAGTAGGTAGAATATACGCTAACCTTCCCGAGTTGTCTGAGCAGTGGGTGGAATATATGCTAACCGTCCCAAGTTGTCTGAGCAGTAGGTGGAATATATGCTAACCTTCCAGAGTTGTCTGAGCAGTGGGTGGAATATATGTTACCCTTCCAGAGTTGTCTGAGCAGTAGGTGGAATATACGCTAACCTTCCCGAGTTGTCTGAGCAGTGGGTGGAATATACGCTAACCTTCCCGAGTTGTCTGAGCAGTGGGTGGAATATATGCTAACCTTCCCGAGTTGTCTGAGCAGTGGGTGGAATATATTGTATTGTATTGTATGTCGGATTTATATAGCGCCAATTCCAAACTGAATTGCTCAAAAGCGCTTTACAAAATTTAGAATGCTCTTTGGAAAAGATATGTTTTAGTAGTGATTTAAATGAGTCAATTTTAGAGCAGTTTCTAATTTCAGGTGGAAGAGAGTTCCAGAATCGCGGACCGGCTCTAGAAAATGCACGATCTCCAGTAGTTAAGTTTGATTTTGGTATGGTACATAGTAATTGTGTGCTAGACCTAAGAGACCTTGGTGCTGCTCTTTGCTGGATTAAGGATTTTAAGTACAGTGGGGCCAGATCATGTAGGCACTTGAACACCAACAAAGCCACCTTGTACCATATATGTTGTCTTATAGGCAACCAGTGCAGCTCCAATAGGACAGGTGTGATATGATCGAATCTTTTGGTGTGTGTAATCAGTCTAGCTGCTGTATTCTGCGCTCTCTGTAAACGATCTAATTGGCTAGATGGTATGCCTATTAACAGAGAGTTACAGTAGTCCAGGCGTGACGTGATGGTAGCATGTACGAGAGTTTTGACCGCGTTTTCATCCAGGAAGCTGCAAATTTTGCTAATGTTCCGAATGTTCATGAATATGGAACGGCAGACAGTGGTAACATGAGCTTCCATCGATAGGGAATTGTCAAATGTTACGCCTATGTTACGGGCACTTGCACTGAAAGATACGTCAGCCTCCCCAATGTGCAAACTGGTGATGTCAACCTTATGTCTTAGGTGCGGTGAGGTTATTAACAGAATTTCAGTTTTCTTATCATTCAACTGCAATAAGTTGCTTAACATCCATAGTTTAATGTTACGAACACAGTCTTCAACACGCTCACGAGCATTCACCTGGTCATTTGCATAGAATGCGAGATATTGCTGTGTATCGTCAGCGTAGAAATGGTAACTTATGCCATGAGACTGCAATAGCACTCCAAGGGGTGCTGTATAGATTGTAAAAAGGATCGGTCCCAGGACCGACCCCTGTGGCACACCTGATGTTAATTCATGTTCCTCTGATTTGATATTATTCACAATGATCATTTGATGGCGTTTTCTGAGATATGATGAAAACCAAGCAAGAGAAGTATCTAAAATGCTAACCTTCCCGAGTTGTCTGAGCAGTAGGTGGAATATACGCTAACCTCTCATACACGGGGATAGTCATCACTCCCACCATCTCCAAAAGACATAAATCATATAACAACTGACCTGTATTAGTAGACCACCTGTCTATAGTAACCAGTGTTTGTGCGCCATAAGGAAGTCACTTAGGACAGGTTTGATGAAAAATTGTGTCCAGTTCATGGGATATATAAATACTGTAGTGATATACAATATATGAGATTTAAACCGTAAACCCTTCAATGGCTATGCCGACCAAGTCGGGCCTTAGGATAGGGTCTCCAGGAATGTCCATTTTCAGGCTTGAGAAGACTATTTTTGAAAATTTAACACTTGGATGGCTGAATCGATGACCGAGCCAGTCATTCCAGTGATAAATTTTTTTAAATAGTCTTCTCTTGACCTGAAAATGGATGTTCATTCAGCAAAAATGTCAATTTTCCTGCCCATGGAGAAGTTAATGCATTTAGCAGCATATTTAATGTTGGTGTGAGGCGATATCTAGTCGTATTTATTATCAATTTTATGAAGTTAAATTTACTTATCCTTTGGTAATGCCAGTGGTACTTCACTTGACCTGTACATTTATGTTGTAATTGATATGCATGTATATTTTGAGATATTGAAGGAAATTTATTTTATGAATAAAATATTTGAACCTTTATGCAAGTGTCTCATTGGATAACTCAAAGCTATTCTGTTAATAATGAATTGATATGCACTAAGGCAGATAACTCTATTGATTTACAAATACCTGGTAGTCTGTGTTTGACCAAGACTTACCTCCCTTGGTGCATGATTAATCCTTTAATGGTCAATCTGGCCCAACCCAGCTAATGCAGTAGTCTTGAGAAATGGTCATTTACAAGCCGTCATTCTATAGGTATAGTTTCAAAAATTGTCTTCTTGGCCCGCAAATGGCTATTCACTAAGCAGAACATGTGGTTTTCTTGACCAATCATAACCATTTTATGGCATGGGATCTAGGAATGTCCATTTGTTGGCCAAGAGGACTATTTTTGGAAATTGACCACTGGAACTGAGCCAGTCATTCCAGTGGTAAATTAAAAAAAATAGTATTCAATTAGCAAATATTTTGGTTTTCTTGACCAAATTTAGACATTAAATGGTTAAAGGGTCAGCCATCAGAGATTCATCTTATAAACTTTTAATGGTCAAATTTGGTCAAGAGAATGTAAATATCTAATTATTGAATGTCCATAAAGTGCAGGCCAAGACGAGATTATTTTTGAAAGATTACCACTGGAATGACTGGCATGGTTATTGAGCCAGGCATTGCAGTCGAAAATCTTCACAAGAATTTTGCCTTAGGAAAAACTCAACTTATATTTTAGCATTGATGGTTAACCCTACTGGAACTAACCATGCAGTCATGCTGTTAGGATGTAACACGCCGACAATGACCTTACAAGGTTAGGATGTAACACGCCGACAATGACGGTACAAGGTTAGGATGTAACACGCCGACAATGACCGTACAAGGTTAGGATGTAACACGCCGACAATGACGGTACAAGGTTAGGATGTAACACGCCGACAATGACGGTACAAGGTTAGGATGTAACACGCCGACAATGACCTTACAAGGTTAGGATGTAACACGCCGACAATGACGGTACAAGGTTAGGATGTAACACGCCGACAATGACGGTACAAGGTTAGGATGTAACACGCCGACAATGACCTTACAAGGTTAGGATGTAACACGCCGACAATGACGGTACAAGGTTAGGATGTAACACGCCGACAATGACCTATGTAACACGCCGACAATGACCTTACAAGGTTAGGATGTAACACGCCGACAATGACGGTACACGGTTAGGATGTAACACGCCGACAATGACCTTACAAGGTTAGGATGTAACACGCCGACAATGACGGTACAAGGTTAGGATGTAACACGCCGACAATGACCGTACAAGGTTAGGATGTAACACGCCGACAATGACGGTACAAGGTTAGGATGTAACACGCCGACAATGACGGTACAAGGTTAGGATGTAACACGCCGACAATGACCTTACAAGGTTAGGATGTAACACGCCGACAATGACCGTACAAGGTTAGGATGTAACACGCCGACAATGACCGTACAAGGTTAGGATGTAACACGCCGACAATGACCGTACAAGGTTAGGATGTAACACGCCGACAATGACCTTACACGGTTAGGATGTAACACGCCGACAATGACCTTACAAGGTTAGGATGTAACACGCCGACAATGACCTTACAAGGTTAGGATGTAACACGCCGACAATGACCTTACAAGGTTAGGATGTAACACGCCGACAATGACCTTACAAGGTTAGGATGTAACACGCCGACAATGACCTTACAAGGTTAGGATGTAACACGCCGACAATGACGGTACAAGGTTAGGATGTAACACGCCGACAATGACCTTACAAGGTTAGGATGTAACACGCCGACAATGACGGTACAAGGTTAGGATGTAACACGCCGACAATGACCTTACAAGGTTAGGATGTAACACGCCGACAATGACGGTACAAGGTTAGGATGTAACACGCCGACAATGACCTTACAAGGTTAGGATGTAACACGCCGACAATGACGGTACACGGTTAGGATGTAACACGCCGACAATGACCTTACAAGGTTAGGATGTAACACGCCGACAATGACCTTACAAGGTTAGGATGTAACACGCCGACAATGACGGTACAAGGTTAGGATGTAACACGCCGACAATGACCGTACAAGGTTAGGATGTAACACGCCGACAATGACCTTACACGGTTAGGATGTAACACGCCGACAATGACGGTACAAGGTTAGGATGTAACACGCCGACAATGACTTTACAAGGTTAGGATGTAACACGCCGACAATGACCTTACAAGGTTAGGATGTAACACGCCGACAATGACCTTACAAGGTTAGGATGTAACACGCCGACAATGACGGTACAAGGTTAGGATGTAACACGCCGACAATGGCTTTACAAGGTTAGGATGTAACACGCCGACAATGACGGTACAGGGTTAGGATGTAACACGCCGACAATGACGGTACAAGGTTAGGATGTAACACGCCGACAATGACGGTACACGGTTAGGATGTAACACGCCGACAATGACTTTACAAGGTTAGGATGTAACACGCCGACAATGACGGTACACGGTTAGGATGTAACACGCCGACAATGACCTTACAAGGTTAGGATGTAACACGCCGACAATGACCGTACAAGGTTAGGATGTAACACGCCGACAATGACGGTACAAGGTTAGGATGTAACACACCGACAATGACTTTACAAGGTTAGGATGTAACACGCCGACAATGACGGTACAAGGTTAGGATGTAACACGCCGACAATGACGGTACAAGGTTAGGATGTAACACGCCGACAATGACGGTACAAGGTTAGGATGTAACACGCCGACAATGACTTTACAAGGTTAGGATGTAACACGCCGACAATGACGGTACAAGGTTAGGATGTAACACGCCGACAATGACGGTACAAGGTTAGGATGTAACACGCCGACAATGACTTTACACGGTTAGGATGTAACACGCCGACAATGACGGTACAAGGTTAGGATGTAACACGCCGACAATGACGTTACCAGGTTAGGATGTAACACGCCAACAATGACCTTACAAGGTTAGGATGTAACACGCCGACAATGACCTTACAAGGTTAGGATGTAACACGCCGACAATGACGGTACAAGGTTAGGATGTAACACGCCGACAATGACTTTACAAGGTTAGGATGTAACACGCCGACAATGACGGTACAAGGTTAGGATGTAATACGCCGACAATGACTTTACAAGGTTAGGATGTAACACGCCGACAATGACGGTACAAGGTTAGGATGTAACACGCCGACAATGACTTTACAAGGTTAGGATGTAACACGCCGACAATGACGGTACAAGGTTAGGATGTAACACGCCGACAATGACGGTACACGGTTAGGATGTAACACGCCGACAATGACGGTACAAGGTTAGGATGTCACACGCCGACAATGACGTTACCAGGTTAGGATGCCACATGCCCACAATGACGGTACAAGGTTGGGATGTCACACGCCGACAATGACGGTACACGGTTAGGATGTAACACGCCGACAATGACGGTACAAGGTTAGGATGCCACATGCCCACAATGACGGTACAAGGTTAGGATGTAACACGCCGACAATGACGGTACAAGGTTAGGATGCCACATGCCCACAATGACGGTACAAGGTTAGGATGTAACACGCCGACAATGACGGTACACGGTTAGGATGTAACACGCCGACAATGACGGTACAAGGTTAGGATGTCACACGTCCACAATGACGTTACAAGGTTAGAATGTAGCACGCCGACAATGACGTTACCAGGTTAGGATGCCACATGCCCACAATGACGTTACAAGGTTGGGATGTCACACGCCGGCAATGACGTTACAAGGTTAGGATGCCACACGCCGACAATGACGTTACAAGCTTAGGATGTCACACGCCCACAATGACGTTACAAGGTTAGGATGCCACACGCCGACAATGACGTTACAAGGTTAGGATGCCACACGCCCACAATGATGTTACAAGTGTAATGTTACTGTGACCTAGTTACAAAATATTCAACATTAAATGTTTAATTTAACTTAGAAATTCAATAAAGACAGACAATGGATGAATTCAGTTTAAGCTATGCCCCACCCATCTTTAGCTAAGCTCCAGTCAGATTTCTACTGTGTTGGGATCGATCAATCCCTGAACTCACTCATCAATTTCCAGAAAACTATATAGGTAAGCCTGTTGAATAGTTAGAAACCAACTTGACTTGGTGTTGTTGCTACATACAATTCGTACAATAACGCTTAGTCCATCATCAATTAAGCATTCGTGATGAACTAGCCTAAGTCATTCATGATGTAATTGATTATGACATCATCCTACATGTCACATAGTTGATTATGACATCATATGATTGACTGTAAAACTGGAATCCTCCATTCAGACTGATCCTGTTGGACCTTTGACCCTTTCAGACCTACAAATGACATATTTTGATTATGACATCAGATACTTAAGTGACAGTTTGGATTCCTTCATTGTAATATTTGACATCATAGTACAGAATTCCCTGCTCAGAGGTGCATCATGCGCGCATTCAGATGTTTCCATAGAATAACCTTAGAATGTATGTATGGATTCGCTTCAAATTTGGTATGTGAATACCGTCTGATAAGTCATCATTTGGGATGCTGTGTTCTGCCCATATTCATCAGAGTTATCTCCTCATAAATAACATTCATAAATGATCTGGTGCATACGTTGCCTTTACTCAATTCGCAGAGAATTTGAAAAGGTCCCAAATCAAACTGAACACTGATATTTCTGAATAATTGGAACCTGCCTCATTAACCCTTTAAGCCTTGAATTTGTTCAAGATTTCAATTTTTTCAAAGAAAATGTCAATTTTCAGACCTAGAGAGGACTATTTTTGAAAGTTTAGTACTGGAATGACTGTCTCGGTTATCGAGCCAGTCATTCCAGGGATAGATTTTCAAAAATAGTCTCTTGGTCTGCAAATTGACATTTCTCAAGACCACAGTAGAAGCAGTTTTTGGCTGATATAAGTGTTAAAGGGTTAATAGCTCATCTGGCAAGAATGGCCAAGTGAGCGTATGCCATGGCGACCATCCGTTCGTTATTTGTCGTCCGTCAACTTTTGCTTTAAAACGCTACTCATCATTAACTGGTTAGCAGATTTCAACCTAATTTGGCTGAAAGGACACTATGGGGGGGGGGGCTTCAGAACTTGTATACAGAATTTTGATTGGTCATTTTTGTGCAGAAAATCTGAAATTTATGAGAAATTTACGGGAAAATGTCAAAACCCTACTTCTCATTAACCAATTAGCGGATTTCAACCTAATTTGGCTGGAAGGACACGATGCGTATAGGCTTCAGAACGTGTATACAGAATTTTGATTAGTCAATTTTTTTGGTTGAAAATCTAAAGATTATATAATTTATCGGAAATGGACAAAATTAACCGCTTCGTGGATTTCAACGTAATTTGTCTGGAAGGATCCTGTGGGTAGACTTCAGAACATGTACATATAGAATTTTGATGGGTCAACTCTTTTGGTGAAAACCTTAGATTTTATGAATAATTTGTCGGAAATTGTCAAAATGCTACTCATTAACCGTTTGGCGGTTTTATCCTTTTTTGTGTTCGAAGGACACTATGGGGATAGGTTTCAGAAATTTTATAATGAGTTTTGATTAGTCTATTTTTTCGGTGGCCATCTTGAATTATCTGAAAAATAGGAAAATCATTTAAAATGCTACTCCTTATTAACTGCTTTGGCGATTTCAACCAGACTTGGCTAGGATCCGACAGCGGTAGGCTTCAAAATTTGTAAACAGAATTTTGATTGGCCAATTTTTCTGGTGGCCATCTTGGATTTTCCAGAAATTCTTTAAATTGCTACTCTTCCTTTAATCAATGGCCAGATTTCAATGAAACTTGGGTGGAATGATCCTATGGTGATCGACTTCAAAAGTTCTAATGAGAATTTTGATTGGTCTATTTTTTTCGGCATCCATCTTGGATTTTCCAAACATTTTCCAGAAGAATTGCAATCATTACTAAGTATAGTATACAAATAAACAGCTCAATTTCAATCACACTTGTGTGCAATTATCCTATAGGCTTCTAGAAATCAAATGAGAATTTTGATTGGTCAATTTCTTTGGTCATCTTAGATTTTAAGGAAATTATCCATCATGTCTATTTAAATGCAAATGGTTCAATGCTAATGGTCCAGGTGAGTGTCACAGGCCCTTGGGCCTCTTGTTCCTTCCAGCAAAGGTTATTAGTTCAAATCAGCCCAGAAGTTCTACAGTAATAATCTTTTAACAGGAGATATTGGACATTTTGGAAAATCTATAGCTACAAACCAAATTGACCAATCAAATTTCTGTATACAAGATCTTGCAACACAGCTTATTTTAAATCATTCCATTAGTTAAATGGCTTCTGCAGTGGTCTTGAGAAATGTCCATTTGCAGACTAAGAGAAGACTATTTTTGAAAATTTACCACTGGAATAATTGGCTCGATAACCAAGCCAGTCATTCCAGTGGTATATTAAAAAATATAGACTTCTGTTGGTCTGCAAATTGACATTTTCAATCAAGACTTGAAATTTTCTTTAATAAATTTGAGGGTTAAAAGGTTAAGAAGTCCTAAAGAGGATTTACTGTAAATTTGGGAAAGTTTCCATGGTGACATGAAATGTAGCAATTATAATTATGTGTGCACGTTTGGAAGCTTATTATGCAATGGATGTTCCAGCAAAGAGCGGCTCAAATTGTCCCAATACTTTAGGAGAAGTTTAGTCATTTAAAATGATGCTAATCCCATCTCAAATATTGTATTGCACAGATAGATTATGGATTATAGATCCCATATTATTCATAACCTGTCACATTTCCTTATCTGTATCACAATTATCTGCTTTGTAATATCACGTATATGCTGAATAGTGATCGCCACCATGTTGTCTCCTAAAGCGATAGTGCGTGATGTCATGTAAGTGCCAATGTATTACATTCTTTATTATGTAATACTCATCCCATTGAATACTTTGAAACTAATTTGACTGGAAGTTGTTGCTGCCTATGGCAGAAACAACTTCCAGTCAAATTAGATTCAAAATATTCAACAGCTTACCTGTATGATTGCTTTTATATCACATTTCCAAACTACAGCTGGCACCTCTATGACTGAGCATACATAGAGGCAAACACATTATGTTTTTTCTGATTGGTTGAAACATAAATCATGATAGCCATCATAGGCTGTATAAATGTATCAACAGATGTCTACTAAAGCCTGAATACTTTTCCTTGTCGGCACTATAGAAAGTTATAATGTTAGGGATGGATTATGTGTGATGGATTATGTGTGGCAAATTCTATCACATGAATGGTTAGTATAAGATAAGGTGAAATTTTCTTCAAGAAAAATATGTAATGCGACATATGAATGGAAGATGAAAAGAAGCCATGGTAAAACCCCATATGACCTCTGGGGCAGGGCAACTTATAACGCTAATCATGTGTGTTCTAAATCTATCCAGAAATACAACAAGCTTATAACACTGGCAAATAAAGACAGATACATATAATTGTCAAATAACAAATTGCATACAACAATGGGATTTCTCAACACAAAAGACAGCCTTCGTACAATGGCATGATAACAATCAAAGATCTTAGAAAAATATTAATTCTAATTAAAATATTTAATTTTTTTTAAATTAATTTTTGTGCACCATGGTCAGATTACTCAGCTCTAAATGTTACAGACCAGAAATGACAAATTCTTTATGATGTAAGGAATATTTTGTTAGCTCACTTCAGGCCAAGTGAGCTTATGACGTGGCAACCATCCGTCGTCCGTCAACTTTTCCTTTAAAATGACTTCTTTTCAAGAACCGCTGGGACGATTTCAATTATATTTGGCTAGAAACATCCTTAGGGCATAGGGATCCAAGTTTGTTCAACCGAAGCCGATTGGCCCATTTGGCCGGTGGCCATCTTGGATTTTGGCCGATTTTTAGAAACGTCTAAAAATCTTCTCCGAAACCACTCGAGGGATTGAAGGAAACCTCATGAAATATGATCCAGTGCAAGGGCTCAACCAAGTTTGTTCAGGGGAACTTGATTGGTCAAATGGTTCGATGGCCATCTTGGTTGACCTAGTTTTAGCGAAAATTACTTCTCCAGAACCGCTGAAGGGATCAGGCCGAAATTTGGCAGATATGATTAGGGACTAAGGGCCAGTAAAGTTTGTTCAAGAGAAGTTGATCCATCACATGGCCACCGTGGGCCAATCAAAATATAGCATGTTTGGCGGCCATATTGGATTTTTTTATTTGATGGGCTTTGAGGCTGAAATTGTTTTATATAGGTTTTTGGGTATTCTGATTTGAAATTTGCAATTTTCGAAACTGTCGGATAAATGGTTTGGTGGCCATCTTGGATCATTTTCCCGCCAAAAGCTCCCATACTAAAGCAATGGGAAATTTAAAATGTCCTCTCGAGAACTGCTGGGCCGATTTCAATTATATTTGGCAGGAAGCATCCTTAGGGCATAGAGATTCCATTTTGTTCAAACGAAGGCGATCGGCCAATTTGGCCGGTGGCCATCTTGGATTTCAGTTGATTTTTAGAAATGTCTTTAAAAATCTTCTCCAAAACCATTTGAGGGATCAATTCAGACATCATGAAATATGATCTGTGGTAAAAGCTGACCCAAGTTTGTTCAAGGGGACTTGATTGACTAAATGGTTCAGTGGCCATCTTGGATGACCTCGTTTTCGCAAAAACGACTCATTCCCCAGAACCGCTGAAGTGATCAAACCAAAACTTGTGATATATGATTAAGGACTAAGAAGGGCCATTAAAGTTTGTTCAAGAGAAGTTGATCCATCAAAAAAACTGGCCGCTTTAAAATGTCTAAAAATCTTCTCCAAAAACGCTTGGGGGATCAATTCAAAATGCATGAAATATCTAGGGCAACAGCTGCACCAAGTTTGTTTCAAGGGAACTTGACTGGTCAAATGGTTTGGTGGCCATCTTGGATAACCTAATTTTTGCCAAAATGACTCCAGAACCGCTGAGCGGATTGGGCCGAAATTTGAGAGATATGATTAGGCACTGAGTGCCATTAAAGTTTTTTCAAGGGACGGCACTACGTCAGAAACATGGCAGAAGTGGACCAATCAAAATGTAGCGTGTTTGGCGGCCATATTGGACTTGCAAAAAACCTAAATCCTAAACCACCCACTAACAATTGTGACAAAAATGCATAATGCTCCAGGTGAGCGACACAGGCCCCTTGGACCTCTTGTTGAATATTTTGAAACTAATTTGCCTGGGAACTGGCAACAGGTTCCGGTCAAATTATTTTCAAAATACTCAACTGCTTTTCTGTATAGGTGTCTTGAAATTATGACAGCAGAATTTCAAGTGTCAGAGAGCTTATACTAGGATTATCTATACGAGTCTATGTCATTATCAATTCTATAATCAGAAAATAAACTATCATCATTCATTACTACATCATTATTAGAAAGTGCTGGTCTGTCACCGGGTCTCTGTTCATCACTGTCATTCATGATGCCAGGTCCCTGTACTTGCAATAAGATATCCTGATTCTCATCTGGTTCTGACTTCCTGAGCAGGTGTGGTCCTGTCAGTGCAATAGCCGCTGCTCCTAGTGGTGCAGTGATGAGTATGGATAGAACTGCTAAAGTCACAATCTGCGGAGACAATATTCCATATAACACATGTTACCTGACAGTCCAGAACAACCAAAACCCCCTTCCACCTGGCAGTCCATATACTAGGCAAAAAACACTTTCCACTTGACATGTCAGATAGACATGTCCCATTTTGTGTGACCGACTGAGTCGATGAATTTACAAACTTGATTCGTACCACAGACTTGGTACAAACCAGAAGCGCCAAAACAGGATTTATGTGAATCGGTGACATTTGATGATTGTGATTTTTGTGGCAATGTTCTGACCCTACAAGCATTCTAAATTGCATTAACATTAGCAATTAATTTGATCATGTTTTGATTCACACTTTAAATTCAGTCTAAGTAAATCACGGACAACCGCATCCACTAAAATATTGATACTCTTTCGTCATTCAAATAAGTTGTAATATTTAACTGGGCACCACCATCTTGAACTTTATGAAACAGTAACTATTGGTAAACACGAACAGAAACCAAAACTCAGTTCCTTGTTCGACGAAACGCATCAGTAAATCTTTCACTTCTGGAATGTTAATATGCAGGAAACCAAGTCAGTGAACTACTGACACAGTCGCGAAAACACCCATAATACTAAGCAACATCACTGTTCAACCAACAGTCCAGATAACATGCAAAAGTACCTTTCACTCGTCAGTCGAGATACTAGGCAAAACCCCATTTCAACTGATAGTCCACATATCAGAGAAAACTGTCATCCCCACAAACGGCACAGATACAAAGAATTAGCGCTCTGCTGGATACCATTAATGGAACCATCACCATTTCTGTAGATGTGACAGTTCAACAAGAATTCTGTGGAATTAAATATCTCGTGTCTACTGTCTGTGACAATCGCATTGACTTTTGACCTTGTGACCTGCGTGTTATCATGCTACTTTCTAACATTATAGGTAACCATGTATTCAAATTTAGTTCAATAGGATTAACCAATCTTGAAATATAATCCAAGTTGTGTTTCATTAGGGTTAAGCAATCCCGAAATATAACATGATAAGACTTGCTAAGCCTAAAAACGTAACAGAATGACTTTGACCTTTGATGTTGTGACTTCAGTGTCAACATGCTGTTTCCTAACATTATAAGGTAACAATGTATGCCCAGGTTTAGTTCCAATAGGATTAACCAATCCTGAAAGATAAACCAAGAAGTTTTGCTTAACACAAAAACTTAACATTGAAAAAACGGAGTTTTGTATCAAGGTTAGAGTGACCTTGACTGTTGACCTTATGACCTCAGTATCATCATGCTGCTTCGTAACATTATATGTAACAATGTATCCAAGTTTAATTTCAATAGGATTAACCAATCCTGAAATATAAGATGATAAGTTTTGCTAAACGCAAAAACCTAACATTGAATGAATGTCTGAGAAATTTAAATGAGGTTGATCGTTTCTTATGTCGGCGAGCCGGTTGCAAAATAAACCTATGATTGGAGGTGCGTATTGATGTGTTCTCATGAGATCTCATATGCTAACGTGAGTTTCAGACAAGGAAGGTTAGATCACATCGACCTATCGCATTGATCTAACCCTTCCTTGTGTGAAATGACTCCAATCAACACACTATAAGTTATCAAACTGCTACCCTTTATTTGTATGGGGTCTGAAGTACAATACTCGGTCACCCTGACACAATGATAATATACAATGTTTACCATAACATCTAAATTTTGGCCATCCCAGGGACTGCACACCATGAAATCTGGGGGTCCTAAGCTGAAGGCTGAGGGTACCAAACTGAAATTTGGGGTTCCAATGCAGTTTTTGTCACCCATGCGCAAATTAGAGGGTACCACGGACTGACAGCTATGGATTATGGTGGTCCCCTGCCAGATTATGGTGTCCCCTGCCAGATTATGGTGTCCCATGCCAGATTATGGTGTCCCCTGCCAGATTATGGTGTCCCCTGCCAGATTATGGTGTCCCCTGCCAGATTATGGTGTCCCATGCCCGATTATGGTGGTCCCATGCCAGATTATGGTGGTCCCATGCCAGATTATGGTGGTCCCATGCCAGATTATGGTGGTCCCATGCCAGATTATGGTGGTCCCATGCCAGATTATGGTGGTCCCTTGTCAGATTATGGTGGTCCCTGCCAGATTATGGTGTCCCATGCCAGATTATGGTGTCCCATGCCAGATTATGGTGGTCCCCTGCCAGATTATGGTGGTCCCATGCCAGATTATGGTGATCCCATGCCAGATTATGGTGGTCCCCTGCCAGCTTATGGTGGTCCCATGCCAGATTATGGTGTCCCATGCCAGATTATGGTGTCCCATGCCCGATTATGGTGGTCCCATGCCAGATTATGGTGGTCCCATGCCAGATTATGGTGGTCCCATGCCAGATTATGGTGGTCCCATGCCAGATTATGGTGGTCCCATGCCAGATTTTGGTGGTCCCTTGTCAGATTATGGTGTCCCCTGCCAGATTACGGTGCTCCCATGCCAGATTATGGTGCTCCCATGCCAGATTATGGTGGTCCCATGCCAGATTATGGTGTCCCATGCCAGATAAAGGTCCCCTGCCTGATTATGGTGGTCCCTTGACAGATTATGGTGGTCCCTTGCCAGATTATGGTGGTCCCATGCCAGATTATGGTGGTCCCATGCCAGATTATGGTGTCCCATGCCAGATTATGTGGGAATCTTTGGGCAAAAACCTATAAAGCTAATTAGTATTAGTTATTAATTAATTAATATAGGATTTTCAGGGGTTCTATGGGACTCTGACATTACATTTTGGGGGTACAGACACGCAAATGTACCATTAATTTATGACCCCTGATAATAGAGTAATTTCCGAGTCCAGTATATTTATATCCGCCGAGTAGTCATCAAAAATATTGTTGATACTTCCTAAGTTGATTTCTAACATCACATGATTTATATATCTTCGCTATGGAATTTTATGCCAAATGGAGGATTTTCCTGTTATTGTCTATCAGTCATAACCATTTTAGGGAATGGATTTAAGAATTTTCTTGAAACATACCTAATTTAACACCCTCTTTCTCGGAGATGTTGGTTTGGAAATTGAACACCTTTTGTCGTAATCGAACCCTAGGCTACTAATAGGCACAATTCTGTATCTTTGTTAGCTTACAGCCAACACTTCTGGCAAACTTGCTTGAGATATTAGTCACAAATGGCATTCAGATGTAATTGTGGTCTCAGATCATCATTTTAAGGAGAAGCACATGCCATACATCAATGTGCATATTCTAGTGACTTATATTTCTAACAATGTTCTCTCAGGCCAATGAACACCTGAGATTAATTAATCACCTGCGTTCCCAGCTGTATCATCACCAGATCATCGGGCCTGTCTCGCCGAGCAACATCTAGAGCAAGAGAGCCAATTGCTGCCTGCGAGACAAAATTTAGTCATTTTAATTTTTTTAAATCACAATTTTTACAATGTAAACAAGAGGCCCAAAGGCCTGTGACACTCACCTGGACCATTAGTATTTGAACCATTTGGATTTAAATAGACATGATAGATTGTTTTTGAAAAATCCAAGATGGCCACCAAAGAAATTGACCAATTAAAGTTCTTGTTTGATAAGTTGAATCCTACTGTCATAGGATCATTTCACCCTAGTTTCATTGAAATCGAAAGGAGTAGCATTTTAAATGGTTCCAGAAATTTTTCAAAAAATAAAATTCTGAACACAATTTCTAGAGGTTATCACTATAGAATTCATCCAGCCAAATTTGGATAAAGTCCACCACCCGATTAAGGAGATATGTTTTTTGACAATTTCCGTTAAATTTTTGATAAGATCTATATTTTTCACCCAAAAAATTGACCAAGCTAAATGTGAATAGAGTTCTGGAGCTTACTCCGATAGTGTCTGTCCAGTTAACAAGAGTTGAGATCCATCAAGCGGTTAATGATGAGTAGCGTTTTCACAATTTCCAGTAAATTTTTCATAAAATCTAAAACCCAAAAATTTACCAATCAAAATTCTGCATAGGGGCTTTCCAGCCAAATTAGGTTAAAATCTGCCAAGCAGTTAATGAGGAGTACAGGTTTGACAATTTCCAGTAAATTTTTCATAAAATCTCAGATTTTCACCAAAGCGATTGACCGATCAAAATTCTGTACATATAAGTTCTGAAGCCTACCAACATAAGGTCCTTTCAGCCACATTAGTTTGAAATCTGCCCTGAGATTAATGAGGAGTAGCATTTTTATACCCCGCAAAAAAATTGGTGGGGTATTTCATGTATGTTATGGTGCCGGGTGGGCAGGAAGGTAGGCGGTAGAGTGGTTTCCGGATGATAACTCTGTTACCGTTTTTCGGATCACTTTGAAACTTCATATGTCAGATTGGACTAGGTCTGGGGAAGAAGTCTATCGAAATTGATGATGATCTGAAATCCAAGATGGCCACCAGTGGTCATCTTGAGAATTGGTTTCCGGATGATAACTCTGTTACTGTTTATCGGATCACTTAGAAACTTCATAGGGTGATTGGACTAGGTCTGGGGAAATCCAAGATTGCCATCTGGGATAATAAAGAAAAAAAAATTATCATCCGATTAGTTTCAATGAATCCAGACCTGAGCTGTTGCTGTCTCTCCCCCAGTCAGATTAGTGTCAATGAATCCAGACCTGAGCTGTTGCTGTCTCTCCCCCAGTCAGATTAGTGTCAATGAATCCAGACCCGAGCTGTTGCTCTCTCTCCCCCAGTCAGATTAGTGTCAATGAATCCAGACCTGAGCTGTTGCTGTCTCTCCCCCAGTCAGATTAGTGTCAATGAATCCAGACCTGAGCTGTTGCTGTCTCTCCCCCAGTCACATTAGTGTCAATGAATCCAGACCTGAGCTGTAGCTGTCTCTCCCCCAGTCAGATTAGTGTCAATGAATCCAGACCTGAGCTGTTGCTGTCTCTCCCCCAGTCACATTAGTGGCAATGAATCCAGACCTGAGCTGTTGCTGTCTCTCCCCCAGTCACATTAGTGTCAATGAATTCAGACCTGAGCTGTTGCTGTCTCTCCCCCAGTCAGATTAGTGGCAATGAATCCAGACTTGAGCTGTTGCTGTCTCTCCCCCAGTCAGATTAGTGTCGATGAATCCAGACCTGAGCTGTTGCTGTCTCTCCCCCAGGCAGATTAATGTCAATGAATCCAGACCTGAGCTGTTGCTGTCTCTCCCTCAGTCAGATTAGTGTCAATGAATCCAGACCTAATCTGTTGCTGCCTATCCCCCGGTCACATTAGTGTCAATGAATCCAGACCTGATCAGTTGCTGTCTCTCCCCCAGTCACATTAGTGTCAATGAATTCAGAACAAGACAAGGATTCATTAGAACAGCATCACTATTATGTATGAACATCTACCTGAACAGTGGCTTTAGGGAGCCATGCAAGCGGAATAAAGAATTTCTCTTTGAGTGTATAACCGACACCGAACACAGCCAGGAATGACACGATCACTCGGATGAATAACCCGATGCACAATACTCCTATAGCAAGACCTGCAAGAAACAGATTCAAGTGTGACAGGTGAGAGTGCTATATAGTGGTGACACAATTGGCAGCTTTGCCAAAAATGCCTGAAATCTGAGTGACAGATAGACTTCTTTTACTCGCATGTCAAAATTAAAAATGTTCATTTACATTAGATAACATGAGCAATCAGATATTGCAAAACCCTCACCGTACCGTTTTTATCACATTGTAAAATGTTTTCAGATTTTCCAGATCTTTCTGTTTCTGGATCGCGCCCAAAATTGTGGAATCATAGTGTATGGTCCCACACTTTCATGTGTTAACATTTGAGGCAAATCGAACCAGCTGTTTCTGAGATATCTACAGATCCAGCATGTGATCCAATCCAGATCTGGGTTCTCATAGCCGGATCACGGCCAATGTCTGGAAATCCTCTTGTACAGCAAGTTCCTTCAGTGTGTTACCAATTGAGCCAAATCAGATCAGTAGCTTTCGAGATACATCTCCAGACAAACAGACAGACACACATACATGACAGACAGACGGATGGACGGACAGAGACACACATGCCCCAGACAGAGATGGACAGACGGATGGATGGATGGACGGACAGACGACAGACAGACAGACAGTGAGACAGACATGTCTCGATCACAACGCCGCCTTTCCCTTACAGGGTGAAGATAATAGAAAATAATATTCAAAGCAAATGATACATGTTAACCTTTGAACTTGAAAGATACCACATGAAAAATATTGTACAACATAAGAAATATTCTGCTGACTATTTTGAAACTAACTTTACTTGGAGTTGCTGTCCGTCTAGGGCAGTAATAGTTTCCAGTTAAATTAGTTTCAAAATATTTGGAAGTATAATTTTATGAACTATGGCTTGAAGTTGAGACTCTGGGCAGCTATGTTAGCTGATGCTTTAACTCAGTAATGCTTAAGCCGGCCCAAAGCCGGCCTCTCAAGCGGACTTTAGGAATGTTCATTTGCAGGACAAGAGAAGACTATATTTTACAAATTTACTAATGGTATGATTGACTTGATAATAAAAATTAATAGTTACAATAGGCCTATGAGGCCAGTATCGCTCACCTGAAACATGCATTTCAACTATAAGTAGAACTCTAAGGTTTTCACCAGATTTGAAACCAGAACAAGTATGTGTCATACCAAATTTGGTTAAAATTGGCTTCGCTTGATCAAACTTGCGTGCCTATGATCCACGGATATTCCTGTAAAATTTGGCGGAAATCTGCCCAGTGGTTCTTGAAAAGTTGCTTAAAGGAAAAGATGACATGGAGGGACAGACAACGCATGGACGACATCCAGATGATGGACAGTTACCATGGCATAATCTCACTTGACCGTTCTGGCAAGATGAGCTAATAAGAGTAAATTTAAAAATAAAATTATCTTCTCTTGGCCTGCAGACGGACATTAAATTAGTACTAGTATATATTTAGATTTTCTTAACCAGATTTGACCATTTCTCACGTTATTCACTATGCTATTTAATTATCCCTTTAATGGTCAAGCCGGCCAAGACAGGATTTTAAAGTGGTCTTGAAAAATGTCCATTTGCCAAGACAACAGTATTTTAAGATTTGACCACTGGAATGAAAGGTGCGACAACCATGTCAGGCATTACAGTAATAAAATCTTCAGTTAAAATTGTTTCAAAATAGTCAAGAGAATATTTCTGACATCATATTAAACGAATTTATTGTTTTTGATCTGTTAAGGAAATATTGAATCATCCAAACTTGTTTACCAACAGTTTGTGGTTGAATGGTGTGAATGTCCACCTCGGCACCGATCAGACCAAACAACAGCGGCTGAAACACGTACCACAGCATATTTGTGAAGTCTACTGCTGGACTCTGTGTCAAAGTAATAGAGACAAGAATATAGCACACATAAAGCTACAAGTCTATTTACACTGTAACCATGGGAGGCAGTAGCTTGGTGTAGTGGCTAGCACCCAGGACTACTTACCCGCAGTACCGGGTTCATCCTAGAGCAATGCACCATCTCGCCGCTGTTGGAAACATGGCCAATTTCCTTCACTCATTGCCTTCCTCCACCCAGGCATATAAGTGGGTAAGTGTAAAAACTGGGCAAGTTACCAATAATAAACTTAAATAAAATCAGACTAGATATGGCGTAAATGGGATGTGGAATCAGGGAAATGATAAATGCCAATCAAACCAGCCTAGATATGGCGTAAATGGGATGTGGAATCAGGGAAATGATAAATGACAATCAAACCAGCCTAGATATGGCGTGACTGGGACCTGGAATCAGGGACTCGATAAACGCCAATCAAACCAATAACTTCTTACCCTGTAACTATTAGAAAGCAGAAACAACTAATTCTTTATGATGCACAATATACTCTGCTGAATATTTCTAAACTAATTAAACTGGCAGCTTCCAGTTAAATTACTTTCAGACTATTCAACAGATTTCATGTATAGTTGCCATGAAATAAACGAAATCAAGGATTTCTTTTTTCACGAGAGAGTTGATACTTACCTCCCTAATACTTTTGATATTGCTAAATATCGGCTTTCACTCAATAAACACTCAGATTAAAACAGTTAGGTGCCCCTACTGGGCAGGGAGTCAGAGTGTAGTCTGGCGGATGCCAGCCCCACCACCGCGCATGCGCAGACTAGCACTTCCTCTGACTAATTTATTGGCTGATACACATGCAACTATTAAGAGCCTGAAGACCGAGCCTCTGTGGGGTGGAGAGGCCGGGTCCGTATCTAGGGAGGTAAGTATCAACTCTCTCGTGAAAAAAGAAATCCTTGATTTCGTTTATTTCACATCAAGAGTATACTTACCTCCCTAATACTTTTGATATTGCCAGAATTCGACAGTGAATTCGGTGGGAGGGAGGCGAGGTCAAAAGACCAGCTCATCCCTATACGCTTTTCTGCGTTTAAGGCACTTAAACTTCTGAAACTGTATGAAAAAACAGTCAGGATTTGACTAACCATCGGATAACACCACCGATGTATGAGAGATGACCGAATGTCATATGCGCTCCCCCCCCCTCCTTCCTGGGAGGAAGAGTCGAATGACCTCAATGTCCTATACGCTCTCTACGTACAAGTGCCATGTACTACAGGACAGAGACGAAAAAACTCCATTTTCGTATACTCTCAACAATGAACCACATAAATACACAAAACCATCATCATATTAATAACGGGTAATGTGACAAGACAATCAACAATGGACAACCCATGCACAAGACTGACCTTGTTGAAATGGCTGCTGACATCATCTTCCCATTGGTGAAGAATGATGCAGTCCCAAAAAAGTGGTTGTTTCCATAAATTAATTGTGAAATATATAAGCAATGAGGAAACTTCATCAAAAATATAAACCTAGTTATTTTTTCAAAATCGACAAGGCGAGAGGATTAGAGGTGTCACGGAGATAATGGTCTGTAAAACTTGACTCACAGTGCCACTGAGCCACCGACATAATATCATCCACAGGGACCCCATTAAATAGGGCGGTGGATGTCACTACACCGCGGACACTGTGAGCCTTGGCCACGTCAACCTGCTTCCCGGTGGCGGATTTATGACAAAACTGAATGCATTCTACAATCCACCTGGAAATGGTGTCCTTAGAAGCCCTGCCATGGGGTTCAATATATGACACCCATAACGCCGACTGGTCGGTGCGCCACTCCGATGTACGTTGTTTGTACCGGAGAAGCGCCCGGACGGGACACCATGCTTTAGAATTAGGATCATATCTAGTTAAAGCAGGCAAAACAATAGGTTGACCTGGATATTTCAACGACTGATTCTTAGCCAAGAAATTAATCCTAGGTAGCAGCTTAAGGCCTTCCCCTGAAACCACAAAACGGTCATCCTCGGCTGATAAGGCATGAATTTCACTTCTACGCCTAGCCGAGGCCGCAGCAATTAAAAACACAGTCTTCAGTGTTAATAGTTTCATAGAAATGGAACTAAGTGGTTCAAAAGGCTTATCACCTAGTACTTGAAGCACTAGCGATAAACTCCAAGACGGAATCACAGGGGGATTCCTTGGTCTTAGATTGCCCATGCCTTTAATTAATACATTTAATGTATTTACTTCATCACTTCCCCTCTTAGCCAAGCAAGGAATAACAGACATTAAAGCTGACTTATAACCAGCAATAGAGTTAGGCTTGAGGCTATAGGCATCATACAGGTGACAGAGGAAATCAGCTACTACCTGAATAGATGAATCCATTGGATCAATACATCTTTTTGAGCACCATTCTGCAAATCTGTTGATTTTATAATTATATGCTCTGGAGGTTGACCCCCTCCTGGCTTTGGCCATAAACATGGCTGCATGCTCAGAAAAGCCCTCCTTAATTCTAGATTCCTTGACAACATCCACGCAGTCAATCTGAACATTGACGGATTGTTGTGAAGGGCCTTGCCCTGGAAGATAATGTCGTCCATCAGAGGCAGAGGAACCGGATTGCAGACCAGAAGGTCCAGCAGATCCGTATACCATGATCGGCTTGGCCAATCCGGAGCGATCAGAAGCACTTGGCATTCCTCCTGTCTGATTTTCTGAAGAATTTTTGGAATCAGGATTGCTGGAGGGAATGCGTATGCATACATTCTCCCCCAGCTGATAGCTAACGCATCTGTTGCGAAAGCGCTTGGATCCGGAATCGGAGAGACGTACGTCGTCATCTTCGCATTCTTCTTCGTTGCGAACAAATCGATGTTGGGTTTCCCCCAATGGTCGAACAGACGATCCGCCACACATTGATTTAGTTGCCATTCCGTGGGTAAAACACTCATCCTTCGGCTCAATGAGTCTGCTAGCAGATTCAACCTTCCCGGAATATGAACTGCTTTCAAGGTAATCTGGTGATCCAGGCACCAACAAAGCAGTCTCCATGTCATCATACAGAGACTGGGCGACTTCGTTCCGCCCTGGCGGTTTATGTAAGTCACAACTGTTGAGTTGTCTGAACGAATAAGAACAATCTTGCCCTGAACTTTCTGTAAGAAATGTTCCAGGCCCAGGACTACTGCTCTTAGCTCCAGTAGACTTATATGTTCCTTTGACTGTTCCAGATTCCAAAGCCCTGATATCGTGGATTCTTCCAGGCAAGCTCCCCAGCCCTCCATCGATGCATCTGTATACACAGTCACCTGAGGGTGGGGAGGGGTTAGCATAACCCCTACCAAGAGATTCTCTGTGTCCAACCACCATTGCAGGTGATGAATCAGAGGCGCCAACACTGACACGTTCGAGTCCAGCGAGCCTGTACTCTGGGTCCATTGTGTCATGAGAAATAACTGGATCGGCCGCCTGCGTAAGGCGGCCTGAGGAATGACTGGTTCCAATGAAACCATCAACCCCAGCATTCTCAAGTAAACCCGTGCCAGGACATGACGACTGTCGCACACTGACTGAATCAATGAGATGAGTTTCTGAACTCTCTCCTGAGTAGGAAAAACATATCCTGTCTCTAGATCGAAGAACATCCCCAGGTAAACAAACTTCTGGGATGGAGTCAGCTGATTTTGGGAAATTGATCATCCAGCCCAAGTCTGTGAGAGTCTTCAAAACAATCTCCAGACTGGCCGATAAACTTTCCTGGGTGTGCGCTTTCAACAGCCAGTCGTCTATGTACGTGTGGACTGCTATGCTTCTCCTGCGGAGGTATGCGGTGATCGCAAGAACCACACGGGTGAAAACCCGAGGAGCCGTGGAAATTCCGAAGGGTAACACCCTGAATTCCCACTGTCTGCCCTGGAATGCAAATCTCAGGAAGCGACGGAAACTCCTGTGTATGGGGATGTGGAAATAAGCGTCCTTCAAATCTATCGACGCTGTCCACATTCCCCTCTCTAACCCCGCCAACACCGAGCGCACAGTCTCCATCTTGAAACTGGGCGTCTCTATGAACTTGTTCAATGGCTTGAGGTTGAGAATTGGTCTCCACCCTCCGGTGTTTTTTGTTACTAAGAACAGGGTTGAATAGAAGCCCGGACACCTTTGTGCCGGCTGAATAGCTCCTTTTTGTATGAGGGAATTTATTTCCTCCTCGATACACAACCTTTGCTCTGGATCTCTCGGATTTGGAGTCCAGATCGGCACTAGAGACAGTCGCGATGGCGGGCCTGTCATCCAATCGGGATGATACCCGACTGAAAGCCATCGCAAGACTAAACGGTCCTGAGTTAACCGTTCCCACTCTTGCATGTGGTCGGCTAGCCGGCCTCCCACCGGTCCACCTAGGGATAGAGGTGGACATAAGGAGTGCAAGAGCGGCACTGTCTCCTTTGCCAGAAACACCGGAGCGGTTCTCACCGCGGTAACCGTCCCATCAGGAACGATTACCACGCCCAGATCCTCGCGCGCCACGACCAGCACCGCGCGCACCTCGGTGCGCGGGCGGCTGCCTGGCTGACTGCGCCTGAGGAGCCTGCGCCCCCCTCGCTGCTGGCCGAATCGCACGCGGTCGAGGCCGACGCTGCGATGGTGGTTGGCCTCTGACCTGGCCACCACCACCTCGAGCCTGCAGGGGACGATACGCAGGGGGTGCGGCGCGAACGTTAGCACGACGAAGCACCTCAAACTGCTCGCGCAGCGCCCTCTGGTTATTTACCAGAGTAACCGTCTCCTGGAGGTGTCGACATCCCTCACCTCAAAAGAGACCAGGACCTGTCATAGGCGTACGCAGTAGCCTATTGTACAGGTCCTGGGATGGGCACAGATTGTCCAAGGCAAATGTGCGCCTTGCCCGGACACTCCTGGTCACCGCCCGAGTCATACAGTCCAGCGCCAGGTTGATACCATCCTGGATGGCTCGCTGGACTGTGACCGGACTTGCCTGGCGCGATGCGGATGCTGTTACTACCCCTTGTAACAGCTGGGAGACGTGGGACAGAGCGGCAATCGAAGCCCTCCCACTCTCCTCCGCATCACGCAACGCGGTATTTGCTGAACGCAACGCGTTCGAACACAAGACTCCCGTGTCAGAACGGGAGCCTGGCCGCGCATCCTCACTCAAAGCCGCGCGGTCATCCACGCTCGGCTTAGGTACCACACCGTACCGCTGGTAATCCAGGGGCACGATGCGGTAACGCCTGGCCACCTCGCGCGGGGCCTTCGCGAGACATCCACTCGACTTAATGGATGTCTCCGCCGCCTCGAACATGTCAACGACATGCTCTGCCAGCGGCAGAGAAGGCATAGCGTTAGCAGTAGGCTTACCAGCTAACCACGGCCTGTGGTCACGCTGGCTAGCCGACTGCTCCACGGGCAGATCTGGCCTAACACTCACCAACCACTGGCAAGCGTCAGACCAATCCTCCTCCGTGGCTAGCTGCGAGCGCTCTACAAGACGGGGGCCTTCGTCTTCCTCCTGAGCGCAAGCAACAGAGCTTGACGGCGTATACGCTGATACCCCTGGCAAGCCAGGGAGAGCATGTGGGCCTGACAACACCGGCATGCTAATCTCACTGGCTTGACCAGGAGCAGGCGCCGTGGTAGAGCGCGGGGCACATACCGCCCCACCACGGCCCCGGCCAGCACCAGCGACACTCTCGGCAAGCCGAGGTATGCGGTAACGCTGGCCCTCAGCGCCCAGGGCCACAGTCTGAACCGTGGATTCTACCCCTGCGTGAGTAGAACCGTGGAATAAGTCGCCTGTATTCCCCGCGAGGGGTGCACAGACGTCATAATCCATGGCCACGTCCTCAGACGGCGACCCCAACAGGTAATCCTCATCCTCCTGGCCAGACAGATTAGACTCCGGGTCAGCAAAGAGAGCTAACCCGGACTGGCCAGGGAAGGTGCCATAGGAGGTACTGGCACCCGCGGCGTGCGGATACCCCTGGACTGATAAGCAGCCCGCGGGTTCCAGCGACAACCGTCCACGGCCCCTCGGCGCGGCACTAAGCCTGCTGCCAGGGTCGTGGAATGCCCCCTCTAATGGGGCCACCTCTGAATCTTCGAACAACGGAAGCGTACTAAGGAAAGGTGATTCAGAGGTGGGGATTACCTGCTCCGAAGCAGATGATGAGGACAGCAAAGGATTTGGTCCAGGAAGCATGCCACGAAGCAACTCTGGAACCAAATCCTTTATTGTCCTCCTCATCTCTCCCACCATCTCGGTCCGGAAGGCCTCCATGTCCACCGCGGACGAGGCCTTCCTCTTACCCTTCTTACTCACACCCTCTCTTTTCTGCTTCTTCTTCTCCTCCTCCACCACCTTGTCCTTCGCCTGCAAGCACAAGAATTCGGACATTAGCTCGCCCCCCCCCAGTGCTTACATATCTCGCAATTAAGCAAGGGACCACAGGGGCTACACTGATAACAGAGATGAGGCACAAACTTGTTCTTCAAAAATCGTCCACAGGACGCACAACCAGGTCTCTGAAACAGGGCAAAGGACGAGGAGTATGAACAATCTAGTTAAGCTCAGAAACTCAACCAACTCCAGAGAAGGAAATGATCATAAAGATCAATATTCATCAGAAAACCAGCTTTGGACAAACTTTAATTGTTAATAAAGAGCAAGGCTGATTATGACGTCATTAATCCTATGACAGGAAAAAATCGATCCCCAACAAACATCCAAGTGCAAGGACGAATTGTATCTCTAACCAGAACATGTGCAGAATGGACATTTCGACTACACAACCATCAGATATATACTGATAACAATGGCAAATACTGTTAATTATCTCCCTTTCCTCTCTAAATAATTAACATCACCTCATATCAATAATTAGATACCTGACACTTTGTATAGACAAACCATCCAACGTGATGAACTGGAGCACTCCACCAACTGAACGCCTCTTAACTCTCTCCACCGCTAGGGGAAGGAATTGGATCAAGAGGGCAAAGTGAGAAGACCTTTTTACTAGGCCTCCGACTCACTGGACATAAAATTTTTGGTTAGATAACCTAACAGTATTAGTAGGAAATGGAACCATGGTGGAGAGAAAACAAACCCTCTGCTGATGTGATGTCCATTACATATCGTCACACAGACCTGTGGACATAAACACAAAGAGAGATTAGTATTATATAGCACCTAGTTGAAATAAACCAACTAAACAAGGCGCTTATCACGTTTAGCGCGAGTCCCGGAAACACATTACAACAGGACAAAACTCGCTAATTTTACTAGAAGTCACCTGATTTAAAGGTCCTGGGCCCTCCTCTGGCGAAGTCCTCCTTTCTGCCATCTATATCAGGGATAATCACTTCCAAATTCACACAAAAAGACTATGAATTGAGTAAAGAAAAGCTCTAGCACAAAAACATGTGTAGACTCTCTGCCAATAAATTAGCAAAGAGGAAGTGCTAGTCTGCGCATGCGCGGTGGTGGGGCTGGCATCCGCCAGACTACACTCTGACTCCCTGCCCAGTAGGGGCACCTAACTGTTTTAATCTGAGTGTTTATTGAGTGAAAGCCGATATTTAGCAATATCAAAAGTATTAGGGAGGTAAGTATACTCTTGATGTGAAATAAAGATTTTGGCATTTCCATGGTAAAAGGATTACCGTAACCCACTCAATTATCTAAGAAACTGTGCTATAATTGTGATGTAGAAGATTTATCAGAAATTTGACAGACTGATAGACTGATAGATCAACAGACAGACTTATAATACAAAAGTTGCCAGTTCAAATTAAAGAGATTAAGAAATTAATTTGACTGAAATCTGTTTCTCGCTGTCTTCCCTTCAAATTATTCTCAAAAGTAGACCAGGTTAAGTCTCTCTAATTGCCTTGAATGAGACATAATGCGGTTAAAAGCGTTGTAGTATAAATGTGACATTGTCTGTCCGGGCTTTAGAATTACATAATTTTGGCACACCACTTATTATACCGAGCAAACTGATGCACAAATCTTTATGTCAGATAAATAATATTCTAGACATTTCTATAATTGGTTGGAGAGAAATCGTATACATGAGTGAGGAGTTTTATAATGAAGGTACACCTTTAAGTAAAATATTGGACCAAAATTAACTTTACCACAATGTTTTTATGGTTACATGAGTTTAATATTGGCTCAATAATTTGGGTATGCATTTTACCATAGTCTAAAAATATGACATGCATGAGATATACATTTGCAGGACAAGAGATTATTTTTTTAATATTACTACTGAAATGACTGGCTCAATAATTTATCCAGTCATTCCAGTGGTACGGTTTCTTGAAGTGTCTTCTCTTGACCATCAAATAGACATTCACTCAGCACAGATGGTAATTCTGACCAGTTACTGTCCGACTGCTGTGTCTTTGCAGACGACATATTCTGAGGATTATATCTGTGGACCTGCTAAATATTTTGAAGCTAAGCCACCAACAACTTTCAGTCAAATTGTTTTCAAAATATTCATCAAGTCAGGAGTTTTTGCTCATTGAAATTATTGTCTGGTGGCTTGTAGTGAGACAGTTAAAGTGTTAATGTATTTTGCTGGTTAGGAAATCGTAGCTGGATAACATGTCCCTATGATACGCACATCATCGTCTGTCCAGCCCTGATCTCGCCATTTATACGCTGCTACAAACGCCATTGTTAAGCATCCCAGCGCTCCAGCACCTTTAAAGTCCACGGCTAGACTACCGAATGTGGACAGCAATCCTGCTACCAGCAATAACACACAGCGGAATATGACGAAGCGTGACTGCAAAACAGCATGAAGGTTAGACATGTTAATACAGTATACAAGACCAGTACAACTCAGAAATAACTGTAAATGTTTCCAAAACAAAGTAAAATGTACTGTTGAATATTTTGAACTTAAAGCTGTTGTGAGGACTAGCAGCTACCCGATTGCTCTGATTAACTTGGCAATCATAATATATATTCTCCTTTACTGAAAGAACAAAATGCTATTTAAATTTTTTTAATCAGCCCAGCCAAAACTGAGATAAGCACATAGCAACCATCTTGACAACCAAATGTTTTCAGCTTTCAAGATAAAGTTGTGACGTCACACTGGGAAGCAGCCATCAATTCCTGTCCGATTACTATTCAAAATAATACCATAGTGAGCATAGGCGCCTACTACTGCGTGTATTAGGCACTTGTTCACACATGGACACTAGGCCTATACATTCTTCAAGTTGCACAAAGATTCAGTTATATCGCAAAAGTGGATGATATTTTTGTTGATTAAAGGACAGACCTGTATGGTGACTAACATCATAATGCTAACATATGCCAGTTGGTGATGACAGTAACAGCGGATTTCATGTACGTGTATTAGACCTGAAATTACATTGGTTTGAGAATTGCAAAGGTGGGCTTATGCAAAAATACCAGTGGTATACATGTTCAGTCATCTCATGTGCTTCCGACGTTATTCTAATCGAGCAATAGGCAATATAGCCTACGGTGTGCATGTAGGCTACATGGACAGATGTGGGCATAGATCATTAATAGTATATATATGGTTGGTGTGAGGTTCAGGGATAGGCTATATCTAATCAAACATCACCACACACTTTTTGGAATACAATTATACGAATGCATATATATAGGCCTAGCTTATATCTTTCTGGATTGACTTTAACGACTTTACGCCGGCTATATAGACACGTGTGTAGGAGCATGTACACAAACGCATGCATAACTTTTTCAATGTTAGTAGCAGCACACAGTGGCATGTACGATCACAATTTACCATTGTATAGGCCCATGAATAAATTTACGATTGCAATATAGCAATTAGGTGCTTAAAATTAACTAAAATGCCAATTAAATATAAATCTACTAATAAAACTAATCTATTTGTTTATAGTCTACGTAATACAGTATCGAGAACACACTGTAATGTTTGTTTACATTTAAGGCAGTGACAGGGCGGCTTTCACTGCCATCCGCATGAGTTGAAGGGTCACATACAAATGTTCACTAGACTACAGCACAGCTTAGAAATGACTTAATACATACTGTTTAATATTTGGAACATAATTGGGTTCCAACCCAATTATGTTCAAAATATTCAACAGAACGTTTCTTACATCGTGTTCATATGGTACTAGTTAAGATGTTTCTGTTTTTGCTTTGGAAGCATGTAAATTTATTTATGAGCTGCACTGTACATAAAGACGATATACGCTCGCGATCTCTAAACATCTGGTTCACCTACTTATTTAAAATTTATTTTTTCACTAAAGTTTTGCTTTTTCACATTGAAATATTTATGTAGGCTACTTCCATCACACGGAAGAAGTTGTTTTGGAAATGATCGATATGTGGTTGTCACAGGCATGATGCCCCCTCCCCCCCCCCCTCCCCCACCCCCACTCACCCCATGCATGTATTAATCCATGTCTCTGTCTCATGCAAACACCTTGTTAAAATATATAGCATATAGGTAAACAATTACAGTCAAATCACGGAGAAACTCACTCCTGGAACTCACTTAAGACACACATTCATCAGAAATGATTGTAATTGTACTCTGTAGCCTACATCTTCTTTCAGATATGAATAATGGCACTATTTTAGCAAACTTACATTTACGCATAGAAACATTGATCAAGGAATAATGTTTCACTACTTACATTATTCACGTCAATACGGGCATATTTAAATCTGACAGCAGCAAAATGGCATGTGCACAAATTTATGTACATGTAGGCCTACCACATACAGCCATCCTCAACGTCTCACACCCACCTCATCACACTCACACCCATTTACCTCCGATATTTACCAATCCGGATGTTTTCAAGGATGGCATTATTGGATCTGCAAATAGGCCTACTACTGTCAGTCCCTAAAGATTAGTTGTCCCATACATTGGAATATTGCCGATCTTGTTCATTATTTATTGCCCAATGTTTACTGGTTGTTGCCTAGGCCTATTAATATGTGAATATAGCTACCCATAAAACCATTTATTATCCAAATAGATTTTCAAAAATCATAATTTTTTGATTTCTTGAAGAATTAGCTTCAACCTGAGATAAATTATGTTAACTTATGGTATGTGAACTCTATCCATGTTAAATACACGTTTTAAAATACATTACCTTTGTACTAAAGACAGAGAAATATTGACACAGCTCACAGCACCATTCCCGGTGTGATGTCATAGCGAGCGGGTGACATGTTTTAGACTGAGGCATCATTTAATCTTGTTATTGGGTTGTCTAACATATTTTCTCTCAATCCAAAGTGAGAATATTATATTTAAAAAATGCAATAGATCATAAAATTAATTGAAATTCATTATCGATCTCAAGTCCTCACAAGACCTTTAATGTAAGATTCCAGTTTATCCATCCATGATATGACATCATAATCAACAATGTCACGCATAGGATGAGGTCATTCAACACGAACGCATAATTGATGACAGCGCCCAATCAAATTAGTTTCAAAATATTCAACAGCAAGTTTATTAAATATATACAATTCCTACAACAACGCTTAGTCCAGCTCATCTTGAGCTTGGTTTGTTTGTGGCAACTCGCATGCACTCACTATCACAAATACACATGCTTTAAACATGATCTAGGGCTCGCTTTGTTTATGGCTACTTGCATGCACTCACTATCACAAATACACATGCTTTAAACATGATCTAGAGCTCACTTTATTTGTGGCTGCTCACACGCACTCACTATCACAAATACACATGCTTTAAACATGATCTAGAGCTCACTTTATTTGTGGCTGCTCACACGCACTCACTATCACAAATACACATGCTTTAAACATGATCTAGAGCTCACTTTATTTGTGGCTGCTCGCACGCACTCACTATCACAAATGTACACGCTTTAAACATGATCTAGGGCTCGCTTTGTTTATGGCTACTTGCATGCACTCGCTATCACAAATACAAATGCTTTGAATATGATCTAGAGCTCACTTTATTTGTGGCTGCTCGCACGCACTCACTATCACAAATGTACACGCTTTAAACATGATCTAGGGCTCGCTTTGTTTATGGCTACTTGCATGCACTCGCTATCACAAATACAAATGCTTTAAACATGATCTAGAGCTTGCTTTGTTTGTGGCTGCTCACACGCACTCACTATCACAAATACACATGCTTTAAACATGATCTAGAGCTCGCTTTATTTGTGGCTGCTCACACGCACTCACTATCACAAATACACATGCTTTAAACATGATCTAGAGCTTGCTTTGTTTGTGGCTACTCGCACGCACTCACTATCACAAATACTAAACAAAATCTAGGATTTCTTTTTTCACGAGAGAGTTGATACTTACCTCCCTAATACTTTTGATATTGCTAAATATCGGCTTTCACTCAATAAAACACTCAGATTAAAAACAGTTAGGTGCCCCTACCGGGCAGGGAGTCAGAGGTAGTCCGGCGGATGCTCGCCCCACCACCGCGCATGCGCCGACTACTACTTCCTCTGGCTCATTTATTGGCTAACACATGCAACTACCAAGAGCCTGAAGACCGAGCCTCTGTGGGGCGGAGAGGCCGGGTCCGTATCTAGGGAGGTAAGTATCAACTCTCTCGTGAAAAAAGAAATCCTAGATTTCGTTTATTTCACATCAAGAGTATACTTACCTCCCTAATACTTTTGATATTGCCAGAATTCGAAAGTGAATCTGGCGGGAGGGAGGCGAGGTCAAAAGACCAGCTCTTCCCTATACGCTTTCAAGCGTTTAAGGCACTTATGACGTCTGAAACTGTGTGAAAACACAGTCAGGATTTGATAAACCATCGGATAACACAACCGATGCCTGAGAGATGACCGATTTGTCATATGCGCTCCCCCCCACCCTTGGGAGGAAGATTAAATGACCTCAATGTCCTACACGCTCTCTTCGTACTAGTGCCAAGTACTATAGGACAGAGACGAAAAGGCTCCATTTTCGTATACTCTCTCTAAAGAGCCACAACCCACATAAACCATCACCATATTAATAACACTGGGTAACGTGACAATACAAAACAATGAACAACACATGAACAAGACTGACCTTGTTGTACTAGGAAGCTGTCATCACGATTCCAGTAGAGAAGCATGATACAGTCCCGACAAGTGGTTGTCACCGTCGCTGAATGGCGAAGTATATAAGCAATGCGGAAGCACTCTTCACAAACATAAAGCGGTTATTGTTTCAAAATCGACAAGGCGAGAGGGTTAGAGGTGTCACGGAGGTAATGGTCTGTAAAACTTGACTCACAGTGCCACTGAGCCACTGACATAATATCATCCACAGGGACCCCACTAAACAGGGCAGTGGATGCCACGACACCGCGGACACTGTGAGCCTTGGCCACGTCAACCTGTCGCCCGGTGGCGGATTTGTGACAAAATTGAATACATTCCACAATCCACCTAGAAATGGTGTCCTTAGACGCCCTACCATGGGGTTCAATATATGACAACCATAAAGCTGATAGGTCGGTACGCCACTCCGAAGTACGCTGTCTGTACCGGAGCAGCGCCCGGACGGGACACCATACTTTAGAACCAGGATCATATCTAGTTAAAGATGGCAAAAAAATAGGCTGACCTGGATATTTCAATGACTGATTTTTAGACAAGAAATTAATCCTAGGTAGAAGCTTAAGGCCTTTTCCTGTAACCACAAAACGGTCAACCTCGGCTGATAAGGCGTGAATCTCACTCCTACGCCTCGCCGAGGCCGCAGCAATTAAAAATACAGTTTTAAGAGTTAACATTTTCATAGAAATGGAACTAAGTGGTTCAAAAGGCTTATCACCTAGTACCTGGAGCACCAGTGATAAACTCCAAGACGGAATCAGTGGAGGATTCCTTGGTCTTAGATTGCCCGTGCCTTTAATTAATACATTTAATGTACTTACTTCATCACTCCCCCTATTAGCCAAGCAAGGGATAACAGTCATTAAAGCTGATTTATAACCAGCAATAGAGTTAGGCTTGAGGCTATAGGCATCATATAGGTGACAGAGGAAATCAGCCACTACCTGAATAGATGATTCCATTGGATCAATACATCTTTTTGAGCACCACTCTGCAAATCTGTTGATTTTATAATTATATGCTCTGGAGGTTGACCCCCTCCTGGCTTTGGCCATAAACATGGCCGCTTGCTCAGAAAAGCCCTCCTTAATTCTAGATTCCTTGACAACATCCACGCAGTCAATCGGAACATTGACGGATTGTCGTGAAGGGCCTTGCCCTGGAAGATAAGGTCGTCCATCAGAGGCAGCGGAACCGGATTGCAGACCAGAAGGTCCAGCAGATCCGTATACCACGATCGGCTTGGCCAATCCGGGGCGATCAGAAGCACTTGGCACTCCTGCTGCCTGATTTTCTGAAGCACCTTTGGAATCAGGATTGCTGGGGGGAATGCGTATGCATACATTCCCTCCCAGCTGATAGCTAACGCATCTGTTGCGAAAGCGCTTGGGTCTGGAATCGGAGAGACGTACGTCGTCATCTTCGCATTCTTCTTCGTTGCGAACAAATCTATGTTGGGTTTCCCCCAATGGTCGAACAGACGATCCGCCACACATTGATTTAGTTGCCATTCCGTGGGTAAAACACTCATCCTTCGGCTCAATGAGTCTGCTAGCAGATTTAACCTCCCCGGAATATGAACTGCTTTCAAGGTGATCCCATGATCCAGGCACCAACAAAGCAGTTTCCATGTCATCATACAGAGACTGGGCGACTTCGTTCCGCCCTGGCGGTTTATGTAAGTCACTACTGTCGAGTTGTCTGAACGAATCAGAACAATCTTGCCCTGAACATTCTTTAAGAAATGTTCCAGGCCCAGGACTACTGCTCTTAGCTCTAGTAGATTGATATGTTCCTTGGACTGATCCAGATCCCAAAGCCCTGATACTGTGGACTCTTCCAGACAAGCTCCCCACCCCTCCATCGATGCATCTGTATACAGAGTCACCTGAGGGTGGGGAGGGGTCAGCAAAACCCCCGGCAAGAGATTCTCTGTATCTAACCACCATTGCAAGTGGTGAACCAGAGGCGCCAACACTGACACACTCGAGTCCAGCGAACCCGAACTCTGGGTCCACTGTGTCATGAGAAACAACTGGATCGGGCGCCTGCGCAAGGCGGCCTGCGGAATGACTGGTTCCAAAGAAACCATCAAGCCCAGCATTCTCAAGTAAACCCGTGCCAGGACAGGACGACTGTCGCACACCGACTGTATTACCGAGATGAGTATTTGAACCCTCTCCTGAGTGGGGTACACATACCCCGTCTCCAGATCGAAGAACATGCCCAGGTAAACAAACTTCTGGGATGGAGTTAGCTCTGATTTCAGGAAATTGATCATCCAGCCCAAGTCCGAGAGAGTTTTCAAAACAATCTCCAGATTGGCTGACAACGATTCCCGGGTGTGTGCTTTCAACAGCCAGTCGTCTATGTACGTGTGGACTGCTATGCTTCTCCTGCGGAGGTATGCAGTGATCGCGAGAACCACACGGGTGAAGACCCGAGGAGCCGTGGAAATCCCGAAGGGTAACACCCTGAATTCCCACTGCCTGCCCTGAAATGCGAATCTCAGGAAGTGACGGAAACTCCTCTCTATGGGAATGTGGAAATACGCATCCTTCAAATCTATGGAAGCGGTCCACATTCCTCGCTCCAACCCCGCCAATACCGAGCGCACAGTCTCCATCTTGAAACTGGGCGTCTCTATGAACTTGTTCAAAGGCTTGAGGTTGAGAATCGGCCTCCACCCTCCGGTGTTTTTCTTCACTAAGAAGAGGGTTGAATAGAAGCCCGGGCACCTCTGTGCCGGCTGAATGGCTTCTTTTAGTATGAGGGAACTTATTTCCTCCTCTATACACAACCTCTGATCCGGATCCCGTGGAATCGGAGTCCAGATCGGCGCGAGAGACAGTCGCGATGGCGGGCCTGTCATCCAGTCGGGACGATACCCGACTGAAAGCCATCGCAAGACTAAACGGTCCTGAGTCAACCGCTTCCACTCTGGCAAGTGGCCGGCCAAACGGCCGCCCACCGGTCCACCTAGGGATAGAGGCGGACATAAGGAGTGCAAGAGTGGCACTGTCCTCTCGGCGTGAAACACCGGAGTGGTTCCCACCGCGGTAACCAGCCCATCAGGCCCGATTGCCGCGACCAGATCCCCGCGCGCCCCGCCCAGCGCCGCGCGCACCACGGTGCGCGGGCGGCTGTCTGGCTGGGTGCGGCTGGGGAGCCTGCGCCCCCCTCGCTGCTGGCCGAATCGCACGTGGCCTAGGCCTACGTTGCGACGGTGGCTGGCCTCTGACCTGGCCAGCACCACCTCGAGCCTGCAGAGGACGATACGCAGGGGGTGCCGCGCGAACATGCTCCCGCCGGAGCACCTCAAATTGTTCACGCAGCGCCCTCTGGTTGTTAACCAGAGTGACCGTCTCCTGGAGGTGCCTGCATCCCTCACCTCCAAAGAGACCAGGACCTGTCATAGGCGTCCGCAGCAGCCTATTATACAGGTCCTGGGACGGGCACAGATTGTCAAGGGCAAACGTGCGCCTCGCCCGGACACTTCTGGTCACCGCCCGCGTCAAACAGTCCAAAGCCAGGTTGATACCATCCTGGATGGCTCTCTGGACTGTTACCGGGCTTGGCTGGCGTGATGCGGAGGCCGCTACCACCCCCTGTAGCAGCTGGGAGACGTGGGACAGAGCGGCAATCGACGCCCTCCCACTCTCCTCCGCATCACGCAGCGCGGCATTCGCCGAACGCAACGCGTTCGAGCACAAGACTCCCGTGTCAGAACGGGAGCCCGGCCGCGCATCTTCGCCTAAAGCCGCGCGATCATCCACGCTTGGCTTTGGCACCACACCGTACCGCTGGTAGTCCAGGGGCACGATGCGGCAACGCTTCGCCACCTCGCGAGGGGCCTTCGCGAGACGTCCATTAACCTTAATGGACGCCTCCGCCGCTTCGAACATGTCCACGACATGCTCAGCCAGCGGCAGAGATGGCATAGCGGTAGCCGCCGGCCTACCAGCTAACCACGGCCTATGGTCACGCTGGCTAGCCGGCAGCTCCACGGGTAGATTGGGCCGAACACTTACCAGCCACTGGCAAGCGTCCGACCAATCCTCCTCCGTGGCTAACTGCGAGCGCTCTACTAGACGAGGGCCTTCGTCTTCCTCCAGAGCACCCGCAGTTGACGTCGACGGCGGATAAGCTGATACCCCTGGCAAGCCCGGAAAAGCATGCGGGCCCGAGAGAGCAGGCATGCTGAACTCCGCGGCTTGACCAGGAGCAGGCGCCGTGGCAGAGCGTGGGGTAAACACCGCCCTACCGCGGCCCTGGCCAGCACCAGCGACACCATCGGCAAGCCGAGGTATGCGGTATCCGTGGTCAACAGCACCGCCCAGGGACACCTTCTGGACCGTGAAATCTACTCCTGCGAGAGTAGAACCACGGACCACGTCGCCTGTATTCCCAGGCGAGGGGTGCACAGACGTCGTATTCCATGTCCACGTCCTCAGAAGGCGACCCTAGCAGGAGATCCTCTTCCTCCTGGCCAGAAAGATTAGACTCCGGGTCAGCAAAGAGAGCTAACCCGGACTGGCCAGGAAAGGTGCCATAGGAGGCCTTGACACCTTCGGCGTGCGGATACCCGGGGTCTGATGAGCAGACCGCGGGTCCCAGCAACAACCGTTGTCCACGGCCCCTCGGCGCGGCGCCATGCCTGCTGCCAGGGTCTTGGACTGCCCCCAACAAAGGGGCCACCTCTGAATCCACAAACGGACCGGACCTAAAGAGACCGGATTCAGAGGCGGGGATCACCTGCTCGGAAGCAGATGCCGAGGACAACAAAGGAGCTGGCCCAGGAAGCATGCTGCGAAGCAACTCTGGGACCAAATCCTTTATTGTCCTCTGCATCTCTCCCAACATTTCGGACCTGAAGGCCTCCATATCCACCGCGGATGAGGCCTTCCTCTTACCCTTCTTACTACCCTCCTTCTTCTTCTTCCTCTCTTCCTCCATCACCTTCTCCCTCGCCTGCAATGAGAGAAAATCAGACATTAGATCTCCCCCCCACTGCTTACATACATCGCACTTCAGCAACGGTCCACAGGGACTGCAGCTGAAGCACAAGTGCGGTACGAATCTATTCTTCAGAAACCTCCCGCAGGACGGGCAACCAGGTCTCTGAAACAGGACAAAGGACAAGGACAATGAGCAAGATAGTTAAGATTAGCGAACTCAAAACCAACTAAAAAGAGAGGGACAGGATCCTAAAGATCGCAAGTCAAGAAGAACCAGCGTTGGACAAAACGTTAAATGTTAATAAAGGCCAAGGCCGATTATGACGTCATCAATCCCGTGACAAAAATAATCGATCCGCAACAAGCACCAAGTGCAAGAACGAATTGTATAAGTAACCGGAACATTCCAGTTGAATTGGCATTTCGAGTACACAACAATCAGATATACAGAGATAACTCCTTCCAATTCTAGCATTGGCAAAAAAGGAAATTATCTCCCCTTTTGTTTATCAATAATTAGATACCTGACACCTTGTACAGACAAACCATCCAACGTGATGTACCGGAGAACTCCACCATAGTACGCCTCTACACTCTCTCCACCGAAGGGGAAGGAATTGGATCAAGAGGGCAAAGCGAGAAGACCTTTATAACAAGCCTCCAACTCACTGAACATAGATTTTTTGGTTAGATAACCTAACAGTATTAGTAGGAAATGGAACCGTGGTGGAGAGAAACATATCCTCTTGTGCCGAGAAGTCCATCAAAGCTTCTACGTGATACCTGTGGACAAAAACACAAAGAGAAATGAGACTTATGAAGCACCATGTTGTAAAAAACCAACTCAAATAGGCGCTAATCACGGTAAGCGCGAGTCCCGGAAACACATTATACCGGGACAAAACACGCTAGAATATCATAGAAATCACCTGATAAAGAGATCCAGCTCCTTCCAAAGGTGAGTCCTCTCTTTCCGACATGACACGAATGTACAACAACCGTCAAATAAGTGAAAAACAAGGTAAACGCGCAGAAAATGTAGAGTAGCACAAAACCGCATGTAACCCTTAGCCAATAAATGAGCAAAGAGGAAGTAGTAGTCGGCGCATGCGCGGTGGTGGGGCGAGCATCCGCCGGACTACCTCTGACTCCCTGCCCGGTAGGGGCACCTAACTGTTTTTAATCTGAGTGTTTTATTGAGTGAAAGCCGATATTTAGCAATATCAAAAGTATTAGGGAGGTAAGTATACTCTTGATGTGAAAAAATGCTTTGAATATGATCTAGAGCTCGCTTTGTTTGTGGCTGCTCACACGCACTCACTATCACAAATACACATGCTTTAAACATGATCTAGACCTTGCTTTGTTTGTGGCTGCTCACACGCACTCACTATCACAAATACACATGCTTTAAACATGATCTAGAGCTCACTTTATTTGTGGCTGCTCACACGCACTCACTATCACAAATACACATGCTTTAAACATGATCTAGAGCTTGCTTTGTTTGTGGCTACTCGCACGCACTCACTATCACAAATACAAATGCTTTGAATATGATCTAGAGCTCGCTTTGTTTGTGGCTACTCGCATGCACTCGCTATCACAAATACACATGCTTAAAACATGATCTAGAGCTTGCTTTGTTTGTGGCTACTCGCACACACTCACTATCACAAATACACATGCTTTAAACATGATCTAGAGCTCGCTTTGTTTGTGGCTACTCGCATGCACTCGCTATCACAAATACACACGCTTTGAACATGATCTAGAGCTCACTTTATTTGTGGCTACTCGCACGCACTCACTATCACAAATACACATGCTTTAAACCTGATCTAGAGCTCGCTTTGTTTGTGGCTACTTGCACACACACACTATTACAAATACACATGCTTTAAAACTTATCTAGAGCTTGCTTTGTTGGTGGCTACCGACATGCACCAGCTCTATCACAAATACACATGCTTTGACATTTTGCACCTATATCCCCTTCCTATACCCCCTCACCACCCCAGGGGCAGAGCCTACTGTAAGCGCTGTCTCGTAATCTGCAATCATATGGGTAACAGCTCCCAAAGGGAGTTTAGATTGTGAAGGAATGAAAAGGCCCAATGATCCGGGTGTAAAGTTTGAAAGTCGACTGAGCACACAAGTAAAAGCAGACTATAAACCTCACCTATACCAATAACTCACATAACAAAGTTTGTTGAATTCCACTAAATTTGACATTCTGCCACCACCCCTCCCAACCCCACCCCAACCACTGATATGTCTAACTGACAAAACATATTTGGTCAAATAAATGAATTTTGGTAAGTTTGACATTCTGTTCCCCCCCACCCCAACCCCTCCCCACCCAACTGGGAATTGGAATTGCACTGAACAGTTTTGGAGATGATAGGATGAATGGACGGATGGAGGTGACTGCAAAATCACTGCCATTTTTCAAAACGTGTGATGATAATAAATGCTGATGCCTGTAAATAAGTAGCAGTACAGTCTTGGTGTTATTGGGGGAACTGGTAAAAGAGCTATTTTTCGGTGCGAGGCTAGCAGTGATTGTTGCAAGAAACGGGATGTTCCAGATTCCATACTATATAGAACCTAACAGTTAACATTTGTGCCACCTTCCTGATATTCCTGCTATTGAAGCTCATCAAGCACAACTGTCTGAGTGCTCCAAACCACAAGACAATAATTTTACTGGCCAATAACTCTGGATATGCTGAATACTTTGAAAACAATTTTACTAAAAGTTGTTGGTGGCTTAGCCACTAAGCCACCAACAACTTTCAGTCAAAAAGTTAAAAAAAATATTCAGCATATCCAGAGCTAAACTCCATGGAAAATGTAGTGTGCAGAAATTCAGCAGGCAGAGAGCTAATAATATAATTATACTCACATGATCCTTTGATGGAAGGTACCAGAGTAAGATTCCTGCAAGAATTCCATAGACAATACCCAATAGTGCCTCCACCGGGCCCTTAAATACAGTCCATATGATCTTACCTGCTCAGAACATGACACCAGCTTACGGTTAGAATAGCTACTACATTAGCACTTTACTCTACATAAATCAACATTAGATTATCCAATTGATTATATTACAAATTCCAATCCAATTCTCCATTTTCATATTGACAATTGACATTGCTAGAGGTCTTGGTGTACAGAAATCATAATTTCCTAGCCTCTCAAAATATTGTATTCCCTAATTTGCAATACTTCAAGAGTTCTGGTAGTACGGCCAATGAGTATGTCTTGTAAACTAAATGACAATGCCTTAGCTAAACAGCATTCATCTTGGCATACCCGATGTTCATACTCAGGAAACAGCCAGGTGTTTTAGCTTCCAGACCGTGTCTACAATATTGTAAGATAGCCGTGTCTTCTTGGCTTGATTGAAAAGCTAATCACACTGACTAAAGATTACAGCTAAACGGAGTCTTCAATTGCCACCTCAAAAACCTCAATCATGCCAATACTTGTCACAGAAGACAGGTGATTCATTAACATGTAAGTCAATGGACCTTTCCAGTTTTAGCTATGTCATGTCCATCTCAATCTAAGCTCCACCCACACCTCATCCGTGTTGGGATCGAGTGATCTTTGAACTCTCCGACTATAAATTTCCACAAAACTATACAGGTAAGCTGTTAAATATTTTGAAACTAATTTGACTGGGCGCTGTTGCTGCCTGCGCCCAATCAAATTAGTTTCAAAATATTCAACAGCATGTTCATTAAATGGTAAAAACATACAATTCGTACAATGTATCAGACTATTAAGCGTTAAAGACGGACTATATCGAGTCATTCATGATGTCATCCTATACGTCACGTAGTTGATTATGAGGACTTATGCTGGATGGATAAACTTGGAAAGGTGAATTGTCATGATATTAACAATACCTTTGATGATGAAAATGCAAGAGTGGTTCTAGAGGACAGCTCAAAACAAACAGGAGCTCCACAAATGGCGCATAATACTCCGCCATGATGACATACCAACGAGCAAGAGCTATCAGAAATTAGCAATTTCTTCCTCAAACCTAGACCAGTGAACCTCTGAGGTTTCGAAGCGATCCACTAAAAGGTCATGAAGTTATCGTCTGGAAACCCATGTTCAAGATGGTGGCCGGTGGCTTGGTGGCCATATTCGATTTCAGATCATCCACAAATTTGAGATGTTTCTTCCCCTTGTCCAGGAATCCTATGAAGTTTCAAAGCAATCCACTAAACAAAATTGGAGTTATCGTTCGGAAACCAATTTTCAAGATGGCCGTCAGTGGCTAGCGGCTTTCTTGGATTTAGGATCATCGTCAATTGCGATAGGTTTCTTCTCCAGGCCTAGTTCAACCACCCTATAAAGTTTCAAAGCAATCTGATAAATGGTAATGAAGTTATCCTTTGGAAACCAATTTTCAAGATGGCAGCAAGTGGTTGGTGGCCAACTTGGATTTTGGATCATCGTCAATTTCAATATTCTTCTCCATACGTAGTCCAACCACCCTATCAAGTCACAATCTGATCGGGTGGTTGGCAGCCATGTTAGATTTTGGATCATTGACTAGTTCGATAGGTTTCTTCCGCAGACCTAATCCAATCATCCTATGAAGTTTCAAAGCGATCCGATAAACGATAGCAGAGTTATCATGCGGAAAACAATTTTTAAGATCTGGTGGCCATCTTGGATTTTGGAACATCATCGATTTCGAGAGCTTTCTTCCTCACAAGTAGTCAAATCATCCTATGAAGTTTCAAAGTGATCCGATAATCGGTAGCAGAGTTATCGTGCGGAAACCACTCTGCCACCCGCCCACCCATAGCCGCGATCACATAATAGCCCGCCAATTTTTTTGGTGGGGTATAATCAAAAGTTTGAACATTTTTAATTTAATTTAATTGGGAGCAATAGTTGTAAAACCCAGCAATGGCTTCTCATCAAATAAAATTGAGATTCCAAGACAGCTGTTGGACAGATTGGTTAACAAAGGTGTGTGTGTGCATGCGTGTGCGCTTGAGTGTAAGAGTATGTTTTCATGCTGTTAGTACTATATAGAGCAGATAGGACAAATTATGAAATCTGAACCATATCTGCACAATACATATTGTAAATGATGTAAATGCATGAAATGGAATATGTATATTCATGAAGACAGGTATAAGAACTATAATAAACCTGTCTTAAGTGATCACTATAGCCAGGTGGTTTCTTGATACAGGTGAGCACATTAGACAGATGATCTCTTAATACAGGTGAAAACGTTAGACAGGTGGTCTCTTAATACAGGTGACCATATTAGACAGATGGTCTCTTAATACAGGTGGCCATGTTAGACAGATGGTCTAATACAGGTGACCACATTAGACAGGTGGACTCTTAATACAGGTGCCCCCCCCCCCCATTAAACAGGTGGTCTCCTAATACAGGCGACACCATTAGACTGGTGGTATCTTAATACAGGTGACCACAATAGACAGGTGGTCCCTTAATACAGGTAATCATGCTAGACAGGTGGTCTCTTAATACAGGTGACCATGTTAGACAGGTGATCTCTTAATACAGGTGCCCACGTTAAACAGCTGGTCCCTTAATACAGGTGGCCATGCTAGACAGGTGGTCTCTTAATACAGGTGACCATGCTAGACAGGTGGTCTCTTAATTCAGGCTACTTGCTATATGAGCTAGTAAGACGTGATTAGCCACAATAGACAGGTGGTCCCTTAATACAGGTAATCATGATAGACAGGTGGTCTCTTAATACACGTGACCATGTTAGACAGGTGATCTCTTAATACAGGTGCCCACGTTAAACAGCTGGTCCCTTAATACAGGTGGCCATGCTAGACATGTGGTCTCTTAATACAGGTGGCCATGCTAGACATGTGGTCTCTTAATACAGGTGGTCATGCTAGACAGGTGGTCTCTTAATACAGGTGACCATGCTAGACAGGTGGTCTCTTAATTCAGGCTACTTGCTATATGAGCTAGTAAGACGTGATTAGCCACGTCTATGACTTGTTACCTGACACGTGTTCTGGGTGAGAATGAAGTCGGATGCCTAGCACTGGTTAAGTGCCTGCTATTTATAGGCAGTTGGGTACTTGCTATTGCACATGCACATTTGCGGATGTATCCTTGGGTAACCCAAATTAGACACAAAACGTTTTGGGTAGATGGGAACTGCACATGTGTGTGCATGGGCAGATGGGGGTAATCACTTGGGTATACCCCCTGTTTAAGACTATATGCTCGGCCTCAATGTGGCGCAGGGGTGTAACCCACTGGGTGTCAATCCAGACATTTGGAGGGGCTAACCAGAGCATTATGCACAACGCAAATGAATGACACTTGGGTACACCCAAATTTGTATCCAAAAGGTTGGTTACATGCCCATGGCGCATGCTTGCGCATGCGCGTTGTTTGTGAGCTGTTTGGGTATACCCAAGTGGAAAGACCAAAGTTGTTTCGGGTACATTTTTTATGCTAATTTTTTGGTGTTGCGGAGTGCATAAGCGTGAATTTATGGCTGTGTCGGGTGATCCTATATAGGCTTTTAAAGAGCCTATAGGTTGGCGAGTAAGTAACTACCAATAAAAATAGAAGAAGGCATGGAAGAGATTTCTCTGTCCTATACCGAGATCCGATTTATGGCGTTTCGTTCCTAGTAGGATACTCATCAGAGGTTTTTTTAATCAAAAAGAGATGACAGAGAATGCGTTTTTAGACTTCATCATATTGATCTCTTTAACAATGCGTATAGCTATGGTCAATGGCATGTGGATTTACATGCAAAGTATAAGAACATTCTTATGACAAGGTGAACAGTATATGAATTATGAAATGCTAAAATATTTTTTAGCATTTTATGTGAAGATGATTGGCAATGATGAAGTGAATTTACACAATATGATGTAATATGATTGGCAACTGAAACCATTAATGTCTATTTTTGAAAAGGTTTGGTACACATTCTGTTTATGTTATCCTGGATTGCCCTACTGGTTGCAGGCAGGATTGTCGTTGACGAGTTCCAGTAATTGTAGAGCTAGTTTCTTCAGAAACGGTAGCTGTTTAGGATCTGTAGTGATCATGGCCTGGACCATTTGTGAGGCCAGAGCTCTGATGGCATTTTTTGGTGCTGCGTGTATGAAGGTTGCGTTTGAATCAACTAGTTGATTTAGTACTGACCCAGGGTTGGTCTGAGTTCGTTGTGCATTGAGGATGATCCATAGAGCACAATCAAGTTCTTTGCGTGGAGGTACTGACACAGGCGATGGTGAAACCAGGAGCAGGGATATTGTTATAAAACATCCAGGTTTTTTTGCTCAGAGAGTATTCCCCAGCGTTGGATAGGCCTAGGAAATCTGTGATAGATGGCATATCTAATAAATTGTTATCAGTGTCTACCAGGCCAAGCAATACCGGGTAGACCTATCATCAGTGGCAATGGCTGCCCCACAGAAATCATCAGTAGCTTCGTGGATGAACACCTCAAAATCCACATCACACAAATCCTGTCCTATGTAAAGGACACCACCGACTTCATCAACAAAGTTGAGGATTTTGGACCCAGGAGTCCAGGAACACTACTAGTGACAATGGATGTCACGTCACTATACACGAACATCCCTAATAGAGAGGGTCTAGCAGCCAAATGCAAATACCTGAGAAAATATGGCCTAGAAGGTCCCCTCACTATAAGAGGGCTTCTAAGCCTCCTGAGACTAGTCCTAGAGAAAAACACCTTTGTGTTCAATGAAAGATTCAAATTGGAGGAAAAGCTATGGGCAGTAAAGCTGCCTGCTCCTATGCATGCATCTTCATGGCGGATTTAGAAGAACAACTCCTGGCATCCGTCCCATTTCAACCACTCCTCTATCTCAGATACATAGACAACAGCTTCATGTTATGGGACCAGGGAGAACAAAATCTCCTACTTTTTGTTCAACACATCAACAGATCACATCCCTCCATTAAATTCATGATCCAGCACTCCCCAAACCAGATCTTGTTCCTTGACATCACCATCACCAGAACGGATCATGAACCCTTGAGCTTTAGCCTCTTTACTAAACCCACTGATACATATGGCTACCTCCACTACAAATCAGCCCATACCAAGGCTTGCAAGAACGCAAGCCCCCCCACCCCCCACCCCACACCTAGGCCAAATGCTCAGAATTGCCTAGAATCTGCTCAACAAAAACAGATTACCTTCTCCACAGCAATCAACTCAAAGATCACTATGCAGCGCATGGCTACCCAGCCACACTGCTAAAAAATGCGCAAAACACTGCCACCAACAAAAATAGGAACTGCTAAAAACACAAAGAAAAGATCTTCCTTCTACCAACAACAATGTTTTTGTAGCCGACTACAATCCAGCATCTGTTATGGTCAAAACAATCATTCTCAAATACTGGCCAGTTCTAACCAGCAGCCCCAGGGGCAGGGACATCTTCACATCCCTTCCCCTCTTCAGCTACAGAAGAAACCCCACCATAGGCAACCAGCTTATCAGGGCTCAACTTCCCCCTCTCTTACCCACCCCACCCACCATCCACCTGAAACCCCTCATCACCTGTTAGTGGAGACATTGTGGCATATGCCACAAAGTGATCAAAACCAGGTACTTCAAGAGCAGGTATACCAATATCACCTATACAGCCAAAATCATTGGCAACTGCAAAACCCGCAACCTGATATACCTACTCACTTGCACACTTTGCAAAAAACAATATGTAGGAGAAACCAAGAGAGAATTTAGAGTCTGCATTCAAGAACACTTTTGAGACATTAGCCACAAGAGAGACACGCCTGTAGCCAGGCACTTCAATCTTCCTCACCATGCCATTACCGACCTATCTTACCGCTTCATACAAGTCCTGAGAGGGGACCCCAATGCGGATACCAGTACTACTCTTAGACGGAAAAAGGAGCTATTCTGGATCCATCAGCTCCACACTCCAGACCTGTTCGACATCAACCAATTCGGATAAATGGTTTCACTTTCCCCAACCTCTCAAATATTCCCCCCACCCCCCATCCCTATGTCTTAATCTCCTACTTGCCTTTTGGAGGAATCTGATCTGTCACTCAAGAATATGACATCATGATGAATTATGTCACATGTGACTATCATAATGAGCATTAATGACAGATTAGATCTCGGTCATGTGATGAATTTACAATTTAATAAACTTTCTGTTGAATATTTTGAAACTAATTTGAATGGGAGCTGTTGAAATTGAGATCGTGGAAATCTATGGTTCAAAGTATATAAATCAATCAAAACACATAAAAAGTGGGTGGAGCTTAGCTAGAAATGGGTAGGGCATAGATAGAAATGGGCGGGGCATAGCTAGAAATGGGCAGGGCATAGCTAGAACTGGGCGGGTATAGCTAGAAATGGTTCCCTTAATACAGGTGGTCTTATTGAACAGGTTTGACTGTCCATGCACTAGATGTATCACCTGAGGAGAATGCAATAGCAATGATAACACCAAATCCTGTGATGGCCAGTACATCATCTACACTGGAGGCCGCGATGACCAGCGTGGGTATGCCCTGATCGAGACCGTAACCCTTCTCCTGTAGACTCATGATAGAGGGCACAACAACCGCAGGAGACACAGCTCCCAAGACAAAACTGAAATGTAATACAGATTCATAACATTTAATAACTACATAATGCCAAAAAACTAGGATTGCTGTTTTTAGCTGCAAGTAGCATCTCTATAAAACGTCATGACCCTTAAGTTAGCTAATCAGTCAATCGAGGTATTCGTTTTGAGAATATTTTTTATTCGACTGGTATTTCAATTGAAAAAAATAGAGCACAAAACAAGCCGGAGCGAAAACGTATGGCAAGCTTCGTGAAGTAGGTCACGTGATGAGAAATATGAAAATGCAGGAGCCGAACTATACCACTATTCACCATTCACTGATGACTGAAAACAGTGCTTTTAGGTGGGTTTTATTTTCAAGATTGTAAAATTTAGGCAATATCAAGTTTCTGCCCCTTCCATACTGATAGGTTTATAAAGTAGCATTTTAGAATTGAAATTAAAATAACCAATTTCGTATTATGATCGTCTGCTAAACAAGCTTTACATTTGTTTATGGCATGCACAGATATTAAAGACACAGGTTGTCGATTAATACAATTAACAAGACACCCCCCCCCCCCTCATCCTGTGCCTAACCCCCCCCCCCCCCTCCTCTCCTCTCCTGGGAATGTTGGAAAATTACAAATTACAAGCTTGAGTATTGGGAGTATAATTGGGGAAGGGTTTAGGTGTTCTCTGGAAAAGTAGGGGTTCTAGGGGTCTTCCCACCCCATGAAAATTTTGAAATGAGAAGGCATTTCAGACAGTGTTTCTAATAATAGCCAAATAATGTGTGTGGGTGGATAGTGTTTGGTTCTGGTCTCCTTGTTTGCAGTGGAGGGCGTAGTGTTGTGTCGGAAAATTTTGCATAGAAAATTTTCCAAAAAGAAAATTTTCCGGAAAATTTACCAACGTATTTTTCCAGAACATTTTCCGGTCACCTAAGGATGCAATTGCAAATTTTTATTTCCCTATTGCATTAATACTGGTGCTTTTGCTACTAATATAAGTTAATAGATTTAGATTTGTGTCATCTATTGCCATGGCTGAAATGGCTTGCATCAGGTTACACCATCATTATAGTTCAGAATGATGACGATGATGATGATGATGATGATGATGATGATGAATGTAACATGATGATGATAATAATGATCGATGATCAGACAATTGAAAAGTAATTTGCATACATGACAGTACATGTAAGTCATTATATATTTCATGATGATGATTTATTTGATCCCAACTGATATTTGATGGAATATAAAAGATGACTTCTGATAGACACCAAAATAGGCCTGTAATGACCAAAATGAACTGTTGAGCTAAATATGAAACTTACTCACTTCAGTTAGTCGCATGTAAATCAGCCGGTGTAAAGGGCATGTAATGTGACAGTTGCTTTAGTCATTAAAGTTTCAAAATAATTTGTTTAAAAATACCCATTTGTTTTTTTCTTACACTTAAATTGGTAAAAATTAGCAGGCAGTCTGTCAAACAAACAATCAGACATCCCTGCAGTGCCTGCACACACACACACACACACACACACACACACACACACACACACACACACACACACACACACACACACCACACACACACACACACACACACACACAAAAACACACACAATATATATATATCTGGAGGGTGGTGAAGGAGTGGGGGAATCGACTTCCCCTGGATTGAGGTGGATGCAAACTGCATCTCCTACCCCTACTGTGGACTTAGACACTCAGAACATACCCTAGATAATAGATAACTTACAACTGTGGCAGCAACAGGTTTGTGTCAAATTAGTTTCATAACATTCAACAGCTTACCCGTTTCTTGATTTGGGTTAGGAAGATGGTTTGGAACTGTTTTTACGTGTGTTGGAATTGATTTGAATACTTTTAAACCATGAATTCCCAGAATCCCAAGTTCAAGGTAATTAGATAGGCAAGCTGGTAAATATTTTGAAACTTATTTGACTCGGTGCCAACTCTCAGTCAAATTCGTTTAAAAATATTCAACAAAATGTTTATTAAATTGTAATTTCATCAAAGAAATACTTCTACACTCATCACAGACCTTTCGATTTTCATGATAGAGTGATAGGTTATTATATTTATTAACTTGTGGCATATTTGATCAGGACGTCAGATGCTTGAGTGACAGATCGGATCCCTCTATGGTCCTATGGGTATTTACAATAGTGCACACTGAGATACGAACCCGAGCATGAACGCCCACGGCCAGGGAAAGCCAAGTATGAGATGCGATGAAATAGCTGCAGCGAGACACTCGGCCAAGCATGGGAGGAATGCCAGTCGGAGAACAACACACGAGAGTTTACGCAACGCACGGGGGTCCAGTCCGAGTCCTGCACACAGCAGGATCACTGTCAATGCCATATTTCTGAGGATGCAAGCACAGGAACTATGTCACATAATAAACATAATATATATAATTAACAAAGAAATATTCAAAATTAATCCAGAAATCAAAATGTTTGCTTCGTGAATGTGTACATCTGTATGCCAAGAGGCTATCTTCGACAATTGACATTTCTCATGACCCATGCAAAAGTAGTTTTAACACGGGATGAAAGGTCACTACGACTTCTCAAAAGTGTAACAACTTCTCAGGCCATGCTCGGATGACTGCAAAGTGTTTTTGGCTGTCGTGACAATAATATATATTTTTAATTTACTAAAACATTTTTTATCACTTAATTTGCTAATACAATAACCCACATATACCTATCTACAAAGCATGAAACTAAAGAAAATGACGATCCACTCCGTGGCGGCGAACCATGGAGGAAAAGTAAAATCCTGGGCTCACTGCTTTGCAGTACTGCTGACATTGCTGCATGCTGCAGCACGGGGAACATAGCTTTCCAGGCCTTCTGGAAGCCATGGATTCGTAGATCAAAGATGCCCTTGGTAAAATGACTATGTTTATACAATGCAACCTGTGTATCCTTGATGATGTATAACTGTAACAGCTGGGTAGCTCCAAAGGCAGCTCTAGACAAACTTGACGCCCGCCACCGCAAACACCTACGCACCATCACTAGACACTGATGGCCAGAGAGCATAATTTCCAACGATGCACTATACAAGATGTGTAATATGCCGCCGCTGTCTGTAAAAGTCACCCAGCAAAGATGGTCCATTTTTGGCCATGTGCTAAGGATGCCAGAAGACAAACCAGCACAGAGAGCCTTGGAATTCTCCCTACTCAGAGCCAGCAAATACAGAGCCAGGAGAGGACATCATTGCATAAATCTGCTAAGCGTGCTACGAGGTGACCTCAAGAAAGCAAGTCAAGAATGGACCTGAGGATGCTAAGGATTTTGGTTGAGGACAAGACACAGTGGGAAAAAGTGAAGAAGGACTGATTGCAGCTGTAGGATGTTTCTACTACTACAGCCGCAGAATACAGTAATCATACATACATAGAATAACACATAAAGAGCCAATGCCGCCTGCATTTTCGACAGCATTAATAAACAATTAAAGAGACTGTATTCTGTATGTTTGTTTTACATTTCCACTGAAATTTTAGTTTGTATTGTCTATTCTGTTTTGTTTATTCTATTAGTTGAGGTGATATGGTCAGGTATGGTATTTGGGTGGGTAAATAGGCTCTGTGGTAAATTCCGATGGAATTTGGTACATGGCTGTGTTAGCTTATGTGGGGCATGTAGGTGGGGTATCATATGTGGCTGTGTTAGCTTATGTGGGTGGGGTATAGTATGTGGCTGTGTTAGCTTATGTGGGACATGTGGGTGGGATATGGTACATGGCTGTGTTGGCTTATGTGGGACATGTGGGTGTGGTATAGTATGTGACTGTTTCAGCTTATGTGGGGCATGTTGGTGGGATATGGTACATGGCTGTGTTAGCTTATGTGGGACATGTGGGTGGGATATGGGGTGTATGATATGTGAGTGATGTGGGGTGTATGGTATGTGAGTGATGTGGGGTGTATGGTATATTGGTGATGTGGGGTGTATGGTATGTGGGTGATGTGGATGGGGTATGGTATGCGGGTGATGTGGGTGGGGTATGGTATGTGGGTGAGGTATGGTATGTGGGTGATGTGGGTGGGGCATGGTATGCGGGTGATGTGCGTGGGGCATGGTATGTGGGTGATGTGTGTGGTACATGGTATGTGTGTGATGTGGGTTGGGTATGGTATGTGGGCGGGGTATGGTATGTGGGTGATGTGTGTGGTGTATGGTATGTGGGTGATGTGTGTGGAGTATGGGATGTGGGTGATGTGGGTGGGGAATGGTATGTGGGTGATGTGGGTGGTGTATGGTATGTGGGTGATGTGGGTGGTGTATGGTATGTGGGTGGTGTATGGTATGTGGGTGGTGTGGGTGGGGTATGGTATGCCGGTGATGTGGGCAGGATATGGTATGTGGGTGGTGTATGGTATGTGGGTGATGTGGGTGGGGTATGGTATGTGGGTGGGGTATGGTATGTGGGTGATGTGGGTGGGGTATGGTATGCGGGTGATGTGGGTGGGGTATGGTATGTGGGTGATGTGTGTGGTACATGGCAGGTGGGTGATGTGGGTGGGGTATGGTATGTAGGTGATGTGGGTGGGGTATGGTATGCGGGTGATGTGGATGGGGTATGGTATGTGGGTGGGGTATGGTATGTGGGTGATGTGGGTGGGTATGGTATGTGGGTGATGTGGGTGGGGTATGGTATGTGGGTGATGTGTGTGGTGCATGGCATGTGGGTGATGTGAGTGGGGTATGTGGGTGGGGTACGGTATGTGGGTGATGTGGCTGGGGTATGGTATGCGGGTGATGTGGGTGGGGTATGGTATGTGGGTGATGTGGGTGGGGTATGGTATGTGGGTGATGTGGGTGGGGTATTGTATGCGGGTGATGTGGATGGGGTATGGTATGTGGGTGATGTGGATGGGGTATGGTATGCGGGTGATGTGGGTGGGGTATGGTATGTGGGTGGGGTATGGTATGTGGGTGATGCGGGTGGGGTATGGTATGCGGGTGATGTGGATGGGGTATGGTATGTGGGTGGGGTATGGTATGTGGGTGATGTGGGTGGGGCATGGTATGTGGGTGGGGCATGGTATGTGGGTGATGTGGGTGGGGTATGGTATGCGGGTGATGTGGGTGGGGTATGGTATGTGGGTGATGTGTGTGGTACATGGCAGGTGGGTGATGTGGATGGGGTATGGTATGTAGGTGATGTGGGTGGGGTATGGTATGCGGGTGATGTGGATGGGGTATGGTATATGGGTGGGGTATGGTATGTGGGTGATGTGGGTGGGGTATGGTATGTGGGTGGGGTATGGTATGTGGGTGATGTGTGTGGTGCATGGCATGTGGGTGATGTAGGTGGGGTATGTGGGTGATGTGGGTGGGGTACGGTATGCGGGTGATGTGGATGGGGTATGGGATGTGAGTGATGTGGGTGGGGTAGGGTATGTGGGTGATGTGGGTGGGGTATGGTATGTGGGTGATGTGGGTGGGGTATTGTATGCGGGTGATGTGGATGGGGTATGGTATGTGGTTGATGTGGATGGGTATGGTATGCAGGTGATGTGGGTGGGGTATGGTATGTGGGTGGGGTATGGTATGTGGGTGATGTCGGTGGGGTATGGTATGCGGGTGATGTGGATGGGGTATGGTATGTGGGTGGGGTATGGTATGTGGGTGATGTGGGTGGGGTATGGTATGTGGGTGGGGTATGGTATGTGGATAGGGCATGGTATGTGGGTGGGGTATGATATGTTGGTGATGTGTGTGGTGCATGGCATGTGGGTGGGGTATAGTATGTGGGTGGGGTATGGTATGTGGATGATGTGGGTGGGGTATGGTATGTGGGTGGGGTATGGTATGTGGGTGGTGTATGATATGTGGATGGGGTATGTGGGTGATGTCGGGTATGGTATGTGGGTGATGTTGGTGGGGTATGGTATGCGGGTGATGTGGATGGGGTATGGTATGTGGGTGGGGTATGGTATGTGGGTGATGTGGGTGGGGTATGGTATGCGGGTGATATGGGTGGGGTATGGTATGCGGGTGATGTGGGTGGGGTATCGTATGCGGGTGATGTGGGTGGGGTATGGTATGCGGGTGATGTGGGTGGGGTATGATATGTTGGTGATGTGTGCGGTGCATGGCATGTGGGTGGGGTATAGTATGTGGGTGGGGTATGGTATGTGGATGATGTGGGTGGGGTATGGTATGTGGGTGGGGTATGGTATGTGGGTGGTGTATGATATGTGGATGGGGTATGTGGGTGATGTCGGGTATGGTATGTGGGTGATGTTGGTGGGGTATGGTATGCGGGTGATGTGGATGGGGTATGGTATGTGGGTGGGGTATGGTATGTGGGTGATGTGGGTGGGGTATGGTATGCGGGTGATATGGGTGGGGTATGGTATGCGGGTGATGTGGGTGGGGTATCGTATGCGGGTGATGTGGGTGGGGTATGGTATGCGGGTGATGTGGGTGGGGTATGGTATGTTGGTGATGTGGGTGGGGTATGGTATGCGGGTGATGTGGGTGGGGTATGGTATGCGGGTGATGTGAGTGGGGTATGGTATGCGGGTGATGTGGGTGGGGTATCGTATGCGGGTGATGTGGGTGGGGTATGGTATGTTGGTGATGTGGGTGGGGTATGGTATGCGGGTGGGGTATGGTATGCGGGTGATGTGAGTGGGGTATGGTATGCAGGAAATTTCAATTTCCCTTTCTCCGAGATCTAACAATACTCACCATTCTGTTACTTTCTGATACACAGCTGGCCTTGACAGCTGGCTCTAGGACGATAGACTTAGAAAGCTTTACCGACTCCTTGGGACCGGGTACTCGGCTCCCAACTGCCGAGTACCCGTCTACCATAGAGCTCATATTGTTTGCATAGCCACCAAACAAGAGAAAACTATGGCTTGCCTCCGTGGGGCTGGGAGGCTGGGTCCGTAACAGAATGGTGAGTATTGTTAGATCTCGGAGAAAGGGAACTTGAAATTTCCTGCATTCTCCTTGGGTCAATACTCACCATTCTGTTACTTTCTGATATACACCAGATTTGTTCAGTAACCTGGTGGGAAGGGGCAAGCCATAAATGCTACCTTTGCCCCTTGGAGAAAGATTTAGACTTAACAACTTGACTAACGGAGACCTAAAAAGGACCGTCAAGTTATCGGAACTGAATCACATTCGCATCACTGCCACCCAAACCTTTTTCTCCTAAGAAAAGGGAGAGAACTCACGAACATGTATCTCACCTGAAACACAAATATGCCAAGAGGGTTAACTGCTCCTTACATATCCACATGTATTAGCCTGGGAATGAGCATGAATATATAAGATGAATGAACATGATATATAGACATAATACAAAAAACTCTCACTAATGAATTACCTTATGATAATTGGACTTCAGACGTACCGCCTCCAACCATTCACTGGTCCGGCCATCAGTGACACAATCTGGTTGTCATCCTCACGCTCGACCATGCCTGCTTTAGGTTCTTTTCTAACCGAAGTGAAAAAAGGGTGAAGAGCAGTGTGGTCAAAACAGCTAAAGCGAGTGGATTGGCTGAGTCTGACACATCCCTCATATAGTAATCCGTAAATGAGGACTCACAGTGCCATTGTGCAACGGCCATGATGTCCTCTAACGGAACACCACTATAAAGGGCGGTCGAGGCGGCTATTCCTCGAACATCGTGTCCCCTTACGCCTTGCACCTGGTTCCCAGTTGCCATCTCATGAGTAGTCTGAATGCATTCGACTACCCAACGAGAGATAGTATCCATGGATGCGGCGCCATAAGGCTTCTTATGGCAGATCCACAGATGTCTATCGTTCGACCGTAACGAGTCAGTCCGTTTCTTGTACTTAGTCAAAGCACGGACCGGGCACCAGACACTGGCATCACGATCAAACCTAGTTAACTTCGGGATTATGATCGGTTTGCCGGGATATCTCAAAGATTGATTCTTTGACATAAACTCTGCTCTTGGCAGAAGACGCAGACCCTCTCCAGAGACAATAAATCGGTCCCTCTCTGCCGAAAGCGCATGGATCTCACTGCGCCTTCTAGCTGAGGAAGCTGCCAATAGAAAGACTGCCTTTAGAGTCAAATGCTTTAGACTAGCCGAACGCAACGGTTCGAAAGGGTGCTTGGCCAGTACATTAAGCACTAAAGATAGACTCCAGGCTGGAATGACTACCGGTTGTCTCGGTCGGAGATTGCTCATTCCCTTCACCATCACATTTAACTGGGCCACCTCTGGACTATCCCTGTTGGTTAGACAAGGGATAACTGATGCCAAAGCTGACTTGTATCCAGCAACTGTGACGGGAGCTGGTCCTGAAAAGAACAGCTCACAGAGAAAGTCTGCTATTTGCTGAATAGTGGATTGAAAGGTATCAATACCCTTTTCTTCACACCAGTCTGCAAATCTGTTAACCTTGTTGTTATATGACTTGAAGGTTGACCTCCTTCTCGCAGCCGCGATGAAATTAGCAGCTTGTCGAGAAAAGCCTTCCGATGTGGAACGTTGTTTGATAACATCCACGCAGTCAATTTGAACATTTCGGGACGCTCGTGTAGGAAGCGTCCCTTGGCCTGGGAGATTATGTTCGGAATCTCGGGCAACTGCACTGGGTTTTCCACCAGCAGATCTAGCAGATCCGTGAACCACGCCCTGCTTGGCCAATACGGCGCTATTAGCAGGACCAGACACGGTTCCTCCCTGATCTTCTCCAATACCTTCGGCAGAAGGATGGTGGGTGGGTACACGTAAGCGTGCATCCCCCTCCAGCTTATCTCCAGAGCGTCTGTATCGACGGCATTTGGATCTGGAATTGGCGAGACATAAGTCATGATTTGAGCATTTTCCATTGTGGCGAACAAGTCCACGTTGGGTTTGCCCCAATGCTCGAAGACCCTTCGTAGAACTGGATGGTTGAGGGACCATTCTGTTGGCAGAATTCTCTGTCTGCGAGACAAAGCATCCGCCAGAATGTTCAATCGGCCAGGAATGTGAGCTGCTTTCAAAACAACCGAGTAATTCCTGCACCATTGAATCAAGTGCCACACTTTGATACAAAGTGTGGGTGACCTGGTCCCACCGTGGCGATTTATGTATGATACTACCGTCGAATTGTCCGACCGTATCAATATCACCTTGCTCCTGATCATTGGAAGAAACTCTTCCAACACCAGTTCCACTGCCATCATTTCCAACAGATTGATATGCAGCTGACTCTCCAGGAGAGTCCATGTGCCCGAGACCTTGTGTTCTCCCAGGCAGGCACCCCACCCTTCCAGCGACGCATCCATGTACAACGGACAGCTGGGGGCGAGGTAGGTGCAGCGAAACCCCTACTAGGAGATTCTGACGCTGTGTCCACCATACAAGATGCAATATTATCGGCTCCAAAACTGGCACCAGTTTTGACAGGGGTTCTGTTCTCTGTTTCCACAGAGACATCAGATACAACTGGATAGGTCTTCTCATTAGAGCAGCGAACGGGATCACTTGCTCCATGGAGACCATCATGCCCAGCATCTGAAGAAACCCGCCTCGCCTGAATGTGGTTTCCCACTCGAAAACTCTCGAGAATGGCTAACAGAGACACCACTCTGGGCTCTGACGGGTAAACCCTGCCCTCCTCGAGATCGAACCACATCCCCAAATAAACGAAATGTTGAGTGGGTGTCAACTCGGATTTCTCCTTGTTGACTATCCAGCCTAGATCTGAAAGTAACTTCAGAGTCAGAGCAGTATCCACGTTCAACCTGGCTGCCGAGTCTGCCTTGAGCAGCCAGTCGTCTATGTAGGTGTGTAGCGCCACGTTCTCTTTTCTGAGAAACGCTGTCACCACAAGGACCACTCTTGTGAAAACCCTCGGAGCTGTCGACATGCCAAACGGGAGAACAGTAAACTCCCATACTTGATTCTGAAACACAAATCTCAGAAACCTGTGCCAACTCCGGTTCATTGGAATGTGGAAATATGCATCTTTCAGATCGATCGACACACACCACATTCCCTTCCTCAATCCCGCCATTACCGATCTCGGCGTTTCCATCTGGAACCGAGGCGTATGGATAAACCAATTTAATGGGCTGAGATTGAGTATGGGTCTAAATCCACCCGTGCTCTTGGGGACAAGGAACATGTTTTAGTAGAAGCCTGGAGTGTTCCGGTTTGCTGGTTTTATTGCTCCCTTCAGAAGCAAACCCGACACTTCCTTTTGAACGGCTTCTACCTTGTCTGGCTCCCTTGGTACGGGTGACCAGACAGGTGCCAAAGACAGATTTTGTGGCGGAAAGTCCCACTACTCCGGCATGTAACCCTGGGATAACCATCCCAGGACCAGACTGTCTGACGTCACACCTCGCCAGGCCTCGATGAAACGCATGAGCCTTCCACCCACCATAGACGCCTCGACGTCTAACGGGGTTGTCGGCTCGCAGTCCGCTCCCCCCCCCTTTCTTAACGAGAGAGAGAACCATTTTGGTCTTGGCACAGCGGGTATAACTGGCACCGCTGTTCCTGTCGCACAGGTGCGATCCAGGCGGATATGAAGGGAGCTCTCGTACCCTCAGGTACGATCCGCTCCCTTCTGTCCGCCCTTGGAGGACTTACCCTTACCCTTCCCCTTGCCCTTCCCGCCTCTAGGGCCGCCTCTAGGGTGGTCAGGAGCAACCTTGGGGAGGGTAGGAGCCTCTACAACCTTCCTGGCTTTCTTAGCAGGCTTAGCTTTCGCCTTGCCTCTATGCTTCTTCTGCTTCTTTGGAGGTTGTCCAGCTAGCGGTTTCCCCACCGCCCCTAGTGCGTGCGCTTGCCGTACTAGCTCCAGCTGTAGGTTGAGCGCCAACCGATTCTGCGTGATGCTGGCCATATCCTCTAGGATGGCCCGCGCTTGGCCACCGAAGATGCTAGGCCCTGTCAGAGGCGTCCCAAGAAGACGCTCCCTGACTGCCGTAGCCGGACGCATATGGTCAATAACCATTTGCCTCCTGGATTTGGTCACATGCGCCTGCACCCTTGCCAGCGCGTCCATAGACAACACCAAGCCGTCATTGACGCACGAAAGCGCCACAGGTGGCACAGGGTGGCCTGCCCCCGCTTCAGCCCACACCGACTGAAGGAGACGATAAGAATGATTGACAGCACTCATAGCTGCCCTCACACCCTCGTCGCATAGGGACAGGACTTCCTCTTGGTGTACCTGGGACCTGTCTACAAGTGCCGGACCGGGGCCACCCGCTCCAGCACTCTGAACCCCCAGGACCCATCGGTCATCCTCAGTGACCGACGGTACTACACCATATCTGTCGTATTCCCCCCGCGGAATACGACACCTTGCCTGCACCTCCCTGGAGGCTGCAGGGAACTGGCCCTTGGTCGCAAGTTGCTTGCTATAAATAGCATCCACAACTCTATGAACCGTGGATCCCCGTCCGAATCGATGAAACCGACGTGGAGCGCCCCCACCGGCCAAACCGGACGTTCCACGATTTAACCTCAGACTGCCTGACCCCGCGTCAGACCCAGCCACATCCTTCTGGCCAAGGAACTTTACCATCATATCGACAGACCACACTGCGCACACATTACATCTATGATCAAGGTTACAGGGCGTACACCTAAAACAGACATGTTCCTTAAACACGACGCGTACAAACTTATGGCACTCGTCACATGATGGCGGGGCTGGCTTGGCCTATAAAATAAGCACAAACCTACAATAAGCAAGCGGAACAAGACACGGATGGAAGGCAGACAATTAATTTTCAAATAAATTGACCATAAATTAACTGTAACCCTCCCGCACCCCACCCCGCAACGTTACAGCAAAGATCGCATTGATTATGACGACAAGAACGAAGCAGGCATAAATGCACCAATAATTGATCCTCCAGGATGTATCACGGCTCCAGGAATCATATCGCATAGCATTCGGGGGATATTTACCAATCAAAATAAATTATACTCCTAACGAAAGCCGACACGATATGTGAAGAAACAACAAAATGTAAACAAACTGCTGTAGCACACGGTAAAACCGCAGACCACGCATCTCTCAAGAATTTTGACACCACCGATCATTGCAAACCGATCGTGATCACACGTAAACTTGACCATTCCAAAGTTTTCTGGTACCATTTTTAGTACGCAGCACCCAGAACAAGATGCGGGAATTAATGAAAAAATTTTCTTCACATAAACATCCGAGCATCACGGGTGTGACATCACCCGCTCGGACCTTACGGAAAACGACGTCAGCCGATATTCGTGTTAGAAATACCGTAGCAAACACCTATTTTCATATCTGCCGATCGCATGTTGGGTTTTAAAGACGGCGATCGTCTGGCATATCTCGTTGTTAGCACACGTCCCAGATTCTATGGGGTCAGATATTGGAACATGCGACACAACGAAATTTAGACCTAAGTCTTTTAACTATGGATAATAAGGAATTATACAACCTGGTCATCATTGGCGGTATTCTCCATTTTATCCAGTTAGATCCTTTCAAGAACGCACAACTATCAATTCACAGATAAGTCTTAGATTTCTTTTCACAAAAACTTTAAATCTTTCCCTGCAAAAAGCGTGGACAGCTCTTGTCGCTATGCAAACAAGAATGAGCTCTATGGTAGACGGGTACTCGGCAGTTGGGAGCCGAGTACCCGGTTCCAAGGAGTCTGTAAAGCTTTCTAAGTCTATAGTCCTAGAGCCAGCTGTCAAGGCCAGCTGTGTATCAGAAAGTAACAGAATGGTGAGTATTGATCGAAGGAGAATGCGGGTGATGTGTGTGGGGTATGGTATGCGGGTGATGTGGGTGGGGTATGGTATGCGGGTGATGTGGGTGGGGTATGGTTTGTGGGTGATGTGGGTGGGGTATGGTATGTGGATAGGGCATGGTATGTGGGTGGGGTATGATATGTTGGTGGGGTATGGTATGTGGGCGATGTGGGTGGGGTATGGTATGCGGGTGATGTGGGTGGGATATGGTATGCGGGTGATGTGTGTGGGGTATGGTATGTGGGTATGTGAGTGGGGTATGGTATGCGGGTGATGTGGGTGGGGTATGGTATGCGGGTGATGTGTGTGGGGTATGGTATGCGGGTGATGTGTGTGTGGGGTATGGTATGTGGGTGATGTGGGTGGGGTATGGTATGTGGGTGGGGTATGTGGGTGGGGTATGGTATGTGGGTGGGGTATGGTATGTGGGTGATGTGGGTGGGCTATGGTATGCAGGTGATGTGGGTGGGGTATGGTATGCGGGTGATGTGTGTGGGGTATGGTATGTGGGTGATGTGAGTGGGGTATGGTATGTGGGTGGCGTATGGTATACGGGTGATGTGGGTGGGGTATGGTATACGGGTGATGTGTGTGGGGTATGGTATGTGGGTGGGGTATGGTATGTGGGTGATGTGGGTGGGGTATGGTATGTGGATAGGGCATGGTATGTGGATGGGGTATGGTATGTGGGTGGGGTATGGTATGTGGGTGGGGTATGGTATGCAGGTGATGTGGGTGGGGTATGGTATGCGGGTGATGTGTGTGGGGTATGGTATGCGGGTGATGTGAGTGGGGTATGGTATGCGGGTGATGTGGGTGGGGTATGGTATGCGGATGATGTGTGTGGGGTATGGTATGCGGGTGATGTGGGTGGGGTATGGTATGCGGGTGATGTGGGTGGGGTATGGTATGCGGGTGATGTGGGTGGGGTATGGTATGCGGGTGATGTGTGTGGGGTATGGTATGCGGGTGATGTGAGTGGGGTATGGTATGCGGGTGATGTGGGTGGGGTATGGTATGCGGGTGATGTGTGTGGGGTATGGTATGCGGGTGATGTGGGTGGGGTATGGTATGCGGGTGATGTGGGTGGGGTATGGTATGCAGGTGATGTGCGTGGGGTATGGTATGTGGGTGATGTGAGTGGGGTATGGTATGTGGGTGATGTGGGTGGGGTATGGTATGTGGATAGGGCATGGTATGTGGGTGGGGTATGATATGTTGGTGATGTGTGTGGTGCATGGCATGTGGGTGATGTGGGTGGGGTATGGTATGTGGGTGGGGTATGGTATGTGGGCAATGTGGGTGGAGTATGGCATGTGGGTGGGGTATGGTATGTGGGTGATGTGGGTGGGTATGGTATGTGGATGGGGTATGGTATGTGGGTGGAGTATGGTATGTGGGTGATGTGGGTGGGGTATGGTATGTGGATGGGGTATGGTATGTGGGTGATGTGGGTGGGGTATGGTATGCCGGTGATGTGAGTGGGGTATGGTATGCAGGTGATGTGGGTGGGGTATGGTATGTGGGTGATGTGAGTGGGGTATGGTATGCGGGTGATGTGGGTGGGGTATGGTATGCGGGTGATGTGGGTGGGGTATGGTATGTGGGTGATGTGGGTGGGGTATGGTATGCGGGTGATGTCGGTGGGGTATGGTATGTGGATTATTATTTGATGTGAATGAATTGAGTGAATCTAAAAGCCAACAACAATTCTCTGCTCACCAAAATACAGAGCAGTTAGGGTGTAAGAAGTGAAGGCAACATGTAATTAAATGACAACGATTCAATAACCATTTCATGGTTAATAACCCTTTCATCGGTACAGAGCAGAGACAAGAAATCTGCCAGATATGCAATAACTATTCTGTGTGATTACTGGCCTAGAGATACATGTAAAGAGATGTCATTAGTACAAGGTTCATCTCTATAGATGTAATAGGCTCTCTGGGCTGAAAATCAGGTAATCAGGCTTCAGTACAGCTCAGAAATAACGTAGCATGTTTCTAAAAGAAAATAAACGTACTGTTGAATATTTTGAAATAAGGGGCCAAAGGGTCTGTGGCGCTCACCTGGACCATTGGCATTTAAACCATTTGCATTTAAATAGACATGATAGATGATTTTTGGAAATCTAAGATGGCCACCGAAAAATTGACCAACCAGGATTCTCGTTTAATATGTTGAAGCCTACCGTCATAGGATCGTTCCACCCCAAGTTTTATTGAAATTGGGCTATTGATTGAAGGAGCACCATTTTTAAATGGTTCGAGAAAACTTTCAGAAAATCAGAGATGGCTGCCAAAACACTGACCTATCAAAATAGAGGCTACGACAATAGGATCCTTTCACCAAAATTTTGTTGAAATTGCCCAATCCATTAATGAGGAGTAGCATTTTATACAAATTCCCAATTTTCGGAAAATCCAAAATGGCCACCATCAAAATCAAGCCGTCAAAATTCTGTATACAGTTCTGAAGGGTACCGGCATAGGGTTCTTCTAGCTGAGTTTGGTTGAAACCAGTCAAGTGGTTAATGAGGAGTAGCCTTTTAACTGATTTCCCAAAATGTTCAGAAAATCCAGGATGGCTGCTGGAAAAAATTACCAATCAAAATTCTGTATGCAACTTCTGAAGCCCTAGGCTCATTCCAGCCAGTCTGGTTGAAATTGCCCAATCAGTTAATGAGATTTTCAGCCATTTTTCGGAGAATTCAAGATGCCCATCGAACAAATTGACCAATGAAAATTCTGTTAACAAACTCTGAAGCATACCACTTTAGCGTCATTCCAGCTGAGTTTGCTTGATCTGGTTCAAGCGGTTAATGAGTAGCCTTCTTAATTGATTTCCTGAAATTTTCAGAAAATCCAAGATGGGCGCATGAAAAATTGACCAATTAAAATTCTGTATACAAGTTCTGAAACCTACAAGCCTAGTATCCTTCCAGCCAAGTCTGGTTGAATTAGGTCAAGCAGTTAATGAGGAGTAGCGTTTTAAATGATTTCCCGTTGTTTTTTTAGTAAACTCATGATGGCCACCGAAAAAATGGACCAATAAAAAATTGTGTATACATGTTCTGAAGCATACTACGCTAGGGTTCTTCCATGTGAGTTTGATTGAAATCGGCACTGTGGTTATCGAGTAGGCTTTTAAGTGATTTCCAGAAATTTTCAGAAAATCCAAGATGGCCACCGGAAAAATTGACCAACCAAAATTCTGTATACACATTCTGAACCATACCAGCATACTATCCTCCCAGCTAAGTTTGGTTGAAATTTCCCAAACAGTTAATGAGTAGCGTTTTAAACGATTTACGGCCATTTTTCGAAATATTCAAGATGGCCACCAAAAAAATTGACCAATCAAAATTCTGTATACAAGTTCTGAAGCCTACTCCCATAGGGGCCTTCCAGCCAAAATTAGGTTGAAACTGCCAAGCGGTTAATGAGAAGTAGCAGTTTTAAGCAAAAGTTGAAGGACGGACACCGGATGATGGATGGTCTCCATGGCCAGGTGAGCTAATAAGGCAGCAATGGCTTCCAATCAAATTAAGTTCAAAGTATTCAACAGAACATTTCTTACATCGTATTCAAAATTAAACTAGCTAACCTGTTTGAATTTTTGTTCTGGAAACATGTTAACTTAATTATGAGCTGTACTGTATATAATATTGGTTTATCTATACATAGATGCTGATTATTTTCACCTGAGAATCCCTGACCAGCTGGGATAGATATCCTTGGCCACATCAATACCCGGAACATTGCGCAACATGAAACCCACAAGCAGCATACCTGAAAACATGGAATCATTCTTAGAATACATTATACTCACTAACACTAAAACATGGAATCATTCTTAGAATACATTATACTCACTAACACTAAAACATGGAATCATTCTTAGAATACATTAGACTCACTAACACTAAAACATGGAATCATTCTTAGAATACATTATACTCACTAACACTAAAACATGGAATCATTCTTAGAATACATTACACTCACTAACACAAAAACATGGAATCATTCTTAGAATACATTACACTCACTAACACAAAAACATGGAATCATTCTTAGAATACATTACACTCACTAACACAAAAACATGGAATCATTCTTAGAATACATTACACTCACTAACACTAAAACATGGAATCATTCTTAGAATACATTACACTCACTAAAACTAAAACATGGAATCATTCTTAGAATACATACATGGGTGGGGCGTAGCTAGAAATGGGTGGGGCATAGCTAGAAATGGGTGTGGCATAGCTAGAAATGGGTGTGGCATAGCTAGATATTGGTGGGGCATAGTCACATAGCTAGAAATGGGTGGGGCATAGCCACATAGCTAAAAATTGGTGGGGCATAGCCACATAGCTAAAAATTGGTGGGGCATAGCAACTAGAAATGGGTGGGCAAAGCTAGAACTGGGCATGGCATAGCAGCTAGAAATGGCTTCCTCCAATTATAGACATGGCTAGGATTTAAAGCTTTGCTAAACAAACTCTGTAATGGGAAGTGTTTCACATGGCATTTAAATCTTTTGCCGTCCGAAGGACCCCCCACTCCAACCCCCACCCCCACCCCCTGTCAAAGATAGTTTCCAAGGTTAAATCTGGGGTCCCAAATTGAAATTTGGGGTTCCCATGCAGTTTCTCTCATCCATGCTAAGATTAGTGGATGTATACCATGGACTTACAACTATGAACTATGGGAGTCCATGTCAGATTTTGTAGGACAAGACACAGTGGGCAAAAGCAAAGAAGGACTGATTGCAGCTGTAGGATGTTTCTACTACTACAGCCGCAGAATACAGTAATCATACATACATCAAGAAGGACAAACTGACAGATAGGGGCCATCATTCTTGGCAAGCTAACATAGTTTAAAAAAAATATTTATTGTTTACATTTATTTCATAGACATTTGACAATAGACAGACCCATTTTTAGCAATGTCCCGCCCTTTTCTAGCTAAACACTGCCTACATTTTTGCACATGTTAGAAACAGTGCAATTTACTTTGAACCCTGAATTCACAGAATCCCAACTTATAGCTAACCATACACATAATCTGTTGATTATTTTTTTAACTAATTTCGGAGGATGCACTCTATGGCATACATGTGGCCAGTACTGTACACAGGCCTTTCTTCTACTGACAGTATTACAATTAAGCTTTCCACATCAGTGTAATCATGGCTAATACAGTACACCTGCTGTCAGCCTTACTAATCAAGTGCGAAATTTTGTCAATAGAACAAGGGAGACAGCTCATGCAAGGATAATTGTATTATTACCTACTATGAGGAGTTATCTCCCCTTAGATTCGCATGCGCTGAATGTAAGAATTGTAGGAAGGGAGACAACATAGATGGTGTAGCGTCTGCATTTTAGTCATTACCTCCCCTTGATTGTTATATCATTATATTCTGCAGGTTGGCTGTGTGACTGTACATGACATAATCTAAGCTAGGAAATATATGTATGTATGAGTATGTGTGTATATATGTAGAATTTTTTGTGTAGAGTTTTTGTACATGTAAATATGTGTATGTATGTGTATATGTATTATGTATGTAAGCATGTGTGTACATATGAATGGGCGTATATGTATGTAGGCTAATGTATGTATATTTTGTGTGTACTGGCATATACATATATGTATGTATATGTATGGGCATAAGTGTATCTGTACGATTTACATGTGTGTAAGGGTAGGTTGACACAGGTGTTTGTGGGACCAGTATATATGTGTGTGTGTGTGTGCATTCGTGCGTGTATAAGTAGGCTATGTGGTAGATATGCATGTAAATACGAATATGTGCTGGGGTCCGCATACAGTCAATGGTTAATCATTTAACCACCAGATTTGCTCGGGTGGTGCTCTGGCTGACACTTCCCATTCTGAGAGCAGGAGATTATTGTTCCTGGAGGTCCTCACTCGAATGATTGATTCCTGTAGAGGGCTTCCAACTACCATATTCTCTTGCTAAATACTAGGAATGGACTTGTTCTTTTGATCAGCTGCGGAGCCACCTCCTGGCAAATCTAGGTGTTGAAGGATTAATGAGCGGCTGACAGGCCAATGGCCTATTAACCTAACAGCTGTATTTGATAACATAACATAACATAACATAACATAACATAACATAACATAACATAACATAACATAACATAACATAACATAACATAACATAACATATTGATGGAGACTGAGCATATCTCAGCTACATATTTTCGATTTGTAGAAGGATTTTGGGCAATAGAATTATATTTCTGAAAAGTCACTTGTTTAAGTTTTTTATTTGTACACAATGACCTAAGAAACCTTGCAGAATTGGGTGAAAATCAGACCACTTCCACTTATTTTGACAATTTCCAGACTAATTGTATGATTTCTCCAATATCATTCTACATCTATTAAAACATGTTGATGATTATTTCCATTTCTCTAAAAGACAAGAATTATAACAGCTGATTTTTACATTTTCATTAAGTCTCCAATTAGCTAGCTAGTTTAAGATCTTCGATTTTATTTATAAACCCTTTCTTGACAAATCCGGCCAAAACCAGCCTATGTAGTGGTCTTAAGGAATGTCCATTTGCATGCCAATGGAAGACAGTTTTTGAAAATTTACCATTAGAATGACTGGCTCGATAGGCGAGCCAGTCATTCCAATGGTAAAATTTCAAAAATATTCTTCTCTTGGCCTGCAAATGGGCATTCAATAAGCAATTATGATTTCTTAATCAAATTTAGTCATGAAAGTGTACAGCCAACAAATGCTTTATTGAATTTCCTCATTTTTGACACTGCGCATGAAACCTGTATCAACACAGATTACATATCACCATTCACACTCCAGGTACTGAATTCTTGTTCAATTTGAACAATATGGTGACACTGGTATATTATTTAACTGATTGCTTGTGGGTTACCTGATTAGCAACATGATGAAGAAATTTTGCCCCCACTCCTGCTTGATTCAGATACACGTAATCTTCAGAGGAATAAACTCAAATTATGTGGCCTGATCCTCTCTAATAACATATATTAATGTATAACAATCACAATTGTCCACCTGCTGAGTTTCTGTAGACTACATTTTCCATGGGGTTTAACTCTGGATATGCTGAATTAAAAAAAAAAAATTGTGATTGAAAGCTGTTGGTGGTTAAGCCACCAACAACTTTCAGTCAAATTGTTTTCAAAATATTCAACAGTTCTAGACTTATTGCTCATTAAAACTACTGTCTAGTGGTTTGCGGCAGTCGGACAGTTAAATCATACCTAGTAGAGGTGGGAGTTTTATCAGTGTCACAGCATATCCTCCAGCAAGACTCGCTACTACCAGAATAAGCAACGCAAAGATGTGTCCTCCTGGCATTGCACTGGCACCAGTAATTCCCACCAGTGCACCCCAAAGTCCCAACACAAACACAAACATGTATAGCGCAGTCCCGACATTGTGATGTGGTGGACATAGCAATGCATATCTCACTCGCTCGTAGTGTGTGCCATTCTCAGTCTGTGCATTGTACTTTGTACGTGTGTGTTTCCAGAAGCTATGGCAGGCAGTACGAAAGTTTACACAGGTTCCTGTACTGGATGATTCCGCAGCAGGCGAATCTATTGTGCTGGGATTTACCATCTCTCAAATCCACATCACAGGTCAGCTTGAGGCTTGATACAGAACGCATTCCTTCAAACAAAGAGAGAGGGGAATTGAATGTTTACACACATGTACACCTCATAAGAACTTATCTATTATGTATTTATCATTATATAAGTATGTAGATAAAGTTATTGTCACGTCTAGCTGAGACTTAGGAATATAGGTCAAGAGAGATAGCATAGACAGATATTCACTAGAATCTGCAGTTTGAATGACAGTAAAACCTGCCTAGATTGGACACACCATGGCCCATGAAAACATATTCAGAGGAGGCAGGTTGGTAGTATTAGTAATTGGCCCTTTAACCATTTAAGCCTCATATCAGCCAAAAATTACCAGTGGTAAATTTTCAAATCATTTGTTTTGTTGAAACTTTCCTGCTTTGGCAGGATAGTAAAGTCCTGCTTATTCACATGTGTTATTAAAATACCATCAATCTTAACCCTTTAACTGTATCGCTGCTGAAATCCACCAGACAATAATTTCAATGAGTAAAAGCTCTTGACTTGCTGGATATGTTAAAAACAACCTGACTAAAAGTTGTTGGTGACTTAGCCACCAACAACTTTCAGTCAAATTATTTTCAAAATATTTAACAGGGTCAGAGATACAAACGTTGGAATATGTCATCTGCAAAAACTCAGTAGTCAGGCGGTTAATGGTCAAATCAGACAAAATTCCAATTTTGACTAAATAGTAGATGTCCATAAATTGCAGGCAAAGAGAAGGCTCGATAATTGAGTCAGTCATTCCAGTGATAAATTTTCTAACTAATCCACTGGCTTGCAAACAAGACATTCACTATACAGCCAAAATTTCAATTTTCTTGACAAATCTTGAGCAGTAACTGACTAAAGAATGAAGACCAAATGCATGGATCACATGACCGCTACAGCCACCCTCCCTAAGAGGTAATTTACAAGTCATGTGAATGTGATATATTGCAGTACATACCTTGACACAAGTGAACATTACTAGCTTTTTATATTAAGATCTATGTCAATATCACCTTACAATCTATGATTTTCATAAACCTTATCAGCAGCTCAACATTTGGATCAAGGTTTATAGATGCGAGACAGGGCGGAGTAAAATTTGCAGCCCCAGCAATGTCTTCTATCACTATAACCACCTGGTTAACTAATAAGGAACATAATAACCGTAACTGCTCTACATTTAACCTAGGCCGAGCCTAAATTTAACTGCTGAATTACACTTTCCATAGGGTTAACTCTGGATATCCTGAATATTTTGAAAACAATTTGACTGAATGCTGTTGGTGGCTTAGCAGAATGTTTTCAAAATATTCCACAGTTCCAGAGTTATTGCACATTGAAATTACTGGCTGGTTGGTGTCTGGCAGAAGTTAACCGTTTCACTGACAAATCCCTGGAAAAGTATATTCTTTATGATAGAAAACTTATTCTGTTGACTATCTTGAAATTAATTTGACTGGAAGCCATTGCAGACTAACGGCTTCCGCTTCCAGTCAAATTAATTTCAGAATATTCAACCGTCTTCCTGTATGGTTGCGAATTCACGGTTGAAACGGCTAAACAGTTACCAGCAGCTTTAATGTCTTTAGGTGAAAACAAACTTGGCTGTATTCCAGGTCAGATCAGTTGAAGCTTATAAATCATTGAGAAACACAAATTTGAGACAATTATCCATACATATAGGAAATATTAAGTTGACTAGTCTGAAATTAATTTAACTCGAATCTTTTGCTACCTAAAACAGCACGAGCTTTCAGTCAAATTATTTTCGATTATTCAACAGTTTGCTGCACAGCTGCTTTAAAACTGAGATTATACTACATTTTTAAACATTTACTAGAAATTTAATAATCAAACTACGAATTTACAATAACCTTGAATCTGAAGAATTTCCAAAAAATAATCTAATGGACATATTTAATTATAATAGGAAAATGTTTGTTTCATTGAACAAATTCTAGCATTAAAGGGTTACTTTTTTCAAGTTCAAGGCCTCACGCGTGAAATTAACAAATGCTTTACAGTTTACACTGATCACAGGTCTAATATTTTGATTCATTGATTGATTGACCGTCTGGCCTACTTCCTACCTACTCTAGCGGATAATCAGGAGATAGACGCTGACACTATCTAAGCGCATGATTGGGTGTTAATTGACAATCAACGCTGTCCCAATAAGGGAGTTCATTATTTCAATTTTCAATCTTTATTTACCTCACACATGCCAAAGCTTTTGCTGTACACGTCATCGGTTTATGCGTACCCTTGTTTACGAAAGGCACGTGACCATTGTTGTTGGAGACTACATACGGGTACTTGTAGATGTCACACGTAAATTCCTGAACGAAAATCGGACAAAAATATCTACAAATATGCGATTCATCATGATTCACCGTATCCTTTGTTGAAAACTTGCATTAGTGGCTGATACCTGTAATACACGGATATGTATAAATTAGTATGATGGGTGAAAAGACTTAATAATGGTTGAAAAAAGGGGCTACCCGTCATTCAGACCGCCCCCAACTCCGATTGGGAAATTGTAACCAGATTTCGTAGTGTTAATTTTTGCTAGTCAGTTTGTAATTTCATTATCGCCACCACGGAGGAAACGGCGCCCAAAGATCGACCTCGTTTTTACGAGGAATTTCCCATTATGGAACTCTTCGTTGAGACACTGACTGGAACAGCATTTGAGCTACGAGTGTCACCATTTGAAACCATCATGTCAGTGAAAGCCAAGATTCAGCGTCTTGAAGGTGAGCACTGAGATTAAGGATTTCCTAATCAAATTGATAGACTATGTAATCGTAATAATGTCATCAAATGTACTGTAGTAACTTAGCTACGTATAAAAGGTTACTCACCCAACAGAGGTCTCGAATCGGCCCGTGGAACCAGCGGCAGATGTTCAAGTTCCACGGTACGACTCGAGACCTCTGTTGGGTGAGTAACCTTTTATACGTAGCTAAGTTACTACAAATGGTGTCAGGAGTACTTTGGGCCCTAAATTAAAAATTGTTATTAGTTATTTCTAAATTCTACTCACGATTTTGCTGTTAAAAAAGATAGAATTCTCGGAAATATAAAGACTACTCTAGTCTTGCCCGAACGTCAATTTTACAGACTCTGGCCGCCATTTTGATTATTTGATAGTTATTTTTGTAGGATTTAACAATCACAGATGATAGGTGAGTTATAGTTAAATATATATTATTTATTTATACTATAGCATGCAAATGTCGGGTATATAGATTAATATATCTTACATACATACGTCATATACGTCATAAATTCAAGATTCAATGTTATTTATTTGAACTGTAATGATTGAATTGAGGTATATTTTCGTGCCTGGTTTCTATCATCTATGTCAGTATTCCGTGGAATGACAACCCTATAGTTTCTGGATTGTTATTGTTAGTTGTCTTCAGTGTCATATGTACGCGATTCTGAGCTGTAATTTAACCGTCAGTTTTTGGATATTTCTTTATATTTTAATTACAGTTCCATTTCATTGTTTATTTCAGAATTATTTGAAATAAAGAAGTGATATAAATCACTTTTGTTGTTATTATTATCATTATTATTAACTTTTTGAACATTAGAGGGTAATCTCCCTTCTAATCAACAAATATGTTTCAATTGTAATATTAGGTTTACTAATTACGCTGAACACTATTTGTTTTGGTCTTTTTTCTTGGTATTATTAATTCAAAAAGTTCATAATCACATTGCTAGTTACTCCGTTAAAACACTACTCAGCTTATGCCTTCTTTTCAAGTTAAATCTGAGGAGTTTTTGACTCGCACCCAGTTTTCATTTGATCAATCCTTTACCCACAAAGAAATTTTGTTGGGTACAAGTAAAGGTTTCATTTTGAAAAGAGCTGATCAAACTGGGTTTGTTGAGTATTGGTGTAAAAGCGGTGGTACTACACAAGACTTGGTCAATATTTTGCAGTTGAGAATAGCCAGGGCCGTTCAGAAATTTCACCGTATCGTTTTCTATATCTGGGCCGGAACGTGCGACCGTACCGAGAAACGAGGCGACGGTTTTGTCTATTTAAGGACGGCCGATGATGAACTCGCGGTAGACCGCATTTGCCAATACTATCAACGTGCGATAGACATAGTAAGGCATTACGGCCAAACGGTGAAATTTATCGATATCCCGGCGTATTCTCTGGTCCTGTATAATGAGCAACTTCACCATTTGAATCCCTGTTCCTTCAAAGACCAAGAGCTGCAACTGCATGACCAACTCTCTCTTCTCAATGATAGAATTGAAAAAATTAATGCAGATATTGGTGTACACACCATCAAATGCAGTGTAGAGTTAATACTCCGTAAAAAAATCTAGTGCACGTAAACGCGTCCGTTATCATTATACTTTCGAGTTTCTGAAGGATGGTTTGCATGCAGGTACGCTACTGAATCTGGTTTGGCTTCGGAAGATTCATTTAGACGTTCTCCGGAGTTGCACCACCATCACTACTCAGTGAGTTATTTTTCAGTAAGCATACGCTTACGACTTATTTCAGGAGGTGATATTACTTTTTTAGCGAATATTAATTTCGCTTCCTTGGTATAAATCAACAGGTGACCCATAATGACGAAACCTTTGTGTATTAACACTGCAACCGTGGAGGAACTTAGTACACTCCATAATATTGGTAAAATTCGAGCTGCTGGCATAGCAAGTTTTCGTGAGTCCAGAGGTGGTTCCATGTCCCTGGACGACATTAAGGCAGATGCTGATCTGCCTGCCACAGCTACAGTCCTTGAACGATTGCTCCATGCTGGGGACGTCGTATTCGACATCAATGATGAAGGCGCTGTTGGTGGGGTCGACTCGCACCCACGGGAAGAATCCCTGGAAAAGCAAGTAGCTAGACTGAACCTGGAACTGCTAGCTCAAGGTATCAAATACAAGGCACTCCCTAACTCAACTAGTCAACAAAGGGGTGATCAGAACCTAGTTGATAACCTGGCTCCTAGGGGGGTATATACCCCTAGAGAACTTAAGAGGGAGTCACAATCAGTTTCTCACCATGACACTAGGAAGTCATCACCAATTCGTAGAGCTTACTGGGATGGCTCTTCGTACAATGACTCTAGAATGTCATCCCCCGGTCGTAGAAGCTACTCTGATGGTCCTCCTCCACCTAAAATGTCAACTTTTGATGGAAAATGTGAGTGGAAACCATTTTTCATACAGTTTGAGCATACTGCTTCAAGGTACCGTTGGTCTGATACATATAAATTAGACATGCTCATCTCAGCTTTAAGGGACAAGGCCGTAAAGTTTTACTGCATCTGTTCTGTGCAAGTCCAGGATGATTACTTTAGTTTGTGACAAATTAAAGTTGAGATTCGGGAAGAAAGATCTGCCCCACATCATCAGAAAAAAGATGCAAGATATTCGACAAGAGGGTAACTCTTTAGAAGAATTTGCAGATATCATTCAGGAGCTCACTTTAGATGGTTACCCTGATGCCTCAGAGAGTTTGGGCGAGACAATTGCCATTGATGCATTCCTACGGGGTGTTGAGCATAAACGAGCCGCTCTGATAGCTATGGATAAAGATCCGAGCACCCTGGAGGAGGCTGTACAAATGGTCAATGCAGCTATCCATAATCAAAGATTGATCATGGGTTCCCGAAGACCAGAGGTTCGAAAGGTCCATTTTCCGGACGATGCTTCTGGTTTGATGGAGGCAGATAATCCTGAGCAGTTGAGAGGCATAACGGCTCCAAGCAGGATAGATAAATTGGAGAACGATGTCGAAGGACTTAGGAAGGATATGGCAGAGATAAAGGTAGATGTTGCTAAGATTTTGAATCTTATATCTGGTCAATTCGGTCGAGGTCGGTCTCCTCCAAGAGGGAAGGTCGTTCCATCGCGTTCCCCTTCTCCTCCTCTCAGATCGGGAAAGTGCTTTAATTGCAATTTAGAGGGGCATTTTTCCCGTGAGTCTCCAGAGCCGAGGCGTACACGGTCGCCATCACCTTCTGCTTCACCGAGATCTTCGCCTGTGCGATCATATGATGTTCGCATGTATGAGTTTAATCGTGACCCTATGACACTAGTCATTCCCATTAAAGTAAATGGTGTTTCCGTTGATGCAGTGGTGGACACTGCGGCACAAGTGACAGTAATGGGCAATTTTTTTGCAAATAAATTACCTTACCCTTTAAAGAGGTTGGAGTCTATTACATTGAAAGGTGCAGGTAGAGACAATGTTATCCCTGCGGAAAGTGTTGAGCCAGTCACAATTGCATTAGGCTCTATGATGTTCAACTGGCCAGTACTTCTTGCCAATATTAATGATCCGATTATATTAGGCCTGGATTTCTTGAAGGCACACAAGGCCACCATTGATCTGACTAGACTGTGTCTGACAATTAATGGAGAACCGATTCAAGCATCAATGTTGAGAGCTCATGGGAAGGAAGCCCAAGTAGCTCGGGTAACATTGAAGCAGAAATTGGTCGTTGGTCCTTTTGAGGCCGTGAAGACCACAGGTGTTCTGGATCGGGAGGTACAGAATGATGTGCTGCAACCCTCATCTAAACTGGAGGGTCTGGTAACACCTCATACAGTGGCCACTGCCAAAGATTTGCAGATTTCTATTTTGTTAAGGAACCTGTCTGCCCAATATATTACTCTGGAACAAGACCACAACCTTGGTATTGTCACAGAAATTGAGGAGGTTTTAGACCCTAGAACAGAATTTCAACTTGCTGGTAATCCCATAAACCAGGAGGGTTTACAGACTTCTACAGCTACTGAGGTGGACTTCTCCTTCGATCAATACTCACCATTCTGTTACTTTTGATATGCAGCTGGCCTTGACAGCGGCTCTAGGATTATAGACTTAGAAAGCTTTACCGACTCCTGGGAACCTGGTACTCGGCTCCCAACTGCCGAGTACCCGTTTACCATAGAGCTCATTCTTGTTTGCATAGCAACAAGAGCTATACATGCTTTCTGCAGGGAGAGGATTTTAGCGTCTTTTGTTAAAGAAATCTAAGTCTTTGTCTGTAAAGTGATAGTTTGTGCGTTCTTAAAGGATTTAACTGGATACTATGGAGAATACCGCTGATGATAACCAGGTTGTATCATTCCTTATTATCCATAGTTAAAAGACTTAGGTCTCTAAATTTCGCTGTGTCGCATGTTCCAATTTCTGACCCCAAAGAATCTGGGACGTGTGCTAACAACGATATATGCCAGACGATCGCCTTCTTTAAACCCCAACAGGCGATCGGCAGATAGGAAAATAGGTGTTTGCTACGGTATTTCTAACACGAATATCGGCTGACGTCGTTCTCCGTAGAATCCGAGCGGGTGACGTCACACCCGGTCGCTCGGATGTTTATGTGAAGAAAAATTTTTTCATTAATTCGCGCATCTTGTTCTGGGTGCTGCGTACTAAAAAATGGTACCGGAAACTTTAGAATGATCAAGTTTACGTGCGATCACGATCGGTTTGCAATGATCGGTGGTTTCAAAATTCTTGAGTAGATGTGTGGTCTGCGGTTTTACCGTGTGAGACAGCAGTTGTTATACATTTTGTTGTTTTCTTCACATATCGTGCTGCGTTCGTTAGGAGTATAATTTATATTGATTAGTAAATATGCCCTGAATGCTATGCGATATGATTCCTGGAGCCGTTACACATCCTGTAGGATCTATTATGGGTGTGTTGTGCCCGCCGCGTTCTTGTCGTCATAATCAGTGCGATCGTTGTTGTGGCGGGGTGGGGTGCGGGAGGTTACGGTTAATTTATGAGTCAAAATATTTGAAAATTAATTGTCTGCCTTCCATCCGTGTCTCATTCCGCTTGTTTATTGTAGGTTTGTGCTTATTTTATAGGCCAAGCCAGCCCCGCCATCATGTGACGACTGCCATAAGTTTGTCCGTGTAATGTTCAAGGACCATGTCTGTTTTAGGTGTGCCCTGTGTAATTAAGATCATAGGTGTAATGTTTGTGCAGTGTGGTCCGTCGAAACGATGGTTAAGTTCCTTGCCCAGAAGGACTTGGCTGGGTCTGACGCGGGGTCAGGCGGTCCGAGAGGAAATCGTGGAGCGCCCGGTTCGGCCGGTGGGGGTGCTCCACGTCCCCAGCTGGAGGTGGCGGAGATGGCACCGCCGGCGTGGTTTGGTCCGGCTATGCAGGGTTTTCTGCATAGCGTTCTGCCCACGCTGGTGTCGTCCCTGCTACCAAAGGTTGGGGGGCAGTTTCTCCCCATGCCTGGTACGGATCCTGTCTTCGGACAGGATTCTGGACTGGTTACCGAGGGGGCCGTCTCGTACGGCCCCCTGACGGGTCCGTCTGGCTTCGACCAGACGGGTTCTGTCTCTCTGCGGCCACCTCCGGGTGGTCCAGTAGCGGTGGCCGGTCCGTCAGGTGTGGGAGCCGTCCATCAGGACGGCTCCACGGTTTATTCGTCTAGTGACGGCTCTTCGGAGTCTGAAGACGATGAGGCCGAGGAGGAGAGGTTGCTGCGGCCAGTGAAGCCGCAGGTGGAGAATATGGAGGTTGATTCCTCCATTTGTCTGGTTTGGCGCAAGCCAGGTCAGCGGCTCCGCCTGCGGCTGAGGCCAATCCGTTACCGTTCACCGGTTCCGCGCGGCTTGGTTTGTCACCAGCCGTCAGGGGAACCGGTGTGCCGGGCCAGGCGTGGTACTCACCTATCTCGCCTGGTCCGGCAGCCGGACATGGGGTGCCGTTGGCGCCCGTGGCCGGCTATGGTTCCGCGACGGTTACGGGTCCGTACGGTTTTCCGTGCGGACCTACCCCATGGACCGGAGTGTTTCATGGGGTGGCGGCGGAACCATGTGGTAGCGGAGTGCCTGGCGTGTCAGCCGTGGCTCCTGGCCGGGAGGCCATGGCTGGCAGACCCGTAAGCATGTCAACGGGTGACATGTTTGCGGGGGTATCTTCTTCGGAGTTAGATTGGTCTGCTGCTCTGGCGTGGCTAGCCAGAGTTGACCCGTCTGTGGTTTCGGCCACGGCCGATGAAGATGCGCCCCGTCCGTCGGTTGCGTCGATTAGGACGGGGATTTTGCCCGCGACCCGGATCCAGTCAGTGGGACTGGATCCACGGTTCATTGATTTGTTGGATGCTATTTATAGTAAACAACTAATGACCAAGGGTCAGCTCCCTGCGGCCTCCAGGGAGGTGCGGGCAAGGTGCCGTATTCTGCGGGGTGAATACGACAGGTATGGTGTAGTCCCGTCGGTCACGGAGGATGACCGATGGGTACTGGGCGTCCAGAGTGCCGGGTCGGGTGGTCCCGGTCCGGCACTAGTGGATAAGGCCCAGGTACACCAGGAAGAAGTCCTGGCCCTATGCGATGAGGGTGTGAGGGCAGCCATGAGCGCTGTCAATCACTCCTATCGTCTACTTCAGTCGGTGTGGGCTGAAGCGGGGGCAGGCCACCCTGTGCCACCTGTGGCGCTATCGTGCGTTAATGACGGCTTGGTGCTGTCAATGGACGCATTGGTAATGGTGCAAGCGCGTGTGACGAAGTCCAGGAGGCAAATGGTCATTGACCATATGCATCCGGCTACGGCAGTCAGGGAGCGTCTTCTTGGGACGCCCCTGACAGGGCCTAGCATCTTTGGTGGCCAAGCGCGGGCCATCTTAGAGGACACCGCCAGTATTGCGCAGAATCGGTTAGCGGTAAATCTCCAGCTAGAGCTGGTGCGGCAAGCGCACGCACTAGGGGCTGTGGGCAAGCCGCTAACTGGACAGCCTTCAAAGAAACAGAAAAAGCATAAGGGCAAGGCGAAAGCTAAGAAAGCCAGGAAGGCTGCAGAGGCGCCTACCCTCCCCAATGTTGCTCCTGACCGCCCTAGAGGTGGTAAGGGTAAGGGTAAGGCCTCAAAGGGCGGACAGAAGGGGCCGAAGCGTACCTGAGGGTACGCAAGCTCCTTTCATATCCGCCTGGACCGCACCTGTGCGACAGGAACAGCTGTGCCAGTTATACCCGTCGTACCTAGAACGAAATGGTTCTCACTCTCTCTCGTTAAGAAAGGGGGGGGGGGGGCGGACTGCGAGCCGGACAACCCCGTTAGACGTCGAGGCGTCTATGGTGGGTGGAAGGCTCATGCGTTTCGTCGAGGTTTGGCGAGGTGTGACGTCAGACAGTCTGGTCCTGGGATGGTTATCCCAGGGTTACATGCCGGAGTGGTGGGACTTTCCACCACAAAATCTGTCTTTGGCACCAGTCTGGACACCCGTACCAAGGGAGCCAGACAAGTTAGAAGCCGTTCAAAAGGAAGTGTCGGGTTTGCTTCTGAAGGCAGCAATAAAACCAGCAAACCAGAACACTCCAGGCTTCTATTCAAACATATTCCTTGCCCCCAAGAGCACGGGGGGATGGAGACCCATACTCAATCTCAGGCCATTAAATTGGTTTATCCATACGCCTCGGTTCCAGATGGAAACACCGAGGTCGGTAATGACGGGTTGAGGAAAGGAATGTGGTGTGTATCGATCGATCTGAAAGATGCATATTTCCACATTCCGATCAATCGGAGTTGGCACAGGTTTCTGAGATTTGCGTTTCAGAATCAAGTATGGGAGTTTACAGTTCTCCCGTTTGGCCTGTCGACAGCTCCGAGGGTTTTCACAAGAGTGGTCCTTGCGGTGACAGCGTTTCTCAGAAAAGAGAACGTGGTGCTACACACCTACATAGACGACTGGCTGCTCAAGGCAGACTCGGCAGCCAGGTTGAACGTGGATACTGCTCTGACTCTGAAGTTACTTTCAGATCTAGGCTGGATAGTCAACGAGGAGAAATCCGAGTTGACACCCACTCAACATTTCGTTTATTTGGGGATGCGATTCGACCTCGAGGAGGGCAGGGTTTACCCGTCAGAGCCCAGAGTGGTGTCTCTGTTAGCCATCCTCGGGAGTTTTCGAGTGGGAAACCACATTCAGGCGAGGCGGTTCCTTCAGATGCTGGGCATGATGGTCTCCATGGAGCAGGTTATCCCGTACGCTGCTCTAATGCGAAGACCTATCCAGTTGTATCTGATGTCTCTGTGGAAACAGAGAACAGAACCCCTGTCAAAACTGGTGCCAGTTTTGGAGCCGATAATATCGCATCTTCTATGGTGGAAACAGCGTCAGAATCTCCTAATAGGGGTTTCGCTGCACCTACCCCACCCCCAGCTGTCCGTTTACACGGATGCATCGCTGGAAGGGTGGGGTGCCTGCCTGGGAGAACACCAGGTCTCGGGCACATGGACTCTCCCGGAGAGTCAGCTGCATATCAATCTGTTGGAAATGATGGCAGTGGAACTGGCGTTGGAAGAGTTCCTTCCGATGATCAGGGGCAAGGTGATATTGATACGGTCGGACAATTCGACAGTAGTATCATATATAAATCGCCAAGGAGGGACCAGGTCGCCCACCCTGTGCATCAGGGTGTGGCACTTGATTCAATGGTGCAGGAATTACTCGGTTGTTTTGAAAGCAGCTCATATTCCTGGCCGATTGAACATTCTGGCGGATGCTTTGTCTCGCAGACAGAGAATCCTGCCAACAGAATGGTCCCTCAACCCTCCAGTTCTGCGACGGATCTTCGAGCATTGGGGCAAACCCAACGTGGACTTGTTCGCCACAAAGGAAAATGCTCAAATCATGACATATGTCTCGCCGATTCCAGATCCAAATGCCGTCGATACAGACGCACTGGCGATAAGCTGGAGAGGGATGCACGCTTACGCGTATCCACCCACCATTCTTCTACCGAAGGTATTGGTGAAGGTCAGGGAGGAACCGTGTCTGGTCCTGCTAATAGCGCCGTATTGGCCCAACCGGGGCGTGGTTCACGGATCTTCTAGATCTGCTGGTGGAAAATCCTGTGCAGTTGCCCGAGATTCCGAACATAATCTCCCAGGCCAAGGGACGCTTCCTACACGAGCGTCCCGAAATGTTCAAATTGACTGCGTGGATGTTGTCAAACAACGTTCCACGTCGGAAGGCTTTTCTCGACAGGCTGCTGATTTCATCGCAGCTGCGAGAAGGAGGTCAACCTTCAAGTCATATAACAACAAGGTTAACAGATTTGCAGACTGGTGTGAAGAAAAGGGTATTGATACCTTTCAATCCACTATTCAGCAAATAGCAGACTTTCTCTGTGAGCTGTTCTTTACAGGACTAGCTCCCGTCACAATTGCTGGATACAAGTCAGCTTTGGCATCAGTTATCCCTTGTCTAGCCAACAGGGATAGTCCAGAGGTGGCCCAGTTAAACGTGATGTTGAAGGGAATGAGCAATCTCCGCCCGAGACAACCGGTAGTCATTCCAGCCTGGAGTCTATCTTTAGTCCTTAATGTACTGGCCAAGCACCCATTCGAACCGTTGCGTTCGGCTAGTCTAAAGCATTTGACTCTAAAGGCGGTCTTTCTATTGGCAGCTTCCTCAGCTAGAAGGCGCAGTGAGATCCATGCGCTTTCGGCAGAGAGGAACCGATTTATTGTTTCTGGAGAAGGTCTGCGTCTTCTGCCAAGAGCAGAATTTATGTCAAAGAACCAATCTTTGAGATATCCCGGCAAACCGATCATTATACCGAAGTTAACCAGGTTTGATCGTGATGCCAGTGTCTGGTGCCCGGTCCGTGCTTTGACTAAGTACAAGAAACGGACTGACTCGTTACGGTCGAACGATAGACATCTGTGGCTCTGCCATAAAAAGCCTTATGGCGCCGCATCCATGGATACTATCTCTCGTTGGGTGGTCGAATGCATTCAGACTACTCATGAGATGGCGACTGGGCACCAGGTGCAGGGCGTAAGGGCACACGATGTTAGAGGAATAGCCGCCTCGACCGCCCTTTACAATGGTGTTCCGTTAGAGGACATCATGGCCGTTGCACAATGGCACTGTGAGTCCTCATTTACGGATTACTATATGAGGGATGTGTCAGACTCAGCCAATCCACTCACTTTAGCTGTTTTGAAACGATAGTTAGTGACCACACTGCTTTTCCCCTTTTTTCACTTTGGTAAGAAAAGAACCTAAAGCAGGCATGGTCAAGCGAGAGGATGTCAACCAGATTGTGTCACTGATGGCCGAACCGGTGAATGGTTGGAGGCGGTACGTCTGAAGTCCTGTTATCATAAGGTAATTCAATAAGTGAGAGTTTTTTGTATTATGTATATGTATCATGTTCATTCATCTTATATATTCATGCTCATTCCCAGGCTAATACATGGAATATGCAGGGAGTAGTTAACCCTCCTGGCATATTGGTGTTTCAGGCGAGATACATGTTCGTTAGTTCTCTCCCTTTTCTTAGGAGGAAAAATGGGGGGGTGGGCTGTGACGCGAATGTGATTCGGTTCCGTGAACTTGACGGTCCTTTTAGGTCTCCGTTAGTCAAGTTTGAAGTCTAAAATCTTTCTCCAAGGGGCAAAATTAGCATGTATGGCTTGCCCCTTCCCACCAGGTTACTGATCAAATCTGGTGTATATCAGAAGTAACAGAATGGTGAGTATTGATCGAAGGAGAATGCAGGAAATGTCAATTTCCCTTTCTCCGAAATCTAACAATACTCACCATTCTGTTACGGACCCAGCCTCCCAGCCCCACGGAGGCAAGCCATAGTTTTCTCTTGTTTGGTGGCTATGCAAACAATATGAGCTCTATGGTAAACGGCTACTCGGCAGTTGGGAGCCGAGTACCCGGTTCCCAGGAGTCGGTAAAGCTTTCTAAGTCTATAATCTTAGAGCCGCTGTCAGGGCCAGCTGTATATCAGAAGTAACAGAATGGTGAGTATTGTTAGATCTCGGAGAAAGGGAAATTGATATTTCCTGCATTCTTAGGTAAGTTGGTGAGTGATAAGGGAATCGCTGTTAAGCCAAACAATATGGAAAGCGTCGCTAATTGGCCTGTTCCTAAGACCAGGAAAGAGCTGGAATCTTTCCTAGGGTTCATGAATTACCACCGAGAGCACATACATGATTTTGCTGGTATTTCTGCTCATCTCTCTGCACTTACCAGTTCCAAAGTAGAGTATGACTGGACTCTAGAGCATCAGGTAGCTTTCGAAACACTTCAGGGTGCTATGGCCAACCCTGCAGTGTTAGGTTATCCGACACCGGATGGTACCTTCATACTGGATACTGATGCTTCAGAGGCGGCTATTGGTGCAGAGTTATCCCAAATTCAGAATGGGAAAGAGGTGCTTATTGGTTTGGCGAGCCGAACGTTGACACCGGCTCAGCGTAAATATTGTGTTACACGCAAAGAGTTGCTGGCCGTGGTAGCATTTACTAGGCAGTACCGTATGTACTTGCTAGGACGGTCATTTATTGTGCGAACTGACCATCACAGTCTCACGGGGCTGCTCAGTTTCAAGCACATCGAAGGACAACTAGCTAGATGGCTAGAAGAACTGTCCCAATATAATATGACGATGCAGTACAGGCCCGGTAAACAGCACTCTGATGCTGATGGTCTATCACGAGTTCCAAGTGATTTTTCACCTTGCCACTGTTATAAAGCTGGCCAATCTCTTAGTTCATTACCATGTGGTGGGTGCAAATATTGTACCAAGCTTCAGCAGCAATGGTCTCAATTTGAACAAGATGTTGATGATGTAATTCCTTTGGCTTTTCAAACCATAAGGGCCCTTCAACTGAGTAATAATGACCTATCAGACAGCGACACAGACAGTGACGATCCAGATGGACTGCTGAATGGTGTCCCCCAAACAGACCAGGTTATCGGAAGGTCAAACTGGTTAGACGCATTCTCTTCGGAAGATCTAAGGGAGCGTCAGTTGGAGGATCCTGATCTGAAGACAGTTGTATCATGGATTGAGCAGTCACACACACCTTCTGACGCGGAGCTATATTTATCTAGTCCAGCTGTCAAGTTTTGGTGGGCTCGTTGTGATCAATTGATTTTTGTCGATAGCATTTTGCACTATCTCTGGGTAGAAGCAAATACCACACGGAATCTGCTGGTAGTCCCAAAGTCTCTCCAGAAGCTGGTTTTGGAAAATTGTCATGATTCCAAGCTTGCCAGTCACATGGGTGAGCAGAAGACATTAGAGAGTGAAGGCTAAGTATATCTGGCACGGATACTCTCGTGATGTGGTGGCGTATGTGAAATCCTGTCGGATTTGTAGCTGTAGCAAAAAAGCTTCCATCCGACCTAGAGCTGCTCTGGGCGAATTCCATGCTGGTTTTCCCTTGGAACGGGTACATATGGACATTTTGGGCCTCTTTATCACATCTGCACTGGGAAATAGATATGTGTTGATGATCATAGATCAGTTCACTAAATGGGTTGAGTGCTATGCGCTCCCTGAACAAGGGGCAGAACTGGTAGCCAAAACGTATGTGGAGCGTTTTGTCACCACATTTGGCTGTTCATATTTCTTACACACCGACCAGGGTCGTAACTTTGAGAGCAATCTATTTAAGGAACTGTGCCATCTACTGGAGATTTCAAAAACACGCACCACAGCTTATAGACCATGTTCGAATGGACAGATTGAACGTATAAACCGTACTGTCTTGCAGTCTATACGGTGTTACCTGCAAGAGCATGACAGACAAAGATTGGGACAATTGTATTCCTTTCATCGCTGGAGCTATACGATCTACTGTAAGCCGACAGACGGGGTATACTCCCAACATGATGATGCTTGGTCGAGAAGTACTACAGCCTATTGACATAATGTGCAAATGCCCTGTGTCTGCGACTACAGAGAATGCCCCTTCAGATGCCAGTGACTTCGTCCAACAGTTACAGCAAACGTTGCATGAAACTCATGAGATAGCACAGGATAACCTTAAAATGGCTCAGAAGCGCCAGATAATGGCTCAGAAGCGCCAGAAAAAAGAGTATGATCTACGTTTGCATGAGCATGCCTATCATGTTGGTGATGTAGTTTATCTTGCTAATTCTGCAACTAAAATAGGCCAGTCCAGTAAACTACAACCTCCTTGGACTGGTCCATTTATTATTTATAAAAAGTTGTCAGAAGCACTGTTTGGTATCAAAAAGCAATGCCGGGAACTAGTTGTTCACCATGATAGATTAAAGCTGTGCAGAGATCGTGATTTACCTCTCTGGATATTGCGAATGAGACGTGCTATAAGCTCTGAAGATCATGGCGATGATGATGACTTATTATCCCCCGATAATGGCCTTAGGTTATCTGATGATAATCGTGCTTCCATTTTTGAAGAGGATTCGGATGAAACCATTCCATATGGTATTGATCCATCCTCATCAATTCTGCATAATGATCTAGATGCTGTTTTGACAGATGACCTGGATATCGACTCTGTTTTACCCGTCCCACAAACACAGCATCACTCTCCTAGGCGCATGAGGTGTCAGGTCCGAGGAGAAACGCATAACACTTCCCCTAGGCGCATGAGGTGTCAGGTCCGAGGGGCACCGCAAACCCACTCCTGACACCATTTGTAGTAACTTAGCTACGTATAAAAGGTTACTCACCCAACAGAGGTCTCGAGTCGTACCTTGGAACTTGATCTGCGCACATCTGCCGCTGGTTCCACGGGCCGATTCGAGACCTCTGTTGGGTGAGTAACCTTTTATACGTAGCTAAGTTACTACAGTACTATCAAACATACTATGAGAATAGTTATCCGTGCATGTTTTGTAAAAACAGAGGGACATCTCTCTGAAATGGAAAACCAGTCAATCCGGACTCAAACCAAACTGTACCATTAATCTATACCCCCCCCCCCCCCCCATAATTGGGGCAAACTGTACCATCAATCCATTCCCCCCCTCCCCCTCCCCTAATTGTGGAATCCGTACCCTAAATCTGGATATTCTGTACAGGACTAATTGGAGATTCTGTACCATGAAGTTGTAGGGTATGGATCTAGCAATTATGGCTACGGCTGTACGAAACAATTAGAGGATGTGGGACCATAATTCCGTGGATGTAACGAAAACCCGTAAGTTCATGATAATGTCTTCAGACGATCCACCCTTCAGACTCCCTCGATTGAATGCATTAATTCAAATAGAGTAATGAAGACCTGAGATATTATTTGTTCATGTGTACAGATTTCTATTTCATTCGCTTTATAAGTACATATTTTTAACTTTTACAATGATCTATGCGTAATCTATTTCTAGACATACGGAATATCCAATAAATGGGTGCGGAATATCCAATGGATTGGTACAGAATATCCAATAGATGGGTACGGAATATCTAATAGTTTGGGTACAGATTCACCTAAATTAAGTTATGGGTTAACCAATATTAAGGGTACAGAATGTCCAAAAATAGCGTATGGAAGAACGGGTACGGATTTGCTAGGGTACTACATACCGAAACTGTTTGGTGGAATTCAATCAAATTTGTTATTTATATTAACGTTATCTATATTTCGGTCTCCATAACAACATTTATATTAGGCTGCACACCAGCTTAACCCTTTAACACTTAAGCCAAATATGTCATTTGCGGTAGTCTTACGAATTGTCCATTGCACAGCAAGAGAAGACAATTTTTGAAAATTTACCACTGGCTCAATAGCCGAGCCTGCCATTCCAGTGATAAATCTAAATTAAAATAATCTACAAATGAAGATTTTGTATGAGAAAACTTTAATTTGTTGAACAAATTTGAGGATTAAAAGGTTAAGAAACCAGTACCATAACAATACGATTCTACTGCATACTGTATAGGATGAGTCTATATATTGGCGTGTTTCAAACGCTGTCTTCATCAGGCCAAAATAAAAAATAGTTTCATTTCCTGTAAACTTCCCGGGTGAAATCTTTCTGCGTTTTCACCCCACCGGGAATAAAATAACTCTTCTGCCCCGCATAAATGTTAAAACATACATACATTTGTAAAACTATACAAATTACGATGTTTTTAATGCCATTTGTATGCAATGTGAATCCCTTTTGCTAATTGTGTCATGAAAAACATGACAAATTTGGCAATTACCACCATATTTAACAGACATCTAGTCAAATATCTGAAAAACAAATATTTATTACCTTTTTAAAATAAATTAATAATTGAAAAAAAATTTCCTCCCTCCCTACTGAAGTCTTTTCCTCACCCGGTTTGTAGGAAACAAAATCTTTTTTTATGGATGGCCTGAGCTTCAAATTTTTGAAATGTATTTAAACAATAACTCTTAATGCTCTTTAACCCTTTAACACTCATATCAGCCAAAAACGGCGTCTGTCATAGTGATCTTGAGAAATGTTCATTTGCAAAGCAAGAGAAGACTGTTTAAACAAATTTACCACTGGAATGACTGGCTCGATAACCGTGATAAACTTTCAAAAATAATCTTGGTCTGCAAATGAACATTTTCTATTGAAATGTTTCTTTAACAAAATCAAGGGTTAACCCTTACTACACTGATGTCAATATTCTATCATTTATTGTGTCAATAAAAGAGAAACTGGTGTACATTCTTCAACAATTTTGGTGGATGATGTTGCTGTCTACGACAGCACCATCATCCACCAAATTTGTAAAAAAATTAACACCAGTTCATCTTTTATTTTAATTTGAAAATTAAAGATTTTGGCACGAGTGGTTTAAAGGCTTAATACCCATATGAGAATGCTGCATGCTGGGTACATGTCATTTTTAATTTCTTTTGTAATACACCTTGATTTTGTAGCATTTTTGCTCAGGAAGACTGGGAAGAATATTGGTGTCCAATGGAAAGTGCTAATTAATTAGGCACCAAAGCCTTCCAATCCAAATATGGTCAGCGTATGTCGTATTCAACAGTACTTTTATTTTAGACATTTTTAAACAACTCGAAGCTAACCTATTAACTCACTTGGAATATTTTGCTCAGATCACCTGAGCTTCATCAGCCACACTGATCTTTGGTGGGTTCGTTCCGAGACTCGGCGGGATCTCACAGGATCAGGAGTGCCAGAGATTAGTATGGCTGCTGAAGCTCAGGTGATCTGAGTGAAATATTCCAAGTGAGTTAATAAGTTAGCTTTGAGTCGTTTAAAAATGTCTAATTATGACAGCGGAGTTAGGTAACAATATATTAGGACTTACTTTTATTTTGTTTTGCAAACATGTTAAGTTATTTATGAGCTGTACTATAAGACTTTATGATTTCTTTTCTAGGTATCCCGATATCACAACAACATCTGATCTGGCAGTCAGTGGAGTTAGAGGATGACTACTGTCTCCATGACTACAATATTCATGATGGTGCCACTCTCAAGCTTGTGTTGGCCATGCGTGGTGGACCAATCAACACGCGGAGAAGTATGTCTGCTATAAACTACATGTTATTTCACCTGGCCAGAATGGCCAAGTGAGCTGATGTCGTGGCGACCGTTTGTCTGTCTGTCCGTCAACTTGTTCTTTAAATGGTATTCTCCAGAACCACTGGGCCGATGTCAATTATATTCACAGGAAGCATCCTTACAGTGTAGAGATCCAAGTTTGTTCAAACGAAGCCCATCGGCCAATTTGGCCGATGGCCATCTTGGATTTTGGCCAATTTTTATCTCGCATTTTCACGAAGTTGAAAAAAGAGATATTGGGAGAGGGGGAAAAATGTTGGTTGTTATTACGCCACAAAAACATCCATTACCATTCAATCACTACTTGCTAATATTCGTGGTTATATGGTATCTTATAAACCAATTTCATATATTACCGGTTTTCGTGAAAGATCATTTTTGCTTCGTGGTATCTTGATTAGTATGCCTATCTTTATTCATCATCATCATCATCATTTAATAATGTCCAGTCCACACCCAGAGCCAGTAACAAAGTTATTTCTAGTGCATTATAAGGATTATCATTTATCCCTTGCAAGTTTCTTGTCAGTAGGGATTTTGTTTTGTGATTTGAACTTTCCCGCCGTTTAGGAAATGAATTTTATCTTTCTAGTCTCCTTTTTACGATTTTGAGCGGTATGCTTCATTGTTACGTTTTTCCGTTTTTAGGAGTCTGTGAAATTGTCAGACAAGACAAAGTGTACATCGACTAAATGTGATCGTCATCACTCTCTCGATTTTGCCGGGCACGTCTGTGCGAAATGTACAACCTGTACCCTCACAACAATGTGTGGGATATGTAAAGGGTGGCCGCTCTCGGTATCAAAAGCTTTTTTCAAAGATTTGCCTTTCAAACAACCGCTGCCCTCTGGTCATCCTTCCCCTACCTCCGTTGCTAGCAAGGCAAACGCTGTGTCTTGCTCAATCTACTGTTCCTTTATCGGTAGCAACGAAGGGGGGAACCTCGTCGGCAAATTCAGATGCCGTGATGGCGCTTTTCGCGAGATTCGAATCCTTTGCCTCGGTTTTGACCAAGTCTCTCGACGAAAGAATTTCTTCTGCGATTAAGGAGGCCAAGAAACAGGACATTTCTTTGAGTTCAGATGATAGCCCGAAGGCTAGCGGGCGTTCCCGCAAATGGGGGAAGCCGGTCCCTCTAACCTCTAGGCAGTTTTTAATATCTCCGAAGCAGAAGTCAAGAGCGACTAAGCTCTCGAAGGTGGGCTCGAGCAGTGCACCGGGTAAAACCCACAAGACTTGAGGGTGACGGGCATAACCCTCAAGCAGTGGTGGCGGAGGCTGAGGCTGATGTCCATAAGGCCAGACATTATGCAAATGCCAGTTTTTCTATTGTTCCGGTTGTCACGGTTATTTCTAGATCGCCCGTATCTAAGAATTCGATCTCTAGTCTTGCTAGTTCTTCTGGTTCCGTTGTGGTGGACTCGGGTCCTTTGGACTCGGGTTTACTTCCTTTTTCCGCCGCTCCGTCATTTTCCGTCCGAACTTCCGGTTTAGCAAGACATCCAGGTCTTCAGGATCCGGTTCTCTCTTCTCTGGCTTCCGTTTCCGGTAGGACTTCCGGTTTAGTAGGTAATCCAGGTCGGCAAGATCCGGTTACCACTTCCATTCCGTCCACTTCCGGTCTGTCTTCCGTCTATGTAGGACATCCGGGTCTTCAAGATCCGGTGCCTACTTCCGTTTCTGGTTTCATCAGCGCTTCCGGCCATTCCGGATATCCGGAGTCTGAGGACTCCTTTTATTTTTTGACTTCCGGTAGAGGCGCTTACATTTCTGGTTTGGACTCTAGTCAGTACACTTCCGCTTACGTTCCTAGAAGTGTACTTCCGGGTCGATCAGATCTGGATAGACTTCAGATTTCCGTTTCCGGTTGGGAGGCAGCTTCCGGTTTAGCAAGAGAGCAAAATTGTCGAGGTTCATGTAGGATTTTGGATGATAGGAGTTTTGTTGATTCTGTCTCAGAAATTTCTCAACAGGCTTTTCAGGATTCTGTAGCTTCCAACTATAAATCTTTCCTTCCTTCCAAAGTTATTGATGTTGATTTATCTTCTCACTCTTCTCCTTCCTTCCGTGATGCTGTTGTGAATCCATCTTTTTCTAGGTCTTCTTCTTTCTCCTCCTCTTCTCTTTCTAATTCTATTTCTTCTTCTCTTTCGTCGAAAGACTTCTCTTCTAGTCATGTCTCTAACACTTCTGTCTTTAAATCTTCTCTTCCTCCTCCAGGCTTTTCTCGTCTTCCTTATTCTCTTCATCCTTCTTCTTCCTCTCATGATCAGTTGGATCATTCTTCTTTTTCTTCTTCTCAATCATTTTCTTCTCCTCCTTCCTCTGCTGCTTCTTCTCTTTCTCTGTTTTGGGAGAAATGGCAAGCCCTCGTTCAGGACTCCTGGCTAGTCTCAGATACGTTGGGGTTATGCTCCGTCATGGATCCGTCATCCTCCTCTTCTCTCCCATTTCCCAGTTTGGACTCCAGTTCCCTCCAATCCGGAAAAAATGGTGGCTTTGGAAGAGGAGTTGGAATCCATGATTGTAAAGAGGGCAATAGAAGACGTTCCCCATTGGAGAGTAGACCCGAGCTACTACTCGATCATCTTTTTAGTCTCAAAGAAAACAGGAGGTTGGCGTCCCATCATAAATTTGAAGAAATTAAATCTTATGATTCTCACCCCCAAATTCTAGATGGAGACGATTTCCCAGATCATTTCCAGTCTGGATCAGGGAATGTGGACGTCTTTCATCGATCTAAAGGACGCTTACTTCCATGTTCTTATTCACCCTGCCTTCAGAAAGTTCCTGAGGTTCGCTTACAGGGATCGTGTGTGGCAGTTCCGCGCCATGCCCTTCGGCCTGACCACAGCTCCCTTCCTTTTTACCCGTCTAGTTTCAGCCGTGGCAGGAATTTTACACCGTCATTCTATCCATCTTCACGTTTATATAGACGACTGGTTGGTAAAAGCAAGGTCTTCCTCAATTCTCACAGGTATTCTTCCAGAAGTTTGCAGTCTGACATGCAATCTAGGGTGGATTTTAAATCTAGAGAAATCAAGCCTAATTCCTTCTCAAATCTTTACTCATCTAGGCATTTCTTTCGACCTGGCCGGGGTCTAGTCTTCCCCTCAGATCCAAGGATAGAGGCTTTATCAGTGGCAATGGAAATCCTCACTTCTTCTCCAGTGGTAAGAGCAAGATTCTTTTTAAGAGTGATAGGACCGATGGTCAGCGTAGAGAAGGTGATTCCTTGGGCGGCGCTGATGAGAAGACCATTCCAAATGTATTTAATGTCCCTTTGGAAGCAGTTAGTCCATTCTATTTACCATCAGATTCCCATCAGAGAACATTTGATCCCTCATCTAGATTTTTGGCAAGACCGTTCTCTGCTTCTGATGGGTGTTCCACTGGTAAAGTCCCCTCCTCAAGCGATTATCTTCACAGATGCTTTTCAGGAGGGTTGGGGAGCAGTCTGGGATTCCCTGTCAGTTTCCGGCCTTTGGTCCCTGGAGGAGTTGACAGCCCATATCAACATTCTGGAGTTGTGGGCTGTCAAGAAGGCTCTCCTTTCATGGTCAGATCTTGTGATAGGTCTCAAAGTCTCGATTCGGTCGGACAATTCGACAGTGGTGTCTTATATCAACAGGCAGGGAGGTACAAGGTCGTCTCTCCTTTGTTTAGAAGTGTGGAATCTTCTCTTGTGGTGCCGCAGTAGGCAGATCTTTCTGGTATCCTCCCATGTCACAGGCAGTTTGAATTTTCTGGCGGTCACATCCCAGCAAGTTCGCACACACAGAGTGGCAGTTAAAGACGTCGGTTGTCAGATCGATTTTCAATCTTCTGGATCATCCTCTAGTAGATCTGTTCGCGACCTCTCTGACCTCCCTGAATGCCCAGATCTCCTCTTACATGTCTCCTTTTCCAGACAGTCAAGCCCTGGCGGTAGATGCCCTGTCTCAGTCCTGGACAAGGATGTTCGCTTATGCCTTCCCTCCTACTATTCTGATCCCGTTAGTGTTGAAGAAGGTCAAGGACCAAGTGCGAGATTCTTCTGATAGCTCCCTTTTGGCCCAAGAGGATTTGGTTTGTAGACCTTCTAGATCTTTTGGTAGACTTTCCTCGTCTTCTTCCAGTATCCCAGGACCTTCTATCTCAAGTAAGAGGTCGTTGTGTACATCCAAATCCAGAAATCTCCAATCGGTGCGTTTGGAGAATCTCGAGTCTGAAGGCCTCCAGGATACGGTTTCTTCAAGATCTCAGGAAATTATTGACTTTGCCAGAAGGGAATCGACCCGTCGAGTTTACAAGGGTCGTCTTAAAATTTTTGGTAGATGGTGTTCAGACCAAGGTTTCGTGCCCGATTCTGTTTCTATACCACAGGTTTTAGACTTTTTATCTTATCTGTTTGACTCTTTACATTTGTGAGCTAATACGGTCAGGGGGTATAGATTTTCTCTTGCATCTTCTCTTCCTTGTCTTCTGAATGCCGATGTCAAGGATACTAAGACTCTTAATAGTTTTATTAGTGGTCTAGGTAATATTTGTCCTCCGATTGCTAAGCCTTTACCTTCCTGGAATTTGGCTTTGGTTCTCCAAGTTTTGGCAGGTCGCCATTTTGAACCTGTTTCTTCTATCAGTCTTAAGCTTTTAACTCTCAAAGCAGTTTTTCTTGTTGCTGCTGCCTCTGCTGGAAGGCGTTCAGAGATTCATGCTCTTTCTGCTGAAAGGGATAGATTTATAGTTTCAGGTGACGGTTTGGTTTTATATCCAAGAAGGGACTTTCTCCTTCGATCAATACTCACCATTCTATTACTTCTGATATACAGCTGGCCCTGACAGCTGGCTCTAGGACTATAGACTTAGTAAGCTTTACCGACTCCTGGAACCGGGTACACGGCTCCCAACTGCCGAGTACCCTTCTCCTTCGATCAATACTCACCATTCTGTTACTTCTGATATACAGCTGGCCCTGACAGCGGCTCTAGGATTATAGACTTAGAAAGCTTTACCGACTCCTGGGAACCGGGTACTCGGCTCCCAACTGCCGAGTACCCGTTTACCATAGAGCTCATTCTTGTTTGCATAGCGACAAGAGCAATACATGCTTTTTGCATTAAGGATTTTAGTGTTTTAAAATAATCTAAGTCTTTAATCAGTGATAGTTTGTGTGTTCTGAAAGGATTAACTAAGGACTATGGAGAATACCGCCCAAGACAACCAGGTTGTATTGTTCTTTATTATCCATAGTTAAAAGACTTAGGTCTCTAAATTTCGTTGTGTCGCATGTTCCAATTTCTGACCCCATAGAATCTGGGACGTGTGCTAACAACGAAATATGCCGGATCATCGCCTTCTTTAAACCCCAACAGGCGATCCGCAGATATGAAAATAGGTGTTGGCCTACAGTGTTTTAATACGAATATCGGCTGACGTCGTTCTCCGTAAAATCCGAGCAGGTGATGTCACACCCGTGTGTCTCAGATGTTTATGTGAAGAAAATGTTTCATTAATTCGCGCATCTGATTCTAGGTGCTGCGTACTAAAATTGGTACCAGAAAACTGGAATTTCAAGTTTGCATGTTATCACGATCTGTTTGCAATGATCAGTGGTTTCAAAATTCTTGATTTAGATGTGTGGTCTGCAGTTTTACCGTGTGCTACAGCAGTTTGTTTACATTTTGTTGTTTCTTCACATATCGTTTTGGCCTTCGTTAGGAGTATAATTTATATTTATTAGTAAATATACCCCGAATGCTATGCGATATGATTCCTGGTTCCGTGATACATCCTTGAGGATCAGTGTATGGGTGTATTATTGCCCGCTTCGTTCTTGTCGTCATAATTAATGCAATCTTTGCTGTAAAGTTGCGGGGTGGGGTGCGGGAGGGTTACAGTTAATTTATGGTCAAAATATTTGAAAATTAATTGTCTGCCGTCCGTCTCTGTTTCGTTCCGCTTGTTTATTGTAGGTTTGTGCTTATTTATAGGCCAACCCAGCCCCGCCATCATGTGACGTGTGCCACAAATTCGTCAGGGTTCTGTTTAAGGACCATGTCTGTTTTCGATGTACGGGTTCTGTCTCTGCGGCCACCTCCGGGTAGTCCAGTAGCAATGGCCGGGCCGTCAGGCATGGGAGCCGTCCGCCAGGACGGCTCCACGGTTTCCTCGCCTAGTGATGACTCTTCGGGGTCTGAAGATGAGGCCGAGGAGGAGAGGTTGCTGCGGCCTGTGATGCCACGGGTGGAGAATATGGAGGTCGTTTCCGTCCTGGACGGAACCGTCCTCCATCTGTCTGGCTTGGTGCAAGCCAGGGCAGTAGCTCCGCCCGTGGTTGAGGCCAATCTGGTACCGGGCACCGGTCCCGTGATGGTTGGTTTGCCGCCAATCAACACGGTGACGGGTGTGCTGGGCCAGGGGTGGTACTCACCTATCTCGCCTGGTCCGGCGGCCAGACATGGGGTGGTGGCGGAACCGTATGGTACCGGAGTTCCTGGCGTGTCAGCAACGGCTCCTAGCCGGGAGGCCGTTGCTGGTAGGGCCGTGAACATGTCACGGGTGACGTGTTCACGGGAGTGTCCTCCTCGGGTAGACCCGTCTGTGGTCCCGACCATGGCCGAGGAGGATGCGCCCCGTCCATCGGTGGCATCGATCAGGACGGGGATCTTGCCCGCAGCCCGGATCCAGTCTATTGGATTGGATCCATGGTTCATTGAGTTGTTGGATGCGTATTCCACGGGGGGAATACGACAGGTATGGTGTTGTCCCGTCGGTCGCCGAGGTTGACCGATGGGTTCTGGGTGTCCAGAGAGGTGGAGTGGGTGGCCCCGCCCAGGCACTGGTGGACAAATCTCAGGGACACCACGATGAAGTCCTGTCCCTTTGTGATGAGGGTGTGAGGGCAGCTATGAGTGCTGTCAACCACTCTTATCGCCTTCTTCAGTCGGTGTGGGCTGAAGTGGGGGCAGGCCACCCTGTGCCACCTGTGGCGCTTTCGTGCGTCAATGACAGCCTGGTGCTGTCTATGGACGCATTGGCATGGGTGCAGGCACGTGTGACCAAGTCTAGGAGGCAGATGGTTCTTGACCATATGCGTCCAGCTACTGCCGTCAGGGAGCATCTTCTTGGGATGCCCCTGACAGGCCCTAGCATCTTTGGTGGCCAAGCGCGGGCCATCTTAGAAGACACGGCTAGCATTGCGCAGAATCGGTTGGTGGTGAACCTGCAGCTAGAGCTAGTGTGTCAGGCGCACGCACTAGGGGCTGTAGCTAAGCCGCTGACCATGCAACCTTCTAAGAAGCAGAAGAAGCACAAAGGCAAAGCGAAAGCTAAGCCTGGTTCTGCTTCTGCTTCTTCTGGGTTTTCTCAGCCGCCTCTGGCGAAGAAAGTTGTGAAAGGTTGTGGAGGCTCCTACCCTCCCCAATGTTGCTCCTGATCGCCGGAGAGGCGGGAAGGGCAAGGGGAAGGGTAAGTCCTCAAAGGGCGGACAGAAGGGAGCGGATCATACCTGAGGGTTTTCACAAGAGTGGTCCTTGCGGTGACAGCGTTTCTCAGAAAAGAGAACGTGGCGCTACACACCTACATAGACGATTGGCTGATCAAAGCAGACATCAGCCAGATTAGAGGTGGATACTGCTCTGACTCTGAAGTTGCTTTCAGATCTAGGCTGGATAGTCAACAAGGAGAAATCCGAATTGACACCCACTCAACATTTCGTTTATTTAGGGATGCGATTCGATCTCGAGGAGGGCAGGGTTTACCCGTCAGAGCCCAGAGTGGTGTCTCTGTTAGCCATCCTTAAGAGTTTTCGATTGGGAAACCACATTCAGGCGAGGCGGTTTCTTCAGATGCTGGGCATGATGGTCTCCATGGAGCAGGTAATCCCGTACGCTGCTCTGATGCGAAGACCTATCCAGTTATATCTGATGTCTCTGTGGAAACAGAGAACAGAACCCCTGTCAAAGCTGGTGCCAGTTTTGGAGCCAATAATGTTGCATCTTGTATGGTGGAAAAAGCGTCAGAATCTCCTAGTAGGAGTTTCGCTGCACCTACCCCACCCCCAGCTGTCCGTGTACACGGATGCATCGCTGGAGGGATAGGGGGGGGGGCCTGCCTGGGAGAACACCAGGTCTCGGGCACATGGACTCTCCAGGAGAGCCAGCTGCATATCAATCTGTTGGAAATGATGGCATTGGAAAAGTTTATTCCAAAGGTCAGGGGCAAGGCGATATTGATACGGACAGTAGTATCATACATAAATCGCCAAGGCGGGACCAAGTCACCCACACTGTGTATCAAGGTGTGGCACTTGATTCAATGGTGCAGGAATTATTCGGTTGTTTTGAAAGCAGCTCACATTCCTGGGCGAGTGAACATTCTGGCTGATGCTTTGTCTCGCAGACAGAGAATTCTGCCAACAGAATGGTCTCTCAACCCTCCAGTTCTACAAAGGATCTTCGAGCATTGGGGCAAACCCATCGTGGACTTGTTCGCCACAAGGGAAAATGCTCAAATCATGACTTATCTCTCGCCGATTCCAGATCTAAATGCCGTCGATACAGACGCGCTGGAGATAAGCTGGAGAGGGATGCACGCTTACGTGTGTCCGCTTTTGGTGAAGATCAGGGAGGAACGTGCCTGGTCCTTCTAATAGCGCCATTTTGGGCCAGCAGGGCGTGGTTCACGGATCTTCTGGATCTGCTGGTGGACAATCCAGTAGAGTTACCCGAGATTCTGAACATAATCTCACAGGCCAAGTGACGCTTCCTAGACGAGCGGCCAGAAATGTTCAAATTGACTGTGTGGATGTTATCAAACAACGTTCCACGTCGGAAGGCTTTTCTTGACAGGCTGCGAGCTTTATCGCAGCCGCGAAAAGGAGGTCAACCTTCAAGTCATATAACCATAAGGTTAACAAATTTGCAGAGTGGTGTGAAGGAAAGGGTATTAATACTTTTCAATACACTATTCAGCAAAAAGCAGACTGTGAGCTGTATTGCTGGATACAAGTCAGCTTTGGCATCAGTTATCTCATGTCTAGCCAGCAGGGATAGTCCAGAGGTGACCCAGTTCAATGTAATGGTGAAGGGAATGAGCAATCTCCGACCGAGACAACCGGTAGTCATTCCAGCCTGGAGTCTATCTTTGGTGCTTAATGTACTGGCCAAGCACCCTTTCAAACCTTTGGGTTCGGCTACTCTAAAGCATTTGACTCTAAATGCGGTTTTTCTATTGGCAGCTTCCTCAGGGAGAAGGCGCTGTGAGATCCCTGCGCTTTCAGCAAAGAGGGACCAATTTATTGTCTCCGGAGAGGGTCTGCGACTACTGCCATGAGTTTATGTCAAAGAATCAATCTTTGAAATATCCCGGCAAACCGATCATTATACCGAATCTAACTAGGTTTGATTGTGATGCCAGTGTCTGGTGTCCAGTCCGTGCTTTGACTAAGTACAAAAAATGGACGGACTCTTTACGGTCGAATGATAGACATCTGTGGATCTGCCATAAGAAGCCATATGGCGCCGCATCCATGGATTCTATCTCTCGTTGGGTAGTTGAATGCATTTAGACTACCCATGAGATTGCGACTGTCACCAGGTGCAATGCGCAAGGGCACACAATGTTAGAGGAATAGCCGCCTCGACCGTCCTTTACAATGGTGTTCCGTTAGAGGACACCATGGCTGTTGCACAATGGCACTGTGAGTCCTCTTTCACGGATTACTATATGAGGGATGTGTCAGACTCGGCCAATCCACTCGCTTTAGCTGTTTTGAAACAATAGTTAAACGGCCACACTGTTCTTCTCCCTTTTGATACTTGAAAAAACAAAAGTTATGGAACAGACATGGTCAAGCGAGAGGATTGCAACCAATATTGTCACGGATGGTCGAAAAGTGCTTGGTTGATGGCTCCACATCTGAAATCCAAAATGATAAGGTAATTCAAGTTTGACAGTTTTTTGTATTTATATTTATATATCATGATCATTCATCTTATATATTCATGCTCATTCCCAGGCTTATATATGCAAAGAGCAGTTAACCCTCTTCGCATATTCATGTTTCAGGCGAGATACATGTTCATGAGTTCTCTCCATTTTCTTAGGAGAAAAAAAGCGGAGGGGGGGGGGTGGGGGGAGGGGCGGTGATGCGAATGTGATTCGGTCCTAAACTTGTCAGTCCTTTTAACTCGCCATATGTCAAGTTTAAGTCTAAAATCTTTCTCCAGGGGCAAAAGAAGCTATGTATGGCTTGCCCCTTCCCACCAGGTTGCCGTCTAAATCTGGTGTTATCAAGAGTAATATAATGGTAAGTATTGATCGAAGGAGAATGAAGGAAATTTCAATTTCCCTTTCTCTGAGATGTAACAATACTTACCACTATATTACGGACCCTGCCTCCCAGCACCACGGAGGCAGGCCATAGGTATTCTCTTGTTTTGTAGCATGCATCAAATATGAGTCTCTCTGGCAAACGGGTACCCTGGTGTTGGGAACCGGGTACCCGGTTCAAGGAGCTGGTAAAGCTTTCTAAATCTAGATTCCTAGAGCAGCTAGCAAGCTAGCTTGTATTATCAAGAGTAATATAATGGTAAGTATTGTTAGATCTCGGAGAAAGGGATATTTAAATTTCCTTCATACTAAAGCAATAGGAAATTTAAAATGTGTTCTCGAGAACCACTAGGCCGATTTCAATTATTTATATTTGGCAGGAACAATCCTTAGGGCATAGCGATTCAAGTGTGTTCAGCCGGAGCTGATCGGCCAATTTGGTCGGCGACCATCTTGGATTTTGACCAATTTTAAAATTTTCTTTAAAAATCTCTGAAACCGCTTTGGGCATCCATTCAAAACTCATGAAATATTATCTACGGAAAGAGCTGAATCAAGTTTGTTCAAGAGAACTTGATTGGCCAAATAGTTTGACAGCCATCTTGGATGACCTAGTTTTCGTGAAAACAACTTCTTCAGAAATGCTGAACAGATTGGGCCAAAATTTAGCAGATATGATTAGGGATTAGGGCCATTAAAGTTTGTTCAAGGGAAGTTGATAAGTGAAAATATATCACGACCAATCAAAATGTACATGTAGCGTGTTGCCATATTGGATATATATTTTTATTTGATGGATTTTGAAGCCAAAATTGGTTTTATATAATTTTTTAGGTATTCAGATTTCAAATTTTCCATTTTCGAAATGGTCGGATAAACGGTTTGTCGACCATCTTGGATTTTTTTCCCCGCCAAAAACTCCCATACTAAAGCAATGGGAAATTTAAATTGTCTTGAGAACCGCTGGGCTGATTTCAAGTATATTTGACAGGAAGCATCCTTACGGCATAGGGATACAAGTTTGTTCAAATTAAGACGATCGGCCAATTTGGCAGGCATCCATCTTGGATTTTGGCTGACTTTAAACATGCCTTAGAAATCGTCTCCGAAATTGCTTGGGGAATCGAACCTCATGAAATATGATCTAGGGCAAGAGCTGAACTAAGCTTGTTCGTGGGAACTTGATTTGCCAAGTGGTTCGGTGGCCATCTTGGATGACCTAGTTTTCGGGAAAACGGCTTCTCCAGAACCGCTAACTGGATCAGGCCGAAATTTGGCATATAATATTAAGGGCAAAAAGTCATTAAAATGTGTTCATGGAAAGTTGATATGTAAAAAAAACATGTCCACCATGAATCAATCAAAATTTTCCGTCTTACTTATCAACCACTGGGCCAATTGTAATAAAACATGGCTAAACCTTCTTCACAGAAATTTGATTGGTAAATTTTTCCTGTGGTCATCTCGTTTTGTTCGGTTGTGCAAGTGGGCCATAATTTCAGGTGGGTGATACAGGCACATACAGGCCCTGGCCTCTTGTATTAAGCAGGGTTCATGTGCAGCTTTGAAAATCAGGAAAAAGTATAAATATTTGAGAAGCCTTTTTCCAGGACTTAGAAAGTATGCAAAATCTTGCATTCTGGTCTCGCCTGCAAAGTAGATGTGAGACGGGTATGACAGTTTTCCGATGACTGGCATCAGTGTTAAGACGGGTATGACAGTTTTCTGACGACTGTGGTGTCAGTGTTATGATGGGTATGACACTTCCGACGACTGTGGTGTCAGTGTTACGATGGGTATGACACTTCCGACGACTGTGGTGTCAGTGTTAAGATGGGTATGACAGTTTTCCGACGACTGTGGTGTCAGTGTTACGATGGGTATGACACTTCCGATGACTGTGGTGTCAGTGTTAAGACGGGTATGACAGCTTTCCGACGACTGTGGTGTCAGTGTTACGATGGGTATGACACTTCCGACGACTGTGGTGTCAGTGTTACGATGGGTATGACACTTCCGACGACTGTGGTGTCAGTGTTACGATGGGTATGACACTTCCAACGACTGTGGTGTCAGTGTTACGATAGGTATGACACTTCCGATGACTGTGGCGTGAGTGTTAAGACAGGTATGAACTTTTCCCATGACTGCGGCATCAATGTTAAGACGGGTATGAGTGAGACTACCGATGACTGCGGCGTTTTGTATTTAGCAAATAGCTGTGACTTAAATTTAAGCTTGGTTTAGCTTCTCTGAACTAAACTTAGAAACTTAGTTTAGGAATTGTTGTGATGACATTGAGGTCACAAGGTCATGCTATTTAAGAATTGTTGTGATGACATTGAGGTCACAAGGTCATGCTATTTAAGAATTGTTGTGATGACATTGAGGTTACAAGGTCATGCTATTTAAGAATTGTTGTGATGACATTGAGGTCACCAGGTCATGCTATTTAAGAATTGTTGTGATGACATTGAGGGCACAAGGTCATGCTATTTAAGAATTGTTGTGATGACATTGAGGTCACAAGGTCATGCTATTTAAGAATTGTTGTGATGACATTGAGGTCACAAGGTCATGCTATTTAAGAATTGTTGTGATGACATTGAGGTCACAAGGTCATGCTATTTAAGAATTGTTGTGATGACATTGAGGTCACAAGGTCATGCTATTTAAGAATTGTTGTGATGACATTGAGGTCACAAGTTCATGCTATTTAAGAATTGTTGTGATGACATTGAGGTCACAAGGTCATGCTATTTAAGAATTGTGTGATGACATTGAGGTCACAAGGTCATGCTATTTAAGAATTGTGTGATGACATTGAGGTCACAAGGTCATGCTATTTAAGAATTGTGTGATGACATTGAGGTCACAAGGTCATGCTATTTAAGAATTGTGTGATGACATTGAGGTCACAAGGTCATGCTATTTAATAATTGTGTGATGACATTGAGGTCACAAGGTCATGCTATTTAAGAATTGTTGTGATGACATTGAGGTCACAAGTTCATGCTATTTAAGAATTGTTGTGATGACATTGAGGTCACAAGGTCATGCTATTTAAGAATTGTGTGATGACATTGAGGTCACAAGGTCATGCTATTTAAGAATTGTTGTGATGACATTGAGGTCACAAGGTCATGCTATTTAAGAATTGTTGTGATGACATTGAGGTCACAAGGTCATGCTATTTAAGAATTGTTGTGATGACATTGAGGTCACAAGGTCATGTTATTTTTGTAATCGCTATCATTCCATTAACCCTTTAACCTTCGAATTTGTCCAAAAAAAGTTTTTATAGAAAATGTCTATTTGCAGACAAAGACATTTTGAAAATTTACCACTGAAATTGCTGGCTCATTTATCGAGCCAGTCATTTCAGTGGTAAATTTGCAAGAATGATCTTTAGGTCTGTAAATGGACATTTCTCAAGACGACTGTAGAAGCCATGTTTGGCTGATATGAGTGTTAAAGGGCTAATTGTAGATCTATTGGTGGGGGGTCTAAAGCTTTCAGAATCGCTTATTAAGATTGCCAATAGCTAATTATTTGATTAATCGTAAATCTATCTACTGGTGGGGTGGGCATAACGCGTTCAAAATCGCTTTACAACTAGTATTGGCAATAGCTTAAAAGAACTACAAAGTTCACTTCAAACATGAATTGCTAACATTGATTCAAAAGATGGTTGCGCAATATTAAATTGGTTACCTAGATGCTATTAGGAGTTAGCGCGAAGACATTGATGTCAGAATCACTATGACCTTGGTACAAAACTGTTTTCCAACATTAATTTTTGTTTTTAGCAAGACTTCTGCTTATATTCTTAAGATTGCTTAACACTAGGCTTGCACGATTACCTGATAATATCGAAAATCATAATTTTTTTTCACCCATGATATGATTCTGAAAATATCAAAATAGCGCGAGAATTTTACTGTCACACCATAATCTGCCTAATTGTCATATTGTAGCTTAGCATTCTATTACGGCAAACTGATAAATTTATTTCCAAACCAATATCTTTGCGAGAGGGGTGGGCTTATATTAGGAATAGGTCAAGAAAAAGTTGAAGTTCATTCTTTAAAATTGTTTTAAAAGATGGACACTAATACGAAAATTGAACGCAATTTACCGGTACAATTTCTTGTTGCCATACTGTATACCACAGAACCATGATCGCGTGAAAGTGAAATTATTGCCTGGGATGATATCAATATTGTATATTTCCTAATAAGTATGGTTTATAAAATCAAAATTAATCCTAAATTTTACAATAAATGGCGTCATGAAATATATAAATCACATGATATTGCTTGCTCTCCTGTTTTTGGAGGCGAGAGGTGGTGCATTCACAAATGTGATAGCTAAAAGAGATGGTATACCCACTTTAGCCTGCAAGGTGAACTATCCGAACTATTATTAGTAAACGGATACTCGGTAAATGCGGATCAGATCTAAACATTAGATATTTATGGATCTAAAGTGCATTCCTAATATCACGTGATTTATACATTTTCACAAAGATGAAATGTCAAATTTTTTGATTCATTTTAATGTAATAAATGATAATTATAACAGAGTACGCAATATTTAGGTTGTCCAATGTAATAATTTCACTCCCGCAATGCTGGACAGGGTATACATACTTTAAGCCAAGGTGTAAGGCGTCAAAAATCTACACCGGGAAATTGTCCTATTTTCGTGTTATTAATGATCGTCCTTTAAGCATCTTGGCGACTGGATATACAGTTTTTGTTGAAATTTACCAACTACCAAAGTTATATTCGGTTAAAACTGATATGAAAACTCATAGCGAAGCCGACATGTTTACATAACCCAAACCGTGGTGTCCAACTCAACCCAAGACCAATTCACCCCATGAGTTTATATACCCTAAAATAGGCTATACGATATATCACGATTTTCTCACTACGATATATCGCGATACCTCCTAGGACAGAATATCGTGATTTTCTCATCATGATATATCGCGATACCTTTGGCTATGCTGTTAGGAACTAAACTTGTATACATGTATATGCTTGTCTATGCTGTTAGGAACTAGGGGTGGGTATTGAGAACATTATTGTATCACAATATATCACGAAACAGGGAGATTGTATCACAATACGTATCATGATATATTGCTCACTTTGAACGAAACATTCTATCCACTGGTTATAATTAATTTCTAGTCGTCCTCCTCATAAAAGAAGAGCACATGCCATGGATAGCAATCAGTGCATTTATTCTTTATCATTATCAAGATCTGATGGTGGAAAGACCATGAATTGAATGCACTAATTGCTATCCACAACATGTGATTCACTCCTATAAAGAAGATGACTTAAGAATCAATATATTTCATTGTTTCATTTTCCTTTAATATAGATTCATGGTAACCATTTGATGGTGGCTTTTTGAACAGACGACACTTCACAAATATAGACCAAATTATGTTACTCAAAATTACTCTAACAATTGCCGTTTCTTTACATCTGCTTCAGGCGATACATATCAGTTTGGGGCATGTATTGCGATACGTATTATTAATGGCATTGTATTGCGATACAGCTACGTATTCATAGTACCTCCCAACTCTATCAGGAACTAAACTTGTATACATGTATACGCTTGCCTCTGCTGTTAGGAACTAAACTTGTATACATGTATACACTTGCCTCTGCTGTTAGGAACTAAACTTGTATACATGTATACGGTTGTCTATGCTGTTAGGAACTAGGGGTGTATACATGGATACGTTTGTCTATGCTGTTAGGAACTAAACTTGTATACATGTATATGGTTGTCTATGCTGTTAGGAACTAAACTTGTATACATGTATATGCTTGTCTATGCTGTTAGGAACTAAACTTGTATACATGTATACGGTTGTCTCTGCTGTTAGGAACTAAACTTGTATACATGTATATGATTGTCTATGCTGTTAGGAACTAAACTTGTATGCATGTATACGCTTGTCTATGCTGTTAGGAACTAAACTTGTATACATGTATACTTTTGTCTATGCTGTTAAGAACTAAACTTGTATACATGTATACGGTTGCCTAGGAATGCTAGCAATGATGATGAGCGATGCATTTACTTCTGCAAAATTCTTACATACTGAAGTTTTGTAAAAGATAAGGAAAATTTGAAATATTGCCAGTTGTCATTCTCACGCATGTACTTATAATTTGTTTGAACTAATACCGACACCGACTACAAGTCTGCGTTGGTCGTGTCAACTGAGTGAATAAACTTGAATTGCATCGCTGATACTGACTATAAAGTGCACGCTATAAAATGTCAAGCCTTTGTTTACTAAAAACGCTTTTCAGTTAATAAATTATTAAACTCACCCTATAAGGAGAAGAGGGTACTGGGTCTCTCTCTGTGTGTGCTGTACGTGTGTCCGGCGCCGTATTTAAAAATATACTGATCCGATTTGGCTCAAATCTTAGCACAATAAAGGGACTTGGTGTGCGAGATGATTTCCAGACTTTGACCATAATCCGAATAAAAGAAGATCTAGTCCAGCTATGGCTTATTAACTCATTTAACACTCATATCAGCCAAAACGGCTTCTGCAGTGGTCTTGAGAAATGTCCATTTGCAGACCAAGAGAAGACTGAGCCGGTCAGTCCAAGAGAAGACTGAGCCGGTCAGTCCAGGGGGAAAGTTAAAGAAAACAGTTTTCTTGCTCTGCAAATGGACATTTTCTACGAAAAAATTGAGATTTTTAAAAACAATTCAGTGGTTAAAGGGTTAAGAACCCATATCTGAATTGGATCAAATTCTGGATCGAATGATATTTTGGAAACTACACGCCTGATTTGGCTCAAACACAAGAAAGGTGTCACCATACTGGGTGATTATACAACAGTGGGCATGATTTAGGAAAATCTGAAAGTAAAAAAACAAAACATCGTGAGATTCTGCAAACTCTTTGCAGGTCCAAAATCTCTGATTGCTCTTGTTTATGCTTGTACTAATCCTTTGTTGTTTCAGTTCCTATGGAATCTGAGCCAGTTCTGAGGGAAATGGCTGAGTATATAGAGGCCAATCGTGATGAAATACTAGACAAGTTACCCGGTAATCGCCAGGTAACTTTGCTGGTATTTCGAGAAGGAGAACAGCTGAATTTCTTCCGTGTTGTAGACAGAGGTGATGGAACTCTGACGCCACTGTCTGAATCACTCAGGTATGGTAGTAACCCTTTCATGATTTCATTCATCTGCTAAAAACTGCAATAAGATGCCTCGCGAATTATATTTAAAAAAAATAAATTATATTCACGCAACAATTTCTAGGAACCAGGAATCAGGGTTGAAAAAAAATCATGATTTTTTCAAAAAGATTGGAAAAAATCAGATCTTTTCGATTTAATCAAATTTTTGGGATTTTTACGATTTTTATGATTTTTTTTTACTAGAACTATAACAAAATCATTGATTTTTTTTACATGCACTATGTTCGGAACTAAATATAATATAATCACTCTAAGCAATGTTGACCTTATTTATACTATTAAAATGTATTATAACAATAAGCATCCCAGAATTTATTCTTGTTGTTCTTAAAAACATTTTTTAATTTGTTGTCACATTTTGAAATAACTGCAGTTCTACTGGACGGGTCATGACCATTGACCAAATTTCTAATAAACATTCCTACACTACCATAACCATGTTTTGTCTACACTTGATGGGCTATATTTTATCCGTCTTAATATTTTGTGGATAAAATTTGTATAAGGCTGTATAACTCTGGACATGGTATAAAATATTTTGAATACAATTTAACTGAATGTAGTCGGCAATAGCTGTCGGTCAAATTTGTTTGAAAATATTCAGCGTATCTAGAGTTATTATTGTCTAGTGAAATTATTGTCTAGTGGCTGGCAGCAGTCAAAGTTAAGTCAGTTAAAAATAATATCCACAGAACTGTTATAAATAGTATTGGTCTGTGCCGTGTTTACGCATTAAATAACAACTAAGGAAAGTTTCCACTAACTGTACTGATAGAAATAAAGCTTCTTAGTTCTTATATTAGCATAATATTGTATAACCAGGCCTATTAACTATCTGAAACAATAGCTACAATAACTTTTAACAAATCAAAAAAAATTCTTTAGAAATTTTATAGTGCAAATGAGATGAGCTGACGAGGAAAAAATTTAAAAAATAAAAAAAGTAGATTTTTTCGGCTTGATTTAATTGTTGATTTAATCATAGGATTTAATCAATTTGATTAAATCGAAACAACCTTGGAAACAATACGTTAGTCAGAAGCATTGGTAGATTGGTTGGTAGAATTAAGCCTATTTTGACCGTTTCTCAATTGTAACATGTGTAAATGTATTCTAAAAAATATTTGGTTCTTATGGGTTCCCCTCACGCTTTGGAAGAGGCTATTCTGCATGCATGCGTAAGTGTGTCATTTATATTTTCTAAGAAAACATTTATGTGTCTCATACTAACTGAGTATTGTGAATAACTAGCTGCCTTTGCAACCATATACCTTGACAGGACCATAGCGGCTCAAATATGACAATTATCTAAGCAGTATAAGTATGCATCTCATAGGAAAATTCACAGATTTCTTCAAAACGATTTGTCTGGAAATTTACACAATGTTCTTTATCTTTTCTTATTTAGCAAATTTCATACCTAATTAATTTATGTGCATAATTCTGTAACTACTGTTACTTGTTGCAGTAATACTTCGGTGTATAATTTGAATGAGGAGGATGATGATGAAGATGTGCCAAGTCAGGAACAAACCGAGGATAATTCTAGACTGAAGGAGAAAATGAAGGCGTTACGTGTCAAAATGGACAAGCTCAGCATCCATAGAAAGGTAGAAATGTTACTTATAGCCAATCACGATTAGGCTTGCACAATTATTCAATTTAATTGATAATCGCGATTATCAAAAAATAAATAATCGTGTGCGATGTTAAATGCCAGTAAATAATTGAAAAAATTAAAATTGTAATCTCTAATAATATGTTCCCATATGTCGCGATTTGGATAATCTTAGCTAGAGCTGTTAGGATACCAAAAATACCGTGCGATATCAATACCACAACAATATCGAAATACCGTACCGAACAAATCTCAAATTACCAAAATTTCAATACTGAAAAAAAAGTTGCCCCAAATTGCACAAAAGAGAGAATTCCATCAAATTTGCACATTCAATCCTTTATTTCACATCACAAGAGGGCTACCATCATAATTTTGCAAGTCTAAAAATGGCTAGTGCGTGGATGTTATTTCAAACGAATCGATAGTAAAACGGAATGTATTGTCGAATCATGACGATACAATAAATTTGAAAAAGTACTTTCAATGTAACCACAAACAAGAGTGCAGAAGTGTCAATGTGATACCGATACCATACCAGTACCGAGGTAATTGGGACCAAAAATACTGATATCGGTACTGAGCATAAAATATCAATACCGAACAGCTCTAATCTTAATATGTAATCTGGAAACAATAAAACGATAATCTGTGTAAGTGACCGCAATCGCTTGTTGTAATCACGCAAGCGTCGAAATATTATTTGCTTTGTCCACCATTGCCTTTAGCCATTCACTTCGTATTATAATCATACATTTTTTTAATAAGTTCGCATCAGTCCGTTGGCGTGCTTGGATAGTTTGCAAAGAAGAGGTTGGGAGAATTTATTAAAAATTGGAGAAAAAACCCACTGACTTATTCTGTCATGAGTGAGAAATAATATAATGCCAAATCGTAAAAAGAAACAATCTGGTGAACAAAGTTTCACATCAAAACATTATATGTATCCTACCCTTGCACTTAAAATTATTCAATAGACGTTTGTATAATCTTCACCCAATCAACACGTTCCGTCATCATTGAGATATTCTGTGTCAAAGCCAGAGTACTCGTTTTCACACCTTTTACACCTCTGTCTGTCATGGAGTTTCTGACTCATGGCTTTGTGCTTTGCTTTGCCAATGCACTTAGTGACCTTGTCATCTTCATAGTTAACACTTTAACCACACGACTAAATTTGTTCAAGAAATTAAAATATTTACTCATTGAATGTCCATCTGCAGGCCAAGTGAAGACTATTTTTGAAAATTTACCACTGGAATGACTGGCTCGGTTATCGTCATGAAAGGGTTAATGGTTAAATTTGGTCAAGAAAATCGAAATATTTGTTTATTGAATGATCATTTGCAGTCCAAGAGAAGACTATTTTTGGAAATTTATCACTAGAATGATGAGCCAGTCATTCTAGTGATAAATTTTCAAAAGTATTCTCTTGGCCTCCAAATGGACATTCCTCATAACCACTGCAGAGGCCGGTTTTGGCTGGCTTGACCATTAAAGGGTTAATACTTTGATATGAAACTTACATTGCTTCTAACCAGTCTTGCGTACAGGGTCATGCGGGTGGCGCACATGTATGGGTGTGCATGTGCGTGCCTGCATGAGTTAGTCGGAGTTCTCTCTCTCGAGCATTCGCCACTGAATTTCAGATCTTTCTTGCTTTTTGTTCTAGTTGTAATAGTTTAGTTATAACTATTCTAATTACCTATCATTTTATTTAACAGCCAGAGCCAAAGCTGAAATTGTCTTCCGCTGGTCGGGCCAATAGCCGGAGTAGTCGCTTGAAGCATGTCTCTAGCAGCTCATATGGAATGTCAGGCCTTCATACCAGTCTTAAAAAGGCCCCATGTCTGCCGCCAGTCGGGAAAACCTATGCCACTCCAACATCGAAAGATGAGCAGCGTACCAGTTCATCTGAAAATGACGAGCTTACCTTTAACTTTTCTGATATTGGTGAATTTTCGTCACCAGATGAAGCATTGCCGTCAGGAATTGGAACGATGTGTTTGAAGCCAACTCCCGAGGAATGTGCAGCACTAAGCGCTAAGGAGGAGCTTTCATCGGCTTTAGAGGCTGTAGTTAATAAACTCTCTGAATCTGTTGTGGATAGGGCCAGTAACTTTGAAGATGTGGGCATTAAGAATTCAGACTTTTTTCATAGATCTGATAGTTTATCCGGAGAAAGTTATGTAAATAATTATAAGGCGAAAACTCTAGCCAGTTTATCTTCCCAAAGCAAAGACTTTGCTAGTTGTAGTGATAATGATGCTAGCAAATTATCCGCGTTGCGTCCACCTTTAATTGAATCCTATTCTTCACTTACTAGTGACAAGAAAAGACATTCTATTGATGATTTAAAGGGAACATTTCTACCGCACCCACCTTCATCAATGAGTAAGAGTCGTGATGCCAACATGGAATCATCACTCGAAAACCGTCTTTCAAAACAGTCATCCAAATTGTTATCTGCTTCCAGAAAAGAAAGTATTAGTAGTAGTACTATGTCCTTGCTTGATAGTAGCACAATAGCTAGCACTAGTAATATTGCATCAACAGGACTTGATAGTGTTAAAGAGACGTCGAGCCAATCTTTATCACGATATGGTCAGTTGGATAGAAGAAAAGAGTACACATTAGAAAGTTTAAGTACCAGCGAAGCACGGGCTATGTCGGGTCTTTTGAGACAGGCATCGATAGAGCGGCTAGGTTCATCTCGGATAAGTAATTTTGTTACCAGTAGCAGTAAGTCGCGGCTGGGAAGCCATGGTTTGGGAACTGGATTGAAGGAAGGACGTGTAGGAACACCGGAAGGAAGGCTCTTGGTAAGTAGAACTATGTAGTTCAATTTCTGTGTGTGCGTGTGTGCGTGCGTGCGTGCGTGTGCATGTGCTTGCATTCAAATTTGCAACTTTCTAAGTAGTCATATTTAGATGGGTTCACAGTTGGAGGCCATCTTGGATTTTTTTCCTGCCAAAAACTCCCATAGTAAAGCAATGGAAAATTTAAAATGTCTTTATTTTAACCAAATTTGATAGGATGCATCCTTGCTCTTGTTGCAATTCCGGCTAAAACTTTGGAGTTCTAGTTATAGGCGATGGTCTTTCTAGTTTAAATGCCCATGTTCCAGTTGACCGATACAGGCCCCTTGAGCCTCTTATCTCTGTGAAGTGTCATTTTCAAACATGCTTTATTCTCTAAGAGCAGAATATTTTGTATTACTGTTTATGTGTACAAGTTGTTTATCCAATTCTCTAAATACCGATCAAGCAATCTCTAAAATAAATTTTTTAAATGACACCGTCGAAGTAGTGCAAACCATTACAACACAAGAGAATGTTGTTAGAAGTTGTGGCTTATGATGGTCTATTTGAAATACAAGTTTGGTGTAAAGTAATATCAGCAGTCAGTTGAATTCATTTAGAGTAAAGGTGTGAAAAGGATTGGATATACAACTACTACTACACATAAAGGTTATACAGAAAACTGTACTCTTAGAGAATACATACATTTGATTGAAAACAAAACTTCACTGAAAAACTAGTGACTTTCTCGGTTATAGCCGGATATTTACAAAACTCTAGTGCCTTTCTCGGTTATAGCCGGATATTTACAAAACTAGTTACTTTCTTGGTTATAGCCGGATATTTACAAAACTAGTGCCTTTCTCGGTTATAGCCTGATATTTACAAAACTAGTGACTTTCTCGGTTATAGCCGGATATTTACAAAACTAGTGACTCGGTTATAGCCGGATATTTACAAAACTAGTGACTGTCTCGGTTATAGCCGGATATTTACAAAACTAGTAACTTTCTCGGTTATAGCCGGATATTTGCAAAACTAGTGCCTTTCTCGATTATAGCCGGATATTTACAAAACTAGTGCCTTTCTCGATTATAGCTGGATATTTACAAAACTAGTGCCTTTCTCGATTATAGCCGGATATTTACAAGCATAAGAAAGTCAATGAAGGAGCACCATATTAACCCTTTGACCCTCAATTTTATTTTAAAAATTTTAATTTTCTCATAGATGTCCATTTGCAGACCAAGAGAAGACTACATGTATTTTCGAAAATTTACCACTGAAATGACTGACTAATTTTCGAGCCAGTCATTCCACTGGTAAATTTTCAAAAATAGTCTTCTATTGGTCTGCAAATGGACATTTATAAGAACATTTTAAATTTTTTGAACAAATTTGTGTGTCAAAGGATTAATATGCGTGCTGAATACTAGCGCAGAAGCTGATTTTGGCTGATATGAGTGTTAAAGAGTTAAAACTAACTGTCCTAAAACTGAATAATCACTAAATATCTCCCATAAACTTGACATGTTTTAAGAAACGAAAAAACAAAAAATAAATGTAATTTTCTAACACCATTTTACCTCAAATGTTAGTTTCTGCTGTTCATCTGAATAGCATCCCTTGCTGATGAGACAGTCGGATGCAGGGTGTGTTCTAAGGCGCTACACTCGAGGTAATGACTTGATGAGACATGTGACATATAGCATTTTATCATTTGTTTAACCATTTAATCATCAAAATTTGTCAAGAAGTACTACTTAGTTGGACATCCATTTGCAGGCCAAAAGAAGATTATTTTGAAAATATCTAACTGGGTACGTTATCAAGCCAGTCATTCCAGTCATTTGGCAGTGGTAAAATTTAAAAAAAAATTATTTTGTGGTCTGCAAATGGCTGTCCATTAAGCAAAGATTGACATTTTTCAAGACCACTGTGGCGGCTGTTTTTCGCTGGCCTGATCACTAAATTTTGTTTTAAGCTCTTCAAGAATATACTATGTACTGATGAAGTTTCCCATCAAAATCTGTCCATATTTGTCCCTTAAAAATTAAAAATTCTTGTAAATCATGTTTTTGCCCAATCTTGTAGAGTAGTCAAGCTATATGTACACTCACAATGTTTTGATCAGTTGATATATTAGGAGGGAGACGCAGTATCTTGATTTTATTTCGCCGAAATCTGTGAGTATTCTCCCAAGTTATTTCCTCTGATAAACGTACATGCAACATTCTTTGAAAATGTGCGCATTTAGTTAAAATTTGTTCCATGAACAATAAACAAGTGAGAAAACATCATCAGTTGTAATCACCTTTCAGTGAGATCCATTCATATATGCCAGCATTTTCTCCCCTAAAAGATTAGACCCCTGAAAATCGGGTATAGTTGTTTAAGTAGTTTGATAGGTTTTTGCACAAAAATACCTACAAAATCTAGCATGGTACTACAATAATTCATAGTTGTGAGAACCACTGCATTGATCAGCAGCAGCTGGTGGCAGTGATTATATCAGAAGTGAGATTACCTGTACCAATCAGTGTTTATTAGCACTTGGCTAGCTGGTAGTTACTGAAGCTCTGGTTTGCAGCTCATACCACACCTGTTTGTGGAGACTAGCTGTCTTCTGAGGTGAGGAGACATATGCTGATTATAACATAGGTGGTGTACTGTACACCTGTCTTAAACCTTTAACCCTCACAGTTGTTTAAGAAACTTTTTTTGAAAATTTACCACTGGAATGACTGGCTCGGCTATCGAGTCAGTCATTCCAGTGGTAAATTTTCAGAAAAACTCTTCTCTTGGTCTGCATGCGGACATTTCTCAAGACCACTGCAGAAGCCATTTATGGCTAATATGAATGTTAAACAAGGATTATCATGTATCACTTCTATAGGACACCTGACCCATTAGCCTGTCAATCTGACCAAAATGTTAGCCTGTCAATCTGACCAAAACGTTAGCCTGTCAATCTGACCAAAATGTTAGCCTGTCAATCTGACCAAAACGTTAGCCTGTCAATCTGACCAAAACCTTAGCCTGTCAATCTGACCAAAACATTAGCTTGTCAATCTGACCAAAACGTTAGCCTGTCAATCTGACCAAAATGTTATCCTGTCAATCTGACCAAAACGTTAGCCTGTCAATCTGACGAAAACAGAAACATACATTGCTCTTGAGAAATGTCAATTTCGAGGTCAACGGAGTACTATTTTTGAAAATTTACCAAGTGTTGGAATGACTGGCTCAATAATTGAGCCAGTGATTCCAGTGGTACATAATTAGAAATAGCCATCTCTTGACTGACAAATGAAGTTTGTATGAGAAAATTTAAATTTTACCTAGCAACCTTGACCCTTAGCCCTTTAATGGTCATACGGGTCAAAACTGACCTCTGTGATGGTGTTGTAGAATATCCATTTACAGGCTAAGAGAATACAATTTTTGAAAATTTACCACTGGAATGACTGATTCAATAACCGAACCAGTCATTCCAGTGATAAATAAATTTAAAAAAAATTTCACTTGGCCTGTAAATGGACATTAGATAAAGATATGTAAATTTTCTTGACCAAATTTGACGATTAAAGAGTTAAATGGTTATATATCATGTCGCTTCTCTAGGCCCTTTCTAATAGGACCACCTGTCTATAGCAACCATCTTTCTCCTTCCATCAATACTTACCATTACATTACTTATTGAATAACAGCTCAACTGAAGCTGTGCACTAGGAATCTAGATTTAGAAAGCTCTACCGGCTCCTGGAACCGGGTACCCACCCGGTTCCCAACAACTGGGTACCCGCCAGCCAGAGCCACCATTCTTGTTTGCATAGCAACAAGAGTAACACGCTTTTTGCCTTAGGAGAAATTCTCAGGCTTATGTGTGTCAAGAGCTGTTAACCCTCTTAGCACACTTGTGTTTCAGACGAGATGCATGTTCGTTAGTTCTCTTCCCCTTTAGGAGAAAGGGGAAGGGTGGGTGGGGAGCGGTGATGCGAATGTAATTCGGTCCCAAACTTGTCGGTCCTTCTAGGTCTCCGTGTGACAAGTTTTTTCTCTAGGGGCAAGAGGGTTTTTATGGCTTGCCCCTTCCCAGTAGGTTACTGACTAAATCTGGTGTTATCAATAAGTAATGTAATGGTAAGTATTGATCAAAGGAGAATGAAGGAAATTTCAATTTCCCTTTCTCTCCGCGATCTAACAGTACTTACCATTACATTACGGACCCTGCCTCCCAGCCCCATGGAGGCAAGCCATGAGTTGTCTCTTCTTTGGTAGCTATACAAACAGTATGGCGGCTCTGGCTGGCGGGTACCCGGTTCCAGGAGCCGGTAGAGCTATCTAAATCTAGATTCCTAGGGTACAGCTTCAGTTGAGGTGTTATTCAATAAGTAATGTAATGGTAAGTATTGTTAGATCTCAGAGAAAGGGAAATTGATTCCTTCATTCTCTGATAAGTAGCATGGCTGATTCAGACAGGATTACAGATGCTGTAAAACCCGCCTATAGTGGACACTATACATAGAAAAGCATTTGGGTCATCACGATGGCGGGTGATTAAGACTATATATAATAAGCTCTATAGCTGAGTGTTTATTTCTCCAGTCTGCTCGATTGCGGTTGGTGTCGAGTCGCGATGGTCATCGACTACCTCCTGTGAAGACGAAGAAGAAGGTGACAAAACGATGTTTCCTATGTGCCAAAAAGACTGGACCAGCAACAGGTTTTGATTGCAGGTAAATACATACATTGTAGCATTGCTCAAAATTATAAAGATGCATCTAGCTAGAGTGAATCGAGAGTATGGGTGCAGAGGCTAAGTTTGAGTCGAGAGCGTGTATATGCTGAGGCCAAAATTTGATTTGAGACTGCCTGCTTGCAGAGGCCAAGATTGAGTCGAGTGTCTCTGTTTCCTGAGGCCAAGATTGAGTCGAGTGTGCCTATGTCTTTGCTCTGGCCAAGATTGAATCGAGTGTGTCTCTTTGTTCAGGCCAAGATTGAGTCAAGCGTGTGTCTGTCCTTTTGCTTAGGCCAAGATTGAGTCAAGTGTGTCTTGTTGCTGGCCAAGATTGAGTCGAGCATGTGTTTGCTGAGGCCAAGATTGAGTCGAGAGCGTGTGTTTGCTGAGCCAAGATTAAGTCGTGTGCCTGTCTGTTTGCTCAGGCCAAGATTGAGTCATGAGTGTGTCTGTCAGTTTGCTGAGGTCAAGATTGAGTCGAGAGCATGTGTTTGCTGAGGCCAAGATTGAGTTTAGAGTGTGTGTTTGCTGAGGCCAAGATTGAGACGAGAGTGTGTTGGTTTGCTGAGGTCAAGATTGAGTCGAGTGTCTTGTCTGTCTGGTTGCTGAGGCCAAGATTGAGTTGAGAGCATGTGTTTGCTGAGGTCAAGGTGGAGTCAAGCGTGTGTGTTTGCTGAGGCCAAGATTGAGTTAAGCGTGTGTCTGTCCTTTGGCTGAGGTCAAGATTGAGTCAAGTGTGTGTTTACTGAGTCCAAGATTGAGTCATGAGAGTGCCTGTCTGGTTGCTGAGATCGAGATTGAGTCGAGTGTGTATTTGCTAAGGTCAAGATTGAGTCGAGAGTGTATGTTTGCTTTTGTCAAGATTGAGTCGAGAGCATGTGTTTGCTGAGGCCAAGATTGAGTTGAGTGTGTGTGTGTGCGTGCGTGCTGAGGCCAAGATTGAGTCGAGTGTGTCGGTTTGCCGAGGTCAAGATTGTGTTGAGTGTTTGCTGCGGTCAAGATGGAATTGAGAGCATGTGTTTGCTGAGACCAAGATTGAGCCAAACATGTGTCTGTCCTTTTGCTGAGGCCAAGATTGAGTCATGTGTATGTCTGTCCTTTTGCTGAGGTCAGGATTGAGTCGAGAGGTGTGTGTTTACTGAGTCCAAGATTGAGTCGAGTGTCTTGTCTGTCTGGTTGCTGAGGTCAATATTGAGTCGAGAGTGTGTGTTTGCTGAGGCCAAGATTGAGTTGAGTGTGTGTTTGCTGAGGCCAAGATTGAGGCGAGTGTGTGTTTGCTGAGGCCAAGATTTAGGCGAGTGTGTCGGTTTGCTGAGGTCAAGATTGAGTTGAGAGCGTTTGTTTGATACGGTCAAGATGGAGTCGAGAGTGTGTATTTGCTGAGGCCAAGATTGAGTCAAGTGTGTGTCTGTCTTTTTGCTGAGGCCAAGATTGAGTCAAGTGTGTGTCTGTCCTTTTGCCGAGGCCAAGATTGAGTCAAGCGTGTGTCTGTCTTTTTGCTGAGACCAAGATTGAGTCAAGCGTGTCTGTCATTTTGCTGAGGTCACGATTGAGTCAAGAACATGTGTTTACTGAGGCCAAGATTGAGTCGAGAGAGTGCCTTTCTGGTTGCTGAGGTCAAGATTGAGTCGTGAGTGTGTTTTCTGAGGGCAAGATTGAGTCGAGTGTCTTGTCTGTCTGGTTGCTAAGGTCAAGATTGAGTCGAGTGTGTGTTTGCGGAGGCCAAGATTGAGTCGTGAGTGTGTCTGTCTGGTTGATGAGGCCAAGATTGAGTCACGAGTCTGTCTGTCTATCTAGTTGCCGAGGCCAACATTCAGTCGTGAGTGTGTCTGTCTAAATGCTGAGGCCAAGATTTGTTGCAGAATGTTTCATTTTGTTTGCTCAGGCCAATGGGCAGTGGTTCTTATATAACTGAATAAATCTTAATAGTCTTGGTTGAATTAAATGAATTGGTGTCAGATTACAGCTTTTGCTGGCATTGACTGTGTTTGCTGTGAAATTCAATTTGTAAGCAAGATACTTACTTGCTGCTGAATCTGAATTTAACACTGAACTTTTCGATTCTCTACTTGCTTAAGAAACACCTTTAAATGCGTCTAAAATTGCTTGGTTGATTGACAGGAAACTTGGGGGGGGGGGCCCATATACATGTAGTCGCCGCTTTGTCTGTGTATTCATCCTGGTCATAGTTTCAAGACTCACATATATTCACTAAACTTGATATGTGGATGCATCTTAGGGAGGTGTGCAGTGTATGAAAAGTAGGTCAGTGTAACCTACTTTTGACGATTCATTGAAGTTTAGGAATTTTTTGTCCGTACCGTAGTATCAAGATTTTTTGGCATACGTGAACTAAACTTGATATGTGGATGCATCTTAGGGAGGTGTGCTGTGTATGAAAAGTAGGTCAGCATGACCTACGTTTGACTTACTTTTCACAGTTCATTTAGCATTACAGAAAATATGTGTCCAGTCTGCAGTTTCAAGATTTTTTGGTATACGGGAACTAAACTTGGTGTATGGATGCATTATATACTGAAGGTGTCTTGCCTATTAAAAATAAGGCAACATGACCTACTTTTCATGGTTCACTGAAACATGCTTTAACCTACTTTGCATGGTTCACTGAACATTTAGAGAATTTTTGTCCAGGCCATGTCTTCGGGGAGCATACATCAATTTACTGACATGATTACTGTATGATTACTGTATTCTGCGGCTGTAGTAGTAGAAACCTCCTACAGCTGCAATCAGTCCTTCGCTTTTGCCCACTGTGTCTTGTCCTCAGCCGAAATCCTTAGCTTCCTCAGGTCCATTCTTGACTTGAGTGTACCGAGTCCTGCTTTCTTGAGGTCACCTCGTAGCACGCTTAGCAGATTTATGCAATGACGTCCTCTCCTGGCTTTGTATTTGCTGGCTCCGAGTAGGGCGAATTCCAAGGCTCTGTCCTGGTGTCACTTCTGGCATCCTTAGCACATGGCCAAACATGGACCATCTTTGCTGGGCGACTTTTACAGACAGCGGCGACATATTATACATCTTGTATAGTGCATCGTGGGAAATTATGCTGTCTGGCCATCGGTGTCCAGTGATGGTGCGTAGGTGTTTGCGGTGGCAGGCATCAAGGTTGTCTAGAGCTGCCTTTGGAGCTGCCCAGCTGTTACAGTTATACAGCATCAAGGATACACAGGTTGCATTGTATAAACATAGCCTCTTTATCACGGGAGTCTTTGATCTACGAATCCATAGCTTCTAGAAGGACTGGAAAGCTATATTTCCCATGACGCAGCGTGCAGAAATGTCAGCAGTACTGCAAAGCAGTGAGCCCAAGATTTAACTCTTCCTCCATTGTTCGCCGCCGCGAAGTGTGGTGGGGTCGTCATTTTCTATAGTTTCATGCTTTGTCGATAAGTGTATGTGGGTGAACCCTGTTTTGGATTCATTCATAGGGATTCTAAATTTTGTGTGTGCTTGGAGCTATTGGAAGAAGTTTGTCAAGGGGTTTCTTTTCCTCGTCTATGAAGTCCACATCGTCGGCATATTTCATCTCTAGCGGCATGTCCAGTATTGACACTGGGGGGGTTTGGTCTTGTGGAACTTTCCGCACAGATTTCAATGCGGCAGCAAGGTAGCAGGTGAAAAGCACCGGAGATAGATCATCTCCCTGTGGGGAGCCGATTGATGTCTCAAACTCTGCAGACTTCACTGACTTGACTCGTACTCTCAGCTTGGTGTCTGCAAGCAGTAGTCTCACTAGTCGTAGCTCATCTTCATTGCAACTGGCCTGGCGTAGTACATCTAGGATCTTTGAGCGTTTAATTGTGTCGAAGGCTCGTGACATGTCAATGCCCATTTTGTGGAAGTCCCAATGTTTGGACATGACTACTGACACAAGCATGCGTTGAGCCCATACAATGTCTGCGCAGCTGCGTCCACGTTTGAGTGCACTTTGACATGATCCAGTGAAGTAATCGATCTTGTCTCGGATGCGGCATAAAGTAACATTGGATAGGATTTTCCATATCCTGTTGAGGAGCCCAATGGACTTCAGATTGGCTGGGGGCCCAGGCGGCTTCTTGGGCTTGGGTAGTGCGATAAGGGTGCCTTGGCCTACAGCATCGATAGGAAGGTGGTGCATAAAAGCTGAATTGATTAGGTGCGTGATCGGTTTTGAGATAATGTCACTTGCATATTTAAATAGTTCATTGCTCATGCCATCAGGTCCAGATGCACGTCCATTTTTCAGGGCTTTAAGTGCCTTCTCAACTTCTTCTGTTTTAATTGGTGTTAGTAATGGCCTGGGGTGTCCTGAGAACGGGTGCAAAGGCTCATCATCGTTGTCAGTGAACTGTTCCTTAAACCATTCTCGGATTTCCTCGGCTTTTCCCTGGTCAGTCCCGATAAAGTGCCCTTCAGAGTTCTGTACAGTGAGTGGTGGTGTGTAGTCTGTAACTCTCATGGCTCGAGCTGCCCGAAACATTTCGTGACAGTTATCTGTGGCAGTGATTTCATCTGCTAGGGAGTCTGCCTGTTGAATAGCAAGGTCTTTTAAGCGTTCGCTAATGTGGCGCAGAATAATGTTGCGCTCCCGACGTAGTTTGGTGCGGTCTTCACTTTGGCCACTTTGATAGATGCGCAGCCGTAACGCTTTCTGATCTGCTGACAGTTTTACTACTAGAGGGCCATCAGTATACGTAGTTTGTTTGTTTTTAAGAAAACCTATGGTGCTGGTAGCGGATGATTCCATAGATTTCAATATTTTGCTTATGGCTTCGTTTGGATCAGAGATGACATTGATGTTAGCTATCTGCTCCCCGAGGGCTTTTTTGTATGACATTTGAGTGTCAGTGTCGCTGATAAGCTTTACTGATATGCCTTGTTTAATACTGTAGGCAGTTGAATATTCTGTTTAATATCAATATCCTATCTTTTACTACTGGAAATGACAGCAACATCTTCCACCAAATTTATTGAAATATGAACACCAGTTCTTGTAATATAATTTGCAAATTTAGAATTTTGACATCCGAGTGGTAAGGGTTAAAATGTCATCTGTAGTACATTTATGCATGCTGTTTGTTACAGATTCCCTGAAGCTATCCCACATGTGTCTGATTGTCTGATTTATATAAACTAGTAGCAAATAGGTTGTTTGTGACAGATTTCCTGAAGCTATCCTACATGTGTCTGATTGTCTATAAACTAGTAGCAAATAGATTGTTTGTGACAAATGCCCTGAAGCTATCCTACATGTGTCTGATTGTCTATAAACTAGTAGCAAATAGATGGTTTGTGACAGATTCCCTGAAGCTATCCTACATGTGTCTGATTGTCTATAAACTAGTAGCAAATAGATTGTTTGTGACAAATGCCCTGAAGCTATCCTACATGTGTCTGATTGTCTATAAACTAGTAGCAAATAGATGGTTTGTGACAGATTCCCTGAAGCTATCCTACATGTGTCTGATTGTCTATAAACTAGTAGCAAATAGATTGTTTGTGACAGATTCCCTGAAGCTATCCTACATGTGTCTGATTGTCTATAAACTAGTAGCAAATAGATGGTTTGTGACAGATTCCCTGAAGCTATCCTACATGTGTCTGATTTATATAAACTAGTAGCAAATAGATTGTTTGTGACAGATTCCCTGAAGCTATCCTACATGTGTCTGATTGTCTATAAACTAGTAGCAAATAGATTGTTTGTGACAGATTCCCTGAAGCTATCCCACATGTGTCTGATTGTCTATAAACTAGTAGCAAATAGATTGTTTGTGACAGATTCCCTGAAGCTATCCCACATGTGTCTGATTGTCTGATTTATATAAACTAGTAGCAAATAGATTGTTTTCAGTTGATGACAGTACCACCTCCCGAGTTAATCTATCAGATTGCAGCTGTTGAATTGGAGAATAATAAAAATTCAAAATTAAATAAATTAATTCTAACACTTATTGACTGTATTTTCTGTTTTTGTTACAGGTGTGGAAATAATTTCTGCGCTACCCACCGCTATGCAGAAGCCCACGATTGCACATTTGATTACAAAACTGAAGGCAGGAAATTCTTGGAACAAAGTAATCCTGTTGTCAATGCACCAAAGCTCCCAAAGATATGAGAATCCACCACAAGCACTGCTGCCATTAATATAGTTATTCATTATATCTCTTTGGTTATCACTCTTTATTTTTAATAGATTGTTACGTCAACAATTTTTGGTTTTTTTATTAACCCTTGTTCTACTATTTCATATTGAAATATCCTATGCACTGCCTACAGGTGTTATGCTGCTGCAAGAATGTTTTATAGTAGTGTAAGGGTTAAGTCTTATTCGCACATTTCCTGTAAGCTTACATTTGTCAGTTCTATAAGATATATGGTTCGATTTGGTCGAAAGATTAAAATTTTTCTTAATCTTTTTGCATACTGGTACTACATGTTAAATCATCAAACTAGGTATTAGTTTTACACACAATATAGGATCCGTTTCTAGCTATGCCACACCCATTTCTAGCGAAGGTCCGCCCACTTTTACTGGGAATAGATTTAAAACTTTGAAACCTGACTTCCCACAATCTAAATTTCAAGGTAACTATACAGGTAATTTGTTGAATATTATGAACTGCCAGAAAGACATACAATTCAACAAAATGTTTTAAATTGTAAGTTCATCAAAGACACAATTCGTACACTAGTGACATAGATTCTCATTTTCGTGACAGAGATATATACGTCATTTTGATTGTGACATCAGCTAACTAGAGATGTAATGGATTGTGACGTCATATACTTGAGTGACCAATCAATTGCCTCAATTAAATAGTTCATAGCTATTTAATCTCACTTTCAAAATAATCGTACAGGAAACTTGAATATATTGTATCTGACGTAGACGTAATTAGCACTGAGAGCATACAGTACAGCTCCTATATAAGGTAAAATGTCTCCAAAACAAACACAACCATATTATTACCTAGTACAATTTTGTAAGAAATGTTCTGTTGAATATTTTGGACTTAATTTGATTGGAAGCCATTGTTGCTTAGGCAGAGAGAGAGAGGCCTTAGGCAGCAATGGCTTCCAATCAAGTTAAGTTCAAAATATTCAACAGTACATTTTATTTAGTTTTGAAAGCATGTTAAGTTATTTCTTGTACCGTAGCTATCGAGCAGATAATATGTCAAATTTACGAGAAAAGTATTAACATGTTTTATAATCGACACACTTAAATATAAACATACTTTTAAACATAGGTTGATGAAAAAGCGAGATTAATAATAGCGTTACAATTATTTTTATACTACTATTTTCTATCCGCATATCTGATTATGCTTGAGTGACAGTTAAATTGAGTATTTGTTGTGATATATTTCATTGTTTTGGGATTTTCTTGTTTTTTAATATTAATTAATACCGAAATTTAGCTTTTTTGTAGAGTTATTTTTTTGGAATCAGGATTCAATCTTAGATTGTGTCCTACATGTAGGTTATAATCTATGTAATTTGATAAATTTATGTTATTTACACTTATTTTCTAACTGAAACTCCAAACATGTAAAGATTTATTAATCTCTGAACCATGTTACACCAGATACTTTATTGCATCAGCTACACCAAATTCTTTCTAAGTTGTCAGAAATATTGTTTAATATTGAGAAAATTATTTGACTGATAGATGTTGCTCTCAGTCAAATTATCTTCAAGATATTCAACACCTTTATGGCTGCCTTGAAATGTATAATGTTAATGAGGCAGTGGTTGAAGTTTTGTTGTTGATTTTTTTTGTTAAATCTAGCCACAGCTGTTATAATTGATCAAGCGCCATAGATAAACACTTATTTGTTTAACACACTTTGTTTGACCCAGTATTGGTCAAGCCGGTCAATAATGGACATTCCAGTCGTCTTGAGATATATCCATTTGCAGGCCAAGATACCATTTTTGAACACTTATCACTGCAATGACTGTCTCCTTCCCAAAGCCAGTAATTCTGGGATAAATTGTCAGACGTGTGTTCTTGACATCTAAATGGACGTTGAAGACTACAACTGGACATTGGCTAATCAGAGATTTCACTATTCCTGATCACGTCTGACCATGAAGACTACAATTGGATGTTGGCTAAGCAGAGATTTCACTGTTCCTGACCATGAAGACTACAATTGGACGTTGGCTAAGCAGAGATTTCACTATTCCTAACCATGAAGACTACAACTTGATATTACTGTTAATCCTTTAACACTCATAGCAGCCAAAAACAAGCCAGTCATTCTAGTGGTAAATTTTCAAGAATAGTCTTCTCTTGCTCTGTAAATGAACATTTTCTCTGTGAAAATGGAAATCGTTTTGAACAAATTCGAGGGTTAGAGTTAAGAATTATAGACCTGAAACGACAAATTCTTCATGCCGTAAGCAATATTCTGTTGAATATTTTCAAACTAATTTGACTGGGAGCTGTTACTGCTTATGGCAGCAATAGGTTCCAGTAAAATTAGTTTCAAAATATTCAACAGCTTTCCTGTGTTGACATTGAGGCGATGGCATCTTAAAGTTTAAAGGGTTAATATTGAATTTAACAGTTTGTTTGAACGCGAACATGTTTTAAAATGATGTCGCTGTAAACTGGTGTTGTCTGACACCAAGCACTTTTAGCAGCACAATTTTAATAAATCAAAACCAGTTCATATACAGAAGTTTAGTTTTGATATTTAGATCTGGCCTCTGAGTGTTAACAAAGTCTTATACACAAACATTGACTAAAGGTGCAACGTTTTAATGGTCAAGAAAACATGGTTACCCATACAGAGATGAAGACTATCATCAAGTCACTCTATAGAACACCTCAATCAGAAGATGCCTACAATCATCTCTCGAGGCCAGAGCAAGTGACCATTTTTCATCTCAGAACTGGACACAACAGGCTAAACCAACACATGTACAGGCGGTTCCACCTTACGACATCGCCCGCTTGTCCTTGTGGAGAAGCAGAACAGATCACAGAGCACATACTTAAATGTTGCAGTACGTATCAGCTGCTGAGAGAAGAGATCTAGCCTTTGTCAACCTCTTTTCTTGAAAAGCTGTATGGGCCTGTGGTAGAACTGCAGCAAACCACAGATTTCATCTTGAGAACGGCTCTCCAAGTGTGATACCAGCGATCGAAAAGAAGATGGTTAAGAAAATCACAGTAAAATTTCAAAAATGGTTTTCCTGTAGCCTGCAAATGGTTCTTTCTCAAGACGTGTTATTGTCGGCTTGACCAGTACATGTTTAACCTGGACACATCACCACCTAATAGATTGTTGTGTAGGATTATAATCCTGTACTTTAACCCTCGATTTCGTTTTTTTAAATTTCAATTTTTTTCATAGAAAATGTCCATTTGCAGACCAAGAAGACTATTTTTGAAAATTTACTACTAGAATGACTGGCTCGGTTATCGAGTCAGTCATTCCAGTGGTAAATTTTCAAAAGTAGTCTTCTCTGGCTTGGCAAATGAACCTTTCTCAAGACCACTGCAGAAGCCATTTTTGGCTGACATGCGTGTTAAATGGTTAATGTTAGTAATCAGTGAATACAATGATTTTATAAATGAAAAACCTGTGATGATTGCTATGACACAAAATTGCAAAACTTGTCATCATTTTATGACAATGATAAGCTTGCCTGTTAGCTATGTCAGGGATTACCTTGCCAGTATTCAATTGTTAAAAACTACGTTTTCAAAAATTCATTCTACACTATATAGTGTAATAGTTATTTGTTAAATGAACCATTGACTATTGTACAAGTATTGTGTCTGTGGTACACTAGTCTATTCCACTTCATTTAACCCTTTACGGAGCAAATCTTGTCAAGAAAATTGAAATTTTCAGGGGAAAAAATTCCATTTATAGGTGATGTTTGCTTATCAGTTCATTGATCAAGAGATTTTTGAAAATTTACTACTATAATGACTGACTCGAAAGTAATGTTATCATGGTCTGCAAATGGACATTTCTTAAGACAACTGCGGAAGCTGGGGTTTTTTACCAGCTTTGGGTGTTAACGGGTTAAGTAGACTGTATACAAATCTGTAGTGATTTTTCTCAGGCTTAATTTTCCATTCCAACAAATGCTTACATGATAATTTGACGGTCGTGTTTTTATTCCTGTTACTAGAAGTTTTCTGTTAACTATTGTTGATTTGTTGATTGCTGTCAGTGCTGTGTAATTAATGAGTTTGCATGAAAAATATGCATAGATTAATTAATAGATTAATTATCATATATAATCAAGAGACTGATGAAAAAGAATGCTGGTGAGTGATGAGTAGGAGGAGGAGGACGACGATGAATCATGCACCATGTATTAACCTTTATACTGCTGCACCTTAAACCTTATACTTTGTGAACTGTGATGGACATCATAACTGTCTCGCTACTGTAAGCCAACCAGACAATAATTTCAATGAGCAAAAACTCTTGAATTTCTGAATATTTTGAAAACAATTTGACTGAAATTTCAGTCAAATTGTTTTCAAAATATTTAGCTGGTCCACATATAACCCCCTGAAATGTTGTCTGCAAGATCTCAGTAGTTGGATGGTTAAAGACGTGTTACTGTAAATCGTTGGTAATCTTAGATGACATCTTACGCCAACACTGTTTTACACTCAACATAAGTTTCCCTGCTATTAGAGATTAATACTTATGCATGGTGAATACAGTGGTATATAGAATTATATCTGTAATAATAACTAACTTATTGTACCTATCTCAACTGCTTACAACTATATCTGTGATGCCCATTGTTTTGGGAGAGGAATTTTTACTACCAAACTGTGATGATGATGATAATGATGGAGGGGGTGAAATGTTTGTGTGCGTGAATGCCGTTTTTTTAAAACTGTTTATACATGTGTATTTAGACTGCATGAATGAATTCTTCTCGTATGATATAAAACTTATTCTGTTGAATATTTTTTGAAATTAATTTGACTGAAAGCTGTTGCTGCCTAAGGCATCAACGGCTTCCAGTCAAACTAATTTCAAAATATTCAACCGTTTCCTCTATGGTATCGTTAAAATGACATATGGGGAATTGATCGTTGTAAGTGTTATTATAGTGGTGGCCATGTCCGCGGACTGAGGAATGTGTTATAAATGTTGTGTACAAATGTTAAGTACTGTATTATGTAGTAATCATTTCGAAACAGATTCTGTTTAAACTTGTATAGTACACCAAGAAAGAGAAGGCATACTAATTGAAAATAACAAGGAAAGATAGTTTTTTTTAAACTTCAGTATACACTAGTGATATAGCACAAATAGTTTACTCAAAGAGTCATGTCTGGGAAATGTTTTCAAAAATTACATTTCTCATCACACGACCAGTGACGGTTTAAGCTTGTTTATCCCCGAAAAATTAAGTAGACCTTTCTCACATTAGCGTACTTTGGGAAAATACCTTCCCAGAATGCATTGTGCATAGCACTTCTGGCTGATAACCGTTATAGCAAAACGGCATCACTTTACTCTTAGAATCAGATATGACACACTTTAAGCAGTTTATATGAAGAATGGATTTCAAAATATTATTGAAGTCATACGTCATTGGAAAGCTAAACCAATTTTCTATACATTTCTGTATTAGTTTTTCTAGTTTTCTAAAATTTAATACAGTCAATTGTAATTTTAAAATAGCCCCTATTGTCCAATGGATTTAATGAATCTAGCTTTAATGGTGTATTTTATGTACGCAAATAACTTGAGAAAATTTTACAAAAATATAAATAATACAATAATGTTTAGGAAATTGAATGCGCTTGTGCCCTAGTAACTCAATGCGTGTCAGCTGCTTGTTGGTGACGTTACCAGCCAGCAGTTGTACTCTGAGGGTTGATTTATGGGAATCCCGGCATAATGAGGTCAATGTGGGAAAGATGTATTGTTGGCTGATTTTTGCAGTTAATATGCAGGGCTGACACGCCTCATCGAATGGTGTCCATGCGCAGTTAATATGCAGGACTGACACTCGCCTAGCTGCTTACGGTGTCCATGTGCACGTGATTTGCAGGGTCGGCACACGCCTCGCCAAGTGTTGTGTCTATTTGCAGGTAATATGCAGCAGAGCCAACACATGCCTCACCGAGTGTGGTGTCCAAAAGCTTAATGTTAAAATATTCAGTAGTAATGGAGAGATCGGATCTGTCATTCAAGTATCTGACAGCATAATCAATGACGTCACTTGTTAGCTGATGTCGCAATCAAATGCCACATTTGACAACGTCTGGCAGTAACCATCTGAATTGTGTCGTTGATGAATTTACAATTTAATAAACATTCTGTTGAATTTCTTCAAATTAGTTTAATATTCAAGAACTTGCCTGTTTTGTTAGCTTGTTGGAAGAGCTTCTCTTTAAGTGGGCGGAGCATAGCTAGAAATAGCTCCCTCTATGTTTTATGGCCACAGTTTATGTACACATTTATTGCACAATTTATCATGATTGTTTTATGCAAATAGCAGGTGCTTCACATTTAGTGAACAATAATGTTATGTTAACAATAAAACTGCTGCCCATTGTAGTGATATAATGAATATTAAAATAGCTGAAAACTTGAATTACCCTAAAATAATATTTCCTCTGTGTTCCCATCCGATAGCATGATAATATGAAGAATTATGACAGGATGAGAACTGTTTCATCACACTATAAAATGCTATAGAGTGTATGTTTTGAGCTTTAGCGTCTTTCTTGTGAGGAGCTTTCCACATATAAACTGTATACTGAAATCTAAATACTCAAATAATATTACGTCTTGTAAAATTAACACCTTCACCAATAAATTCACGATATCTCAATCTTGGGCCAAACAAATAGGAACGCTGTTGAATGTTTTGAAATTAATATGACTGGAAGAAACTGATCTATGACTGCTGCCATAGACAGCAATTACTTCCAGCCAAATTAATTTCAAAATATTCAACAGAATAAGTATTATTTCTGTGATTTGAGGGTGAACAAAAGGGTTAATAAGAGCGCTATTTCCCTAATTTTAAACCTTTAATTATATAATTTCTTCGGAGATAATTTTTGAAAATTTTGAATAATTGCCTCAGTTATCGAGAGCCATTCCAGTGGTAAATTTGGTAAGTCTCCATTAGAAATGGACATTTCTCAAGGATACTTGCAGAAGGCATTTTGGCCAGCATGAGTGTTAACGGCTTAAACTCCAGTTTATCTTGCTAGGTAAATGATCACGTATATGCTGTGATGTGTTATGCACCAAGTGTGTTATATGAGGCGAGTGTGTTACACTTTGAATATATGGAAGTAGTAGTAGTAGTTTATTTAGAAACTGTTTTAAGTATTTATCCATTGTTAGAATGAGTGCCACTGTTGCACACATCTGGCCTCACAGCGGTCCTCCTACTGTTGGACATTGGTAATATTTTTAGCTGTCCTATTCTTCTGTTCAGCAGAAAAGAATAATTCAATATTTAATCAAGTAGAACTGAATAGGTTTTTTTAAACCTCTAACCTAACTTGAGTTGTTTGTTGTTATCCCGACGTCCTAGTATATCAGTTTCATGGAACTCTTACAATATTAAATATTTAGAAAACTCAACTTCCAGTCAAATTATTTTCTTACTATTCAGCAGAAAGTGTTCACAGCATAATTAATCTGTGTCTAGTTTCTAATAAGGCTCTATTTTTCTTTGTGAGGCTAGACTTTCCATTCTTTGTGCTGTGTTAGTGTGTGGGACAAGACATGGCTGGTAATGACCCCAGCCCTCACATAAGACATGACAGGCAATGACTTCCAGCCCTCACATAAGACATGACTGGCAATGACCTCCAGCCCTCGCATAAGACATGACTGGCAATGACCTCCAGCCCTCACCTAAGACATGACTGGCAATGACCTCCAGCCCTCACATAAGACATGACTGGCAATGACCTCCAGCCCTCGCATAAGACATGACTGGCAATGACCCCCCAGCCCTCACTTAAGACATGACTGGCAATGACCCCTAGCCCTCGCATAAGACATGACTAGCAATGACCCCCAGCCCTCGCATAAGACATGACTGGCAATGACCCCCAGCCCTCACATAAGACATGACTAGCAATGACCCCCAGCCCTCGCATAAGACATGACTGGCAATGACCTCCAGCCTTCGCATAAGACATGGCTGGCAATGACCTCCAGCCCTCGCATAAGACATGACTGGCAATGACCTCCAGCCCGCACATAAGACATGACTAGCAATGACCCCCATCCCTCACATAAGACATGACTGGCAATGACCCCTAGCCCTTGCATAAGACATGACTGGCAATGACCCCCAGCCCTCGCATAAGACATGATTGGCAATGACCTCAGGTCTCGCATAAGACATGACTGGCAATGACCTCCAGCCCTCACATAAGACATGACTGGCAATGAAGTTATTGATTTGGTTGCCGTCTATTGAGTCCCTGATAACAGGTCCCATTCACGCCATTCCAGTCTACTTTTATTTCAGTCTTATTGGTAACTTCCCCAGATTTATCCTAGTACCCATTTATACTCCTGGCTGAAGAGAGGCGACAAGGAGTGAAGGAGATTGCCTATGTTTCCAGCGATTGTCAGTTGGCTGAACAGAGACGCGATCCCGGGTTTGCCGGTTTCAGAGCTCTGCTCATCACCACCTAAGCTATCACCTCCTCTAATGACTGGCAATGACCCCAGCCCTCGCATACGACATGACTGGCAATGACCCCCAGCCCTCACATATGCCATGACTGGCAATGACCCCCAGCCCTTGCATAAGACATGACTATCAATGACCGCTAGCCCTCACATAAAACATGACTAGCAATGACCTCCAGCCCTCGCATAAGACATGAGTGGCAATGACCTCCAGCCCTCACATAAGACATGACTAACAATGACCCCCAGCCCTCACATAAGACATGACTAGTAATGACCCCCAGCCCTCACATTGTTTAGTCTATGATGTTAGTTCTTACTGGTTTCCAATGAATGCTTTGTTGATGTTTCATTGTGCTTGTTGATGTTTCATTGTGCTTGTTAGCACGTATAATATGTCTGGATTTTCGTTATCATCTTTTATAGTAAGCGTTGTTTTCGTGTTGTTATTATTGCTACCAGGTTATACTTTGTTAACCATTTAACATTCAATCTGGGAAAAAACCGGGCTTATGCAGTGGTCTTGCTAAATGTCCATTTAGAGACCAATAGGACTATTTTGGAAAATTTACCACTGGAATGACAGGCTCGGTTATCGAGCCAGTCATTCCATTGGTAAATGTTCAAAATAGTCTTCTCTTGGGTCTGCAAATGGACACGTTAAGGGTTAATACTTTAATAATAACGTAATGATGCACAAATATACACACCCCTCTCCCCCCCCCCCCCCTATAACACCATCTTTGTTGTTATTAACCCTTTAAATGGCCAATGACCTCTGCAGTGTTGTTATTAACCCTTTAAATGGCCAATGACCTCTGCAGTGTTGTTATTAACCCTTTAAATGGCCAATGACCTCTGCAGTGTTGTTATTAACCCTTTAAATGGCCAATGACCTCTGCAGTGTTGTTATTAACCCTTTAAATGGCCAATGACCTCTGCAGTGCTCTTGAGAAATGTCCAATTGCAGAGGCCAACAGAACACTAGTTATGAAAATTTACCACTGAATAACTCGCGCATTAATTGAGCCAGTCATGACAGTGGTAATGTTTTGAGAACAGTCTTCTCTTGTCCTGCACATAGACATTTCTTAAGACCACTGCATAAGGTCGTTTTGGCCTCTGCATAATATCCGTAGCGTGCTAGATAAATCAGTGAGTATCTGCTTGTATGCATAGTGAATGCTGCTGAATTGTACATATTACTACTGGATCAAGATATAACTAGTATATACCATGAATAACTAGCAATTAGTACATATAGATTACACCCAGCTTTAGTCTGACAGTTGAGTCTCTAGCGAGTGGGTGACCTATGGCTTGCCATTAGCTCTGACCAGGGTCCAACAGAGGTCAAGGTTTGAGATTATACATGTATCCCTGTCAACCCTTTATGGTCAAGCTGACCAAAACCATCCTTTGCAGTGGTCGTGAGAAATATCGATAACCAAGCCAGTTATTCCAATGGTAAATTTTCAAAGATGTTTTCACTTGATCTGCAAATGGGCATTCCTCAAGACGACTTCAGCGGCCAGTTTCGGCTGGGTTGACCATTAAATGGTTAAATTATCTGCTCTGTAGTGGGCTAGATTGACCATTAGCAATTTCAGTGCGAAAGCATCGCCATTCCCATATCCAAACAGTGAGTATTGATAAAGAAGCCGATAGTCTGTATTAGATTGGTGGCAGTAGTTGTGCCAGTGCGGTTAAATACACTCGCCCTGTAAGGGGAAGAGGGTATTGCGATCGAGTCTGTCCGTTTCTCACAAACTGCTGATCCGTTCTGGATAAAATTTTAACACAAAAACCTCAATCTGGAACGGGTAAAATTCTTGATCTGTGAATATTTAAAAAACTTCTGATCCGATTTGGCTAAAAATTTAAAACACCAAAGGAACTTAAAGCGCAGGAGGATTTCCAGACTGGGCCTGATTTGGATAAAAGAACATGGATCCAGATCGGATACAATTCTGGATTTGTGCATATCTCGGAAACTACTGGTCTAATTTTGCTCAGATGTTAACATCAGAAAGGATGTGACCATACACTAGGGTTCCGCAACTTTGGGTGTCATCCGAATATGAATCTGGAAAATGTGAAAACCTCTGTGAAAAAGACCAGGAGGGCGAGGGTCTGCAATACACTAGGAAGATATTAGATATATCAATACAATCAGGATGAGTTAACATGAACACTCGGATGATTCAGATTTGATAGTTTTTAAGACAAACTGAATGGATATTTGACCAGCTTATGAACATTTAACCCTTTTGTGGTCAAGCCGGCCAAATCCTACCTCTGCAGTGGTCTTGTTCAATGTTCATTTGCAGGTGAACAAGACCAGTTTTCTTACATTTACCACAAGTGACTGGCTCAGCCGGAGACATTCTAGTGGTCAGTTTTTTGTCTTCTTGGCCTGCAAATGGACACGATTAAGCAAATCTGGCCTGTCTTGACCAATCTTGACCATTAATGGGTTAAATCTGCTTATTAATATTAGCTAGACTTAACCCTTATCACTCTGATGTCTGAATTCTACATTTTTAAATTAAAAGATGAACTGGTGTACATTTTTCAACAAATTTGGTGAAAGATGGTGCTGTCGAAGACAGCAACATCGTGCACCAAAATTGTTGAAAAACGTGCACCAGTTTCTTTGCCATTGATGTAGTAAAAGATAGAATATTGACATCAAAGTGCTAAGGGTTAAAGGATGCCACCTACGAACATCTGGAGCTTATCTCTGTGAGAGAGATGAATAGATTCTGCCTCTTCTTCACCACTTAACCTTTTAACCTTCGGATTTGTTTAAAAAATTCAAATTTTCTCAGAAAATGTCCATTTGCAGACCAAGAGAAGACTATTTTTGAAAATTTACCACTGAAATTACTGGCTCGTTTATCGAGCCAGTCATTCCAGTGATAAGTTTTCAAAAAATTGTCTTCTCTTGGTCTGCAAATGGGCATTTCTCAAGACCAGTGCAGAAGCCGTTTTTGACTGATGAGTTACAGGGTTAACCAGTACACATGTACTTAGGACCGACTCACTGGACTGGCGTGAGTGTTACATTACTTACTAAGTGCTATATAACTTAGTTCTCCTGTGTATGAAGCGATTCTATTCTTACTATTATAAGTATTATTACTCAGTAATACAATTTTATATTAAAACAACACACACAATTGTTATTAAACCTTTTTTTCTTTTAAATTAAAAACACATTTATACAAAAGTTATTTACTTTTTTAGTTTTGTTCACTCCGTTTCGTCCTGCCGCATTGTTATTTGTGGCTAAACCTCTCCAGCAATTATCTGCCTGCAGGATTAACAGAATAACATGGTTCTTTAAGACCAGTTCAACCATTTAAGGCCTAAAAGGGTTCTATGGGAACCGACTTGTATGAATAGAGATGTTATATGTTATGACAAAGACAAGTTGGTTCCCATAGAACCCTTTTAGCCCTTACCACTCTGATGTCAATATTTTACATTTTCAAATTAAATTAAAGGTTGAACAGTAGCTAGCATGTTACTGATGGTGTGTCCCTTGTGGCGCGTAGCGTCAGTAGCGTGTTACTTTTGGTGTGGCGCGTAGGGTGTACCTGATGTGTCCCTTGTGGCGCATAGCTTCAGTAGCATGTTACTGATGGTGTGTCCCTTGTGGCGCACAACTTCAGTAGCATGTTAGTGATGGTGTGTCCCTTGTGGCGCATAGCTTCAGTAGCGTGTACCTGATGTTGTGTGCCCATTGTGGCGCGTAGCGTGTTACTGTTGGTGTGTGCCCATTGTGGCGTGTTTCGCCGGGCAAATGTTACAAAAGTACTAGCAGTCGATCGCAGTCCAATCATATCATTTCACCTCGACAGGTCATAGGTCATAAGAGCGAATGTGCATTCCCGCAGTGGCCTCTAGAAGCAGCGGTGTAACATTGGGCTTCAAACCTGCAGCTATCTCTACACTATGAAGGATCTGTTTGGCCAGATTATGACATTCTGTCTCTGTCTGAAAGATCAAACAAAATATTATAAAATAATAAGTACATTTATATAGCGCAAAATTCCATGCAATAGCATGCTCTAAGCGCTTGAAGATCTACGGAATAGAAATGTTTTGAGACTTGATGTGATGGACTGTAGAGTATGACATGTTTTGATATCTTAAAGGAGATTGTTCCATTCAGAAGCAGCGGAGGAGAGTCTTCTGTCCATATGTTACCAGTTTTGCTTTCGGAACTAAGATTTCTCTTGTTTTGTGATCGGAGAACGCGATCTGGAGCATAGGGTTGTATGAGATCCGGCAGGTAAGTTGGCGCCGTGTTGCTTACACATTGGTAGGTCAAGCAAAGAACCTTGTAACGGATTCTCTGCTCTATTGGCAGCCATTGCAAGTCACGAAGCACTGGAGAGATATGTTCGTATTTACCGGAGAGAGAGATAATTCTAGCTGCGGTATTCTGTACAGACTAGAGCTTATGAATGAGCGCCAGCGAGAAAACTATTACAGTAGTCCAGTCTTGATAACACCAATGAACAAACGAGTGCAGTATGTTCCTCAACTGAAAGAAACCAGTACTGCAAAGATGTCTAACTTGCTTCTCAAGGCTTAGCTCACTATCCAACACAATACCAAGGTCCTTTATGCTGCTCGACAGTTTAATGGGGCTAGCACCTATTGTGATATTATTGAGGTTGGTTTTAGCCAGCCTAGCCGGTGGGCCCACTAACAATAGTTCAGTCTTATCATCGTTTAATTTAAGCATGTTTGATGGCATCCATGCTTTGATGTCTCGACAGCAGGTTGTTATAGATACACGTGGAGATGAACAAAATATACACAGAATGATTAGATAGGTATGGCAGATGAAGAGAATATATACACAGAATGATTAGATAGGTATAACAGATGAACAAAATATACACAGAATGATTAGATAGGTGTATGACAGATGAACAAAATATACACAGAATGATTAGATAGGTGTATGACAGATGAACAAAATATACACAGAATGATTAGATAGGTGTATGACAGATGAACAAAATATACACAGAATGATTAGATAGGTGTATGACAGATGAACAAAATATACACAGAATGATTAGATAGGTATGACAGATGATTAGATCGTTATGACATGATTAGATATGTATTACAGATGATTAGATATGTATTACAGATGATTAGATATGTATTACAGATGATTAGATAGGTATTACAGATGATTAGATAGGTATGACAGATGATTAGAGAGGTATGACAGATGATTAGATATGTATTACAGATGATTAGATAGGTATTACAGATGATTAGATAGGTATGACAGATGATTAGAGAGGTATGACAGATGATTAGATAGGTATGACATGATTAGAGAGGTATGACCGATGATTAGATAGGTATGACAGATGATTAAATAGGTATGACAGATGATTAGATAGGTATGACATGATTAGAGAGGTATGACAGATGATTAGATAGGTATGACAGATGATTAGATATGTATTACAGATGATTAGATAGGTATGACGGATGATTAAATAGGTTTGACAGATGATTAGATAGGCATGACAGATGATTATGACAGATTAAATAGGTTTGGCAGATGATTAGATAGGTTTGGCAGATTATTTGATAGGTATGACAGATGATTAGATAGGTATGATAGATTAGATATTAAATAGGTTTGACAGATGATTAGATAGGTATGGCAGATGATTAGATAGGAATGAGATGATTAGATAGGTATGACAGATGATTAGATAGGTATGATAGATGATTAGATAGGGATGATAGATGATTAGATAGGTATGACATGATTAGAAAGGTATGACAGATTAAATAGGTATGACAGATGATTAGATAGGGATGATAGATGATTAAATAGGTATGACAGATGATTAGAGAGGTATTACAGATGATTAGATAGGTATGACAGATGATTAGATAGGTATGACAGATGATTAGATAGGTATGACATGATTAGATATGTATTACAGATGATTAGATAGGTATGACAGATGATTAGATATGTATTACAGATGATTAGATAGGTATGACAGATGATTAGATAGGTATGACAGATGATTAGATAGGTATGACATGATTAGATATGTATGACAGATGATTAGATAGGTATGGCAGCTGATTAGATAGGTATGACAGATGATTAGATAGGTATGACAGATGATTAGATAGGTATGGCAGATGATTAGATAGGTATGAGATGATTAGATAGGTATGACATGATTAGATAGGTATGACATGATTAGATAGGTATGGCAGATGATTAGATAGGTATGGCAGATGATTAGATAGGTATGACAGATTAGATAGGTATGGCAGATGATTAGATAGGTATGACAGATGATTAGATAGGTATGAGATGATTAGATAGGTATGACATGATTAGATAGGTATGACATGATTAGATAGGTATGACATGATTAGATAGGTATGAGATGATTAGATAGGTATGAAATGATTAGATAGGTATGACAGATGATTAGATAGGTATGACATTAAATAGGTATGACAGATGATTAGATAGGTATGACATTAAATAGGTATGACAGATGATTAGATAGGTATGACATTAAATAGGTATGACAGATGATTAGATAGGTATGAGATGATTAGATAGGAATGAGATGATTAGATAGGAATGACAGATTAAATAGGTATGACAGATGATTAGATAGGAATGAGATGATTAGATAGGTATGCCAGATGATTAGATAGGTATGAGATGATTAGATAGGAATGAGATGATTAGATAGGAATGAGATGATTAGATAGGAATGAGATGATTAGATAGGTATGACAGATGATTAGATAGGTATGAGATGATTAGATAGGTATGACAGATGATTAGATAGGTATGACAGATGATTAGATAGGAATGAGATGATTAGATAGGTATGACAGATGATTAGATCGGAATGAGATGATTAGATAGGTATGACAGATGATTAGATAGGTATGACAGATGATTAGATAGGAATGACAGATGATTAGATAGGTATGAGATGATTAGATAGGTATGACATGATTAGAGAGGTATGACATGATTAGATAGGTATGACATGATTAGATAGGTATGAGATGATTAGATAGGTATGAGATGATTAGATAGGTATGACAGATGATTAGATAGGTATGACATTAAATAGGTATGACAGATGATTAGATAGGTATGACATTAAATAGGTATGACATGATTAGATAGGTATGAGATGATTAGATAGGAATGAGATGATTAGATAGGAATGAGATGATTAGATAGGTATGACAGATTAAATAGGTATGACAGATGATTAGATAGGAATGAGATGATTAGATAGGTATGAGATGATTAGATAGGTATGACAGATGATTAGATAGGTATGAGATGATTAGATAGGAATGAGATGATTAGATAGGAATGAGATGATTAGATAGGTATGACAGATGATTAGATAGGTATGACAGATGATTAGATAGGTATGAGATGATTAGATAGGAATGAGATGATTAGATAGGAATGAGATGATTAGATAGGAATGAGATGATTAGATAGGTATGACAGATGATTAGATAGGAATGAGATGATTAGATAGGAATGAGATGATTAGATAGGAATGAGATGATTAAATAGGTATGACAGATGATTAGATAGGTATGACATTAAATAGGTATGACAGATGATTAGATAGGTATGACAGATGATTAGATAGGTATGAGATGATTAGATAGGAATGAGATGATTAGATAGGTATGACAGATGATTAGATAGGTATGAGATGATTAGATAGGTATGACAGATGATTAGATAGGTATGACAGATGATTAGATAGGTATGACAGATGATTAGATAGGTATGACAGATGATTAGATAGGTATGACAGATGATTAGATAGGAATGAGATGATTAGATAGGTATGACAGATGATTAGATAGGTATGAGATGATTAGATAGGAATGAGATGATTAAATAGGTATGACAGATGATTAGATAGGTATGAGATGATTAGATAGGAATGAGATGATTAAATAGGTATGACAGATGATTAGATAGGAATGAGATGATTAGATAGGAATGAGATGATTAAATAGGTATGACAGATGATTAGATAGGTATGACATTAAATAGGTATGACAGATGATTAGATAGGTATGACAGATGATTAGATAGGTATGACAGATGATTAGATAGGAATGAGATGATTAGATAGGAATGAGATGATTAGATAGGAATGAGATGATTAGATAGGAATGAGATGATTAAATAGGTATGACAGATGATTAGATAGGTATGAGATGATTAGAGCATGATAGATGATTAGATAGGTATGACAGATGATTAGATAGGAATGAGATGATTAGATAGGTATGATAGATGATTAGATAGGTATGACAGATGATTAGATAGGGATGAGATGATTAGATAGGTATGAGATGATTAGAGCATGACAGATGATTAGATAGGTATTACAGGAGATCAAAGCTTTCATGCTCAGCACGGTCCAGAATTGAAATTTGTTAGGTTATGGACACTTTAACCACTAGAGGTGTTGATGCCATTTTAGATTTCGATTGCAATCAACATTTTATTTTAATCTATTGTCTGAGCCGAGTGGAAATCCTCGCATAAAAGCACAGGGCCCCATGCTGGCTCAGTCATTCACCAGCGAGATTCGGAACAGTAAACACGTGCAACATAGGCGTGTATTTATAAATTGCAATTCGTAACTACACGATAGTAGGTCTAAAATTATATGATTTCCAATAATCAGTTGGAAGTATGCTCTGAAATTTTTCCATTGCTCACAAATCGCAGTCGCTGAAACTCCATTAAAGAGACATTGTCTGCAAGCTCAAATAAATTTTAGAAACTTTCAATATTTTTATTTCAATGTGTAAAGCTTAGTATGAACTAAATAGTAACTATTAATGCATACAATTTTTATACACAAATTCTGACTATGTCACCCATATTTATGTTATTGTTTTCCTGGAGAAATAGACATACAAAAGTTTCTTACATTTGTTTACGATTCACAGAAAACAATGGCGCCAGTGTTCCGCGAACCCCCGTGTAGCCTCAAAGATCAAAGCATAACAGCGCCGAGCAATACTAATTTCTAGAGCCAATATCAAAACAATTAATCAGTTGTCGACATCACTATGATTATGTAATGTAACACCGCCCGGACCCACTAAATACTCTGGCATTCTCGTGAAATGTGTTAGTTCTGTTTATGGTTGTAATTTTAATATTTGTGAAATTCATAATTTGCATCTTTTTTGCTATTGACTGATCGCATTTATAAGAAACGATGTTCAAGTCCGAGTACTGCCACACTAGAACCTTATATAATAAAGAAAAATTAGTTACCTCTCCGGGATGTAGAAATTGTTTGAGTGTAGCTTTCGTGACCATCTCGGTCACTTCTTCAGCACTAACTGACGGTCGCAGCAACGTCACTCTGGTCAGATCTTGTGGCGTCATGTGACAGCATGGACTGGTAGACTGCTGGTATATGGTAGCCCTCGTCTCTGCGACCGTCAGTTAGTGCTGAAGAAGTGACCGAGATGGTCACAAAAGCTACACTCAAACAATTGCTACATCCCGGAGAGGTAACTAATTTTTCCTTATTATGAATCATCCTGGGATCGGGACCAACTTTTTCGGAAACACTAGAACCGTTTTATGCACATACTTCTGTATATTAAGTTTTAAGATGTACACACCATTTGATCTTTAACCAATGACAGGGATGTGATTCTTTAACCATAAATTCAAAATGGCTACACCAAAACACCTGGCTAAATCGTCTTATCTAGTCGGTTTAGCGTGCGGTCAATAATGTCAAGATACATGTAGCGACTTCCTTTAATAATGGAGATATCTCGACCAGACTGGTGGAAGGTTGCTCATAAAAAAATACTTATTAACCACGGCCAATTTCAATAAAACTTTGATAAACCTTCTTCATAGAAATTAGATTGATAAATTTTTCCAGTGGTCATCTCATTTTATTCGGTTGTACAACTGCCCAATAATTCCAGCTGAGCGATACAGGCCCCATTATTTTGACTGGAACCTGTTGCCACCTTAGGCAACAATATCTTGATGTCAAAATAGTTTTAAAATTATTCAACAAAATTTTACATCGTAGGAAGATACGTTTTCAGGAATTTGTCTGTGAAAAGGTTACGGATAAAATGTTCAATAATAACTTCTTTCCATGAGAATATTGAACTTTCCGTGAACAAATTTAACCATTAATGAGTTAGGATACTGTACCTCTAAATTTAACCATTAACGAGTTAGGATACTGTACCTCTAAATTTAACCATTAACGAGTTAGGATACTGTACCTCTAAATTTAACCATTAACGAGTTAGGATACTGTACCTCTAAATTTAACCATTAACGAGTTAGGATACTGTACCTCTAAATTTAACCATTAATGAGTTAGGATACTGTACCTCTAAATTTAACCATTAATGAGTTAGGATACTATACCTCTAAATTTAACCATTAACGAGTTAGGATACTGTACCTCTAAATTTAACCATTAACGAGTTAGGATACTGTACCTCTAAATTTAACCATTAATGAGTTAGGATACTGTACCTCTAGATTTAATGATTAACGAGTTAGGATACTGTACCTCTAAATTTAACGATGAACGAGTTAGGATACTGTACCTCTAAATTTAACCATTAACGAGTTAGGATACTGTACCTCTAAATTTAACCATTAACGAGTTAGGATACTGTACCTCTAGATTTAATGATTAACGAGTTAGGATACTATACCTCTAAATTTAACGATGAACGAGGTAGGATACTATACCTCTAGATTTAACGATTAATGAGTTAGGATACTATACCTCTAAATTTAACGATGAACGAGGTAGGATACTATACCTCTAAATTTAACTATTAACGAGTTAGGATACTATACCTCTAAATTTAACCATTAACGAGTTAGGATACTGTACCTCTAGATTTAATGATTAACGAGTTAGGATACTATACCTCTAAATTTAACGATGAACGAGGTAGGATACTATACCTCTAAATTTAACCATTAATAAGTTAGGATACTGTACCTCTAAATTTAACCATTAACGAGTTAGGATACTGTACCTCTAGATTTAACGATTAATGAGTTAGGATACTATACCTCTAAATTTAACGATGAACGAGGTAGGATACTATACCTCTAAATTTAACCATTAACGAGTTAGGATACTGTACCTCTAGATTTAATGATTAACGAGTTAGGATACTATACCTCTAAATTTAACGATGAACGAGGTAGGATACTATACCTCTAAATTGAACCATTAACGAGGTAGGATACTATACCTCTAAATTTAACCATTAACGAGTTAGGATACTATACCTCTAAATTTAACCATTAACGAGTTAGGATACTGTACCTCTAAATTTAACGATGAACGAGTTAGGATACTAACCCTCTAAATTTAAGCATTAACGAGTTAGGATACTATACCTCTAAATTTCCAAACAGAGCAGGCAGGTTATACGATTCCAGAATTGTTTCGATGATGTTGTTGCGCCTGTCATTGGCTGAAGCAAACAAAACACAACAATTACTGCATTTACAGATACCTGCGATGTCAACAGAAAGAATGTAACAACAGCAACATAATCATGAATGGAAAGCTTCAGGGAGCAGATAGTTCACGAGTCAGATGATGAAAAACGTTTATTACTTTTGCACCGGAAGGAGAAGAGCATATTGTGATTGGGGGCTGTCTGTTTCCGGAGATGTATCTAAAAAATCCAACATGTATGTTTTATGGGTATATGTACTTTCACTAAAACTCTTACTCTTGTTTCAGCACTGATGAAACAGAATATGAAGTTTTTATTTTGTATCAAGATGAGAGAATACATTTCAGAAGATGATCACTTTCAATCTTTGCACATGTATCGCAGTAGCGACAGGATTCCAGTTTTAGCTATACCCCGCCCATCTCTAGCTAAGCTCTAACCACATTTTGCCCGTGTTGGGAATGATTGATCGCCTTGACTATCAATTTCCAGAAAACTATACAGGTAAGCTGTTGAATATTTTGAAACTAAGTTGACTGGGTGCTGTTGCTAACATGCGCCCCGTCAAATTAGTTTCAAAATATTCAACAGCATGTTTATTATATAATAGACATACAATTCATACAACGCATAGTCCGTCATCAAATAAGTGTTTGTGATGATATGTCATTCATGATGTCATCCTACACATCACGTAGTTGATTATGACGTTATAGGATTCATGGATAAACTGGAAAGGTCCATTGGTGGAATGGTCATCGTGCTGCTTGTCCAAAATACATTGTTGTCTAAGATGACCTTCTTGATTTCTTTTTCACATGTCAGAAGCTCCATGATCGACAATTCTCCTAGATCAGACCATCATACATTTTGACTTCTCACTTGGTTTTAGTGGTTTTGCTTGTCAGCTTCAGGCTTGTATTCCTTTTTATTCAATGCTCACCATTCTGTTACTTCTGATATACAGCTGGCCATGACAGCTGGCTCTAGGACTATAGACTTAGAAAGCTTTACCGACTCCTTGGAACCGGGTACTCGGCTCCCAAATGCCGAGTACCCGTCTACCATAGAGCTCATATTGTTTGCATAGCCATCAAACAAGAGAAATCCATGGCTTGCCTCCGTGGGGCTGGGAGGCTGGGTCCGTAACAGAATGGTGAGTATTGTTAGATCTCGGAGAAAGGGAAATTTAAATTTCCTTCATTCTCCTTCGATCAATACTCACCATTCTGTTACTTCTGATATACACCAGATTTGGTCAGTAACCTGGTGGGAAGGGGCAAGCCATAAATGCTACTTTTGCCCCTTGGAGAAAGAGTTAGACTTAAAACTTGACTAACGGAGACCTAAAAAGGACCGTCAAGTTAACGGAACCGAATCACATTCGCATCACTGCCCCCAACCCCTTTTTTCTCCTAAGAAAAGGGAGAGAACTCACGAACATGCATCTCGCCTGAAAACACAAATATGCCAAGAGGGTTAACTGCTCTTTGCATATACACATGTATTAGCCTGGGAATGAGCATGAATATATAAGATGAATGAACATGATATATAGACATAATACAAAAAACTCAATCTTGAATTACCTCATGATAAATGGACTCCAGACGTACCGCCTCCAGCCATTCACTGGTCCGGCCATCAGTGACACAATCTGGTTGTCATCCTCTCGCTCGACCATGTCTGCTTTTAAATTCTTTTCTTACCAAAGTGAAAAAAGGGAGAACAGAAGTGTGGTCACTTAACTATCGTTTCAAAACAGCTAAAGCGAGTGGATTGGCTGAGTCTGACACATCCCTCATATAGTAATCCGTGAATGAGGACTCACAGTGCCATTGTGCAATGGCCATGATGTCCTCTAACGGAACACCACTGTAAAGGGCGGTCGAGGCGGCTATTCCCATAACATCGTGTGCCCTTGCGCCTTGCACCTGGTGCCCAGTCGCCATCTCATGAGTAGTCTGAATGCATTCGACTACCCAACGAGAGATAGTATCCATGGATGCGGCGCCCTAAGGCTTCTTATGGCAGATCCATAGATGTCTATCGTTCGACCGTAACGAGTCAGTCCGTTTCCTGTACTTAGTCAAAGCACGGACCGGGCACCAGACACTGGCATCACGATCAAACCTTGTTAACTTCGGTATTATGATCGGTTTGCCGGGATATCTCAAAGATTGATTCTTTGACATAAACTCTGCTCTTGGCAGAAGATGCAGACCCTCTCCGGAGACAATAAATCGGTCCCTCTCTGCCGAAAGCGCATGGATCCCACTGCGCCTTCTAGCTGAGGAAGCTGCCAATAGAAAGACTGCCGTTAGAGTCAAATGCTTTAGACTAGCCGAACGCAACGGTTCGAAAGGGTGCTTGGCCAGTACATTAAGCACTAAAGATACTCCTGGCTGGAATGACTACCGGTTGTCTCGGTCGGAGATTGCTCATTCCCATCACCATCACATTTAACTGGGCCACCTCTGGACTATCCCTGTTGGCTAGACAAGGGATAACTGATGCCAAAGCTGACTTGTATCCAGCAATTGTGACGGGAGCTAGTCCTGAAAAGAACAGCTCACAGAGAAAGTCTGCTATTTGCTGAATAGTGGATTGAAAGGTATCAATACCCTTTTCTTCACACCAGTCTGCAAATCTGTTAACCTTGTTGTTATATGACTTGAAGGTTGACCTTCTTGCAGCCGCGATGAAATCAGCAGCTTGTCGAGAAAAGCCTTCCGACGTGGAACGTTGTTTGATAACATCCACGCAGTCAATTTGAACATTTCGGGACGCTCGTGTAGGAAGCGTCCCTTGGCCTGGGAGATTATGTTCGGAATCTTGGGTAACTGCACTGGGTTATCCACCAGCAGATCTAGCAGATCCGTGAACCACGCCCTGCTGGGCCAATACGGCGCTATTAGCAGGACCAGACACGGTTCCTCCCGGATCTTCACCAATACCTTCGGCAGAAGAATGGTGGGTGCTTATCGCCAAAGCGTCTGTATCGACGGCATTTGGATCTGGAATCGGCGAGACATAAGTCATGATTTGAGCATTTTCCCTTGTGGCGAACAAGTCCACGTTGGGTTTGCCCCAATGCTCGAAGATCCTTCGTAGAACTGGAGGGTTGAGGGACCATTCTGTTGGCAGAATTCTCTGTCTGCGAGACAAAGCATCCGCCAGAATGTTCAATCAGCCAGGAATATGAGCTGCTTTCAAAACAACCGAGTAATTCTTGCACCATTGAATCAAGTGCCACACTTTGATACACAGCGTGGGTGACCTGGTCCCGCCTTGGCGATTTATGTATGATACTACCGTCGAATTGTCCGATCGTATCAATATCACCCTGCCCCTGACCATTGGAAGAAACTGTTCCAACGCCAGTTCCACTGCCATCATTTCCAACAGATTGATATGCAGCTGGCTCTCCTGGAGAGTCAATGTGCCCGAGACCTGATGTTCTCCCAGGCAGGCCCCCCACCCCTCCAGCGATGCATCCGTGTACACGGACAGCTTGGGGTGGGGTAGGTGCAGCGAAACCCCATCTAGGAGATTCTGACGCTTTTTCCACCATACAAGATGCGACATTATTGGCTCCAAAACTGGCACCAGTTTTGACAGGGGTTCTGTTCTCTGTTTCCACAGAGACATCAGATACAACTGGATAGGTCTTCGCATTAGAGCAGCGTACGGGATAACCTGCTCCATGGAGACCATCATGCCCAGCATCTGAAGGAACCGCCTCGCCTGAATGTGGTTTCCCACTCGAAAACTCTTGAGGATGGCTAACAGAGACACCACTCTGGGCTCTGACGGGTAAACCCTGCCCTCCTCGAGATCGAATCGCATCCCCAAATAAACGAAATGTTGAGTGGGTGTCAACTCGGATTTCTCCTTGTTGACTATCCAGCCTAGATCTGAAAGTAACTTCAGAGTCAGAGCAGTATCCACGTCCAACCTGGCTGCCGTATCTGCTTTGATCAGCCAATCGTCTATGTAGGTGTCTAGCGCCACGTTCTCTTTTCTGAGAAACGCTGTCACCGCAAGGACCACTCTTGTGAAAACCCTTGGAGCTGTCGACAGGCCAAACGGGGGAACAATAAACTCCCATACTTGATTCTAAAATGCAAATCTCAGAAACCTGTGACAACTCCTGTTCATTGGAATGTGGAAATATGCATCTTTCAGATCGATCGATACACACCACATTCCCTTCCTCAACCCTGCCATTACCGACCTCGACGTTTCCATCTGGAACCGAGGCGTATGGATAAACCAATTCAATGGCCTGAGATTGAGTACGGGTCTCCATCCCCCTGTGCTCTTGGGGACAAGGAACATATTTGAATAGAAGCCTGGAGTGTTCTGGTTTGCTGGTTTTATTGCTCCCTTCAGAAGCAAACCTGGCACTTCGTTTTGAATGGCTTCTAACTTGTCTGGTTCCCTTGGTATGGGTGTCCAGACAGGTGCCAAAGACAGATTCTGTGGCGGAAAGTCCCACCACTCTGGCATGTATCCCTGGGATAACCATCCCAGGACCAGACTGTCTGACGTCACACCTCGCCAAGCCTCGATGAAACGCGTGAGCCTTCCACCCACTATAGACGCCTAATGGGGTTGTCCGGCTCACGGTCCGCTCCCCCCCCCCCTCTCTTAACGAGAGAGAGAGAACCATTTCGGTCTTGGCTCGGCAGGTCTAACTGGCACCGCTGTTCCTGTCGCACAGGTGCGGTCCAGGCAGATATGAAGGGAGCTCTCGTACCCTCAGGTACGATCCGCTCCCTTCTTTCCGCCCTTTGAGGACTTACCCTTCCCCTTGGCCTCTAGGGTGATCAGGAGCAACATTGGGGAGGGTAGGGGCCTCCACAACCTTCCTGGCTTTCTTCGCCGGCGGCGGCTAAGAAAAGCCAGATGAAGCAGCAGCCGCACTAGGCTTAGCTTTCGCCTTGCCTTTATGCTTCTTCTGCTTCTTGGAAGGTTGAACAGTCAACGGCTTCCCTACAGCCCCTAGTGCGTGCGCTTGCCGCACTAGCTCCAGCTGTAAGTTTACCGCCAACTGATTCTGCGCAATGCTAGCAGTGTCCTCTAGGACGGCCCGCGCCTGGCCACCAAAGATGCTAGGACCTGTCAGGGGCGTCCCAAGAAGACGCTCCCTGACGGCCGTAGCCGGACGCATATGGTCAAGAACCATTTGCCTCCTGGACTTTGTAACACGCGCTTGCACCCTTGCCAGCGCGTCCATAGACAGCACCAGGCCGTCATTGACGCACGAAAGCGCCACAGGTGGCACAGGGTGGCCTGCCCCCGCTTCAGCCCACACCGACTGAAGAAGGCGATAAGAGTGGTTGACGGCACTCATAGCTGCCCTCATACCCTCATCACATAGGGACAGGACTCCCTCATGGTGTCCCTGGGACTTGTCCACCAGTGCCGGACCGGGGCCACCCGCTCAAGCACTCTGGACACCCAGAACCCATCGGTCATCCTCGGTAACCGATGGTACCACACCATACCTGTCGTATTCCCCCCGTGGAATACGACACCTCGCCCGCACCTCCCTGGAGGCCGCAGGGAGCTGGCCCTTGGTCATGAGCTGCTTACTATAAATAGCCTCTAGCAACTCGATAAACCGTGGATCCAGTCCAACGGACTGGATCCGGGCTGCGGGCAAGATCCCCGTCCTAATCGATGCAACCGACGGACGGGGCGCATCCTCCTCAGCCGTGGCCGAAACCACAGACGGGTCCACCCTGGCTAGCCAAGCCAGAGCCTCCGACCAGTCTACTTCCGAGGAGGACACACCAGTGAACACGTCACCCGTTGACGCGTTCACGGACCTACCAGCCACGGCCTCCCGGCTAGGAGCCACGGCTGACATGCCAGGAACTCCAGTACCATACGGTTCCGCCGCCACCCCATGGAACACACCAGTCCATGGAGTAGGCCCGCACGGAAAACCGTGCGGCCCCATAGCAGACACGGAACCGTGGCCAGACACGGGCGCCAACGGCACCCCACGTCTGACCGCCGGCTGGTGACAAACCAAGCCGCGCGGAACCAGTGCAAGGTAACGGATTGGCCTCAGCCGCAGGCGGAGCCGCTGACCTGGCTTGTGCCAAGCCAGACAGATGGAGGATGGTTCCGTCCAGGACGGAATCGACCTCCATATTCTCCACCCGTGGCATCACAGGCCGCAGCAACCTCTCCTCCTCGGCCTCCTCGTCTTCAGACCCCGAAGAGTCGTCACTAGACGAAGAAACCGCGGAGCCGTCCTGGTGGACGGCTCCCATGCCTGACGGACCAGCCACCGCTACTGGACCACCCGGAGGTGGCCGCAGAGAGACAGAACCCGTCAGGCCAGATCCCGACGGAACTGCCAGGGGGCCGTACGAGACGGCTCCCTCGGTGACAGGGTCCGTACCAAGCATGGGGAGAGACTGCCCAACAACCTTCAGCAGCAGGGACGACACCAGCGTGGGCAGAACGCTATGCAGAAAGCCCTGCATAGCCGGACCAAACCACGCCGGCGGTGCCATCTCCGCCACCTCCAGCTGAAGATGTGGAGCGCCCCCATCGGCTGAACCGGACGCTCCACGATTTAACTTCGGACCGCCTGACCCCGCGTCAGACCCAGCCAAATCCTTCTGGGCAAGGAACTTCAACATCATATCCGCGGACCACACTGCACACACATTACACCTACTATCAAGGTTACATGCAGTACATCTAAAGCAGACATGGTCCTTAAAAAGGACCCGGACGAACTTGTGGCACTCGTCACATGATGGCGGGGCTGGCTTGGCCTATAAATAAGCACAAACCTACAATAAGCAAGTGGAACGAGACACGGATGGAAGGCAGACAATTAATTTTCAAATAATTTGACCATAAATTAACTGTAACCCTCCCGCACCCCACCGGCAACGTTACAGCAGATCGCATTGATTATGATTACAAGAACGAAGCGGGCATAAATACACCCATAAATTGATCCTCCAGGATGTATAACGGAACCAGGAATCATATCGCATAGCATTCGGGGTATATTTACCAATCAATATAAATTATACTCCTAACGAAAGCCAAAACGATATTTGAAGAAACAACAAAATATAAACAAACTGCTGTAGCGCACGGTAAAACCGCAGACCACACATCTAATCAAGAATTTTGAAACCACCGATCACTGAAAACACATCGTGATAACACACAAAACTTGAACATTCCAAAGTTTTCTGGTACCATTTTTAGTACGCAGCACCCAGAACAAGATGCGCGAATTAATGAAAAAAATTTCTTCACATAAACATCCGAGCACCACGGGTGTGACGTCACCCGCTCGGATCTTACTGAGAACGACGTCAGCCGATATTCGTGTTACAAATACCGTAGCAAACACCTATTTTCATATCTGCCGATCACCTGTTGGGGTTAAAGAAGGCGACCATCCGGCATATCTCGTTGTTAACACACGTCCCAGATTCTTTGGGGTCAGAAATTGGAACATGCGACACAAACAAAATTTAGAGACCTAAGTCTTTTAACTATGGAATAATAAGGAAATATACGACCTGGTTATCATCGGCGGTATCCATATTATCCAATTATCCTTGCAAAAGAGTCACTAGCTATCACAATCACAGTTACACAGACTTAGATTTTATTTCTCAATATTTCCACTGCAAAAAGCATGTATAGCTCTTGTTGCTATGCAAACAAGAATGAGCTCTATGGTAGACGGGTACTCGGCAGTTGGGAGCCGAGTACCCGGTTCCAAGGAGTCGGTAAAGCTTTCTAAGTCTATAGTCCTAGAGCCAGCTGTCAGGGCCAGCTGTATATCAGAAGTAACAGAATGGTGAGTATTGATCGAAGGAGAAATGGGTGTGGCATAGCTAGAAATGTGGGTGGCATAGCTAGAAATGGGCGTGGTATAGATAAAAATTGGCGTGGCATAGATAGAAATGGGGGTGGCATAGATAGAACTGGGCGTGGCATAGATAGAAATGGGCGTACACAGCCAGACATGGCTCCCTCCATTGTGTGTAAGCCGAAGGAAATGCCAGCAATATAACAGTACCTTTTGTGACAACGATGCAACACTTTCCCAGCAAATATGTGATATCTATATGCTTCAAAGATCTTTGTACCATGACATCACTGAAACAAGGTCACATACAGAAACAAGGTCACATACTGAAACAAGGTCACATACAGAAACAAGGTCACATACATGTACACATACATAAACAAGGTCACACAGAAACAATGTCACATACATGTACACATAGAGAAACAAGGTCACATACATGTACACATACATAAACAAGGTCATATACAGAAACAAGGTCACATACATGTACACATACATAAACAAGGTCACATACATAAACAAGGTCACATACATGTACACATAGAGAAACAAGGTCACATACATGTACACATACATAAACAAGGTCACATACAGAAGCAAGGTCAAATACATGTACACATAGAGAAACAAGGTCACATACATGTACAAATACAGAGTTAACTATAGGAATGATTTTAACCATTATTGTTATGGCGTCTCAGAAATCAAGGAAACCAAACATCACATGACATGTGATATGCCAAACATCAAATGAATGAAATTGGCAACATCACAGCCTGTGACATATTCGCTGTCATTAACACTTTCACTGACAAATGCCTGAAAAACTATATTCTTTACAACATAACACTTATTCTGGTGAATATTTTGAAATTAATTTGATTGAAAGCAGTAAGGCAGCAATGGCCTCCAGTTTCATTAAATTATTTTAAGCGATTCTGTATGTTATTCTGTTTACGAGAACCTTGAGTTTTGTATTAAAAAGTCAATTTTCACCCAAAATCTTGGACCTATAAAGCTGAATTCTTCAAAAGGCACATATCATAACTGAGGCATTTACCAAGTTTCATTAAAATATCTGAAGCGGTTCTGTATATGCTGTTTACAAGATATTGTGGACAGACAGATGAAAGGGTGCAGTGATAACTATAAAACGTACTGTTGAACATTTTGAACATACTTGGATTGGAAGATATTGTTGCCTTAGGCAATGTCTTCCAATCCAATTATGTTCAAAATAATAAACAAAACATTTCTTACTAACTAACATATTTCTGTTTTACTTTTGGAAACTTGTTTACTTATTTCTGAGCTGTACATTATGACATCAGAACCTCGAGTGATGTGTCACATGTCTCTATTTATGCATGAACCTCGAGTGATGTGTCACATGTCTCTATTTATGCATGAACCTCGAGTGATGTGTCACATGTCTCTATTTATGTATGAACCTCGAGTGATGTGTTACATGTCTCTATTTATGTATGAACCCCGAGTGATGTGTCACATGTCTCTATTTATGTATGAACGCCGAGTGATGTGTCACATGTCTCTATTTATGTATTTGTCACCACATTTATATCTGTGTGATGTGTCACATGTCTCTATTTATGTAGGAACCTCGAGTGATGTGTCACATGTCTATATTTATGTATTTGTCACCACATGTATATCTGTGTGGTGTGTAACAGGTCTCTATGTATTTGTCACCACATGTATATCTGTGTGGTGTGTCACATGTCTCTATTTATGTATGAACCTCGAGTGATGTGTCACATGTCTCTATGTATTTGTCACCACATGTATATCTGTGTGGTGTGTCACATGTCTCTATTTATGTATTTGTCACCACATTTATATCTGTGTGATGTGTCACATGTCTCTATTTATGTATGAACCTCGAGTGGTGTGTCACATGTTTCTATTTATGTATTTGTCACTACATGTATATCTTTGTGATGTGTCACATGTCTCTATTTCTGTATTTGTCACCACATGTATATCTGTGTGGTGTGTCACATGTCTCTATTTATGTATGAACCATGAGTGATGTGTCACATGTCTCTATTTATGTATTTGTCACCACATTTATATCTGTGTGGTGTGTCACATGTCTCTATTTATGTATTTGTCACCACATTCATATCTGTGTGATGTGTCACATGTCTCTATTTATGTATGAACCTCGAGTGATGTGTCACATGTCTCTATGTATTTGTCACCACATGTATATCTGTGTGATGTGTCACACGTCTCTATTTCTGTATTTGTCACCACATGTATATCTGTGTGGTGTGTCACATGTCTCTATTTATGTATGAACCTCGAGTGATGTGTCACATGTCTCTATTTATGTATTTGTCACCACATTTATATCTGTGTGGTGTGTCACATGTCTCTATTTATGTATTTGTCACCACATTCATATCTGTGTGATGTGTCACATGTCTCTATTTATGTATGAACCTCGAGTGATGTGTCACATGTCTCTATGTATTTGTCACCACATGTATATCTGTGTGATGTGTCACATGTCTCTATTTATGCATTTGTCACCACATGTATATCTTGTGTGATGTGTCACATGTCTCTATTTCTGTATTTGTCACCACATTTATATCTGTGGTAATACGGGCCAATGGTCAAGTACATCATCAATACTATGTAAACTAACAAATAGTCCTCCTAGGCCAATAATCAATGCAGGCATTCTCATAAGGGTCCATCATCAATACTATGTAAACTAACAAATAGTCCTCCTAGGCCAATAATCAATGCAGGCATTCTCATAAGAGTCCTTTTGAGGGTGTATACCCCCAAAATGCAACTTGGGACTTCCAAAACTAGTGGTAGTGGGTCCCATTGGACCCCTGAAAATCTTGTAAGATTAGTAATTATTGATTAGCTTTGTAGGTTTTTGCACTAAAATCCCCACAAAATATATCATGGGACCCCCATAATTCATAGCCATGAGTCGATGATACCACAGATAGCATGGGACCCCCATAATACATAGCCACGAGTCGATGATACCACGGGACCACCATAATTCATAGCCATGAGTCGATGATACCGCATATAGCATGGGACCCCCATAATTCATAGCCATGAGTCCATGATACCGCATATAGCATCGGACCCCCATAATTCATAGCCATGAGTCGATGATACCACAGATAGCATGGGACCCCCATAATTCATAGCCATGAGTCCATGATACCACAGAGAGCATGGGACCCCCATAATTCATAGCCATGAGTCCATGATACCACAGATAGCATGGGACCCCCATAATTCATAGCCATGCGTCGATGATACCGCATATAGCATGGGACCCCCATAATTCATAGCCGTGAGTCCATGATACCGCATATAGCATGGGACCCCCATAATTCATAGCCATGAGTCCATGATACCGCATATAGCATGGGACCCCCATAATTCATAGCCGTGAGTCCATGATACCACAGATAGCATGGGACCCCCCATAATTCATAGCCATGAGTCGATGATACCACAGATAGCATGGGACCCCCATAATTCATAGCCATGAGTCGATGATACCGCATATAGCATGGGACGCCCATAATTCATAGCCATGAGTCGATGATACCACAGATAGCATGGGACCCCCATAATTCATAGCCATGAGTCGATGATACCGCATATAGCATGGGACCCCCATAATTCATAGCCGTGAGTCGATGATACCGCATATAGCATGGGACCCCCATAATTCATAGCCATGAGTCGATGATACCGCATATAGCATGGGACCCCCATAATTCATAGCCATGAGTCGATGATACCACAGATAGCATGGGACCCCCATAATTCATAGCCATGAGTCGATGATACCGCATATAGCATGGGACCCCCATAATTCATAGCCGTGAGTCGATGATACCGCATATAGCATGGGACCCCCATAATTCATAGCCATGAGTCGATGATACCGCATATAGCATGGGACCCCCATAATTCATAGCCATGAGTCGATGATACCACAGATAGCATGGGACCCCCATAATTCATAGCCATGAGTCGATGATACCGCATATAGCATGGGACCCCCATAATTCATAGCCATGAGTCGATGATACCACAGATAGCATGGGACCCCCATAATTCATAGCCATGAGTCGATGATACCGCATATAGCATGGGACCCCCATAATTCATAGCCGTGAGTCGATGATACCGCATATAGTATGGGACCCCCATAATTCATAGCCATGAGTCGATGATACCGCATATAGCATGGGACCCCCATAATTCATAGCCATGAGTCGATGATACCGCATATAGCATGGGACCCCATAATTCATAGCCATGAGTCGATGATACCGCATATAGCATGGGACCCCCATAATTCATAGCCATGAGTCGATGATACCACAGATAGCATGGGACCCCCATAATTCATAGCCGTGAGTCGATGATACCGCATATAGCATGGGACCCCCATAATTCATAGCCGTGAGTCGATGATACCGCATATAGCATGGGACCCCCCTAATTCATAGCCGTGAGTCCATAATACCACAGATAGCATGGGACCCCCATAATTCATAGCCATGAGTCGATGATACCACAGATAGCATGGGACCCCCATAATTCATAGCCATGAGTCGATGATACCACAGATAGCATGGGACCCCCATAATTCATAGCCATGAGTCGATGATACCGCATATAGCATGGGACCCCATAATTCATAGCCGTGAGTCGATGATACCGCATATAGCATGGGACCCCCATAATTCATAGCCATGAGTCCATGATACCGCATATAGCATGGGACCCCCATAATTCATAGCCATGAGTCGATGATACCACAGATAGCATGGGACCCCCATAATTCATAGCCATGAGTCCATGATACCACAGAGAGCATGGGACCCCCATAATTCATAGCCATGAGTCCATGATACCACAGATAGCATGGCACCCCCATAATTCATAGCCATGCGTCGATGATACCGCATATAGCATGGGACCCCCATAATTCATAGCCGTGAGTCCATGATACCGCATATAGCATGGGACCCCCATAATTCATAGCCATGAGTCCATGATACCGCATATAGCATGGGACCCCCATAATTCATAGCCGTGAGTCCATGATACCACAGATAGCATGGGACCCCCCATAATTCATAGCCATGAGTCCATGATACCACAGATAGCATGGGACCCCCATAATTCATAGCCATGAGTCGATGATACCGCATATAGCATGGGACCCCCATAATTCATAGCCATGAGTCGATGATACCACAGATAGCATGGGACCCCCATAATTCATAGCCATGAGTCGATGATACCGTATATAGCATGGGACCCCCATAATTCATAGCCGTGAGTCGATGATACCGCATATAGCATGGGACCCCCATAATTCATAGCCATGAGTCGATGATACCGCATATAGCATGGGACCCCCATAATTCATAGCCATGAGTCGATGATACCACAGATAGCATGGGACCCCCATAATTCATAGCCATGAGTCGATGATACCGCATATAGCATGGGACCCCCATAATTCATAGCCGTGAGTCGATGATACCGCATATAGCATGGGACCCCCATAATTCATAGCCATGAGTCGATGATACCGCATATAGCATGGGAGCCCCATAATTCATAGCCATGAGTCGATGATACCACAGATAGCATGGGACCCCCATAATTCATAGCCATGAGTCGATGATACCGCATATAGCATGGGACCCCCATAATTCATAGCCGTGAGTCCATGATACCACAGATAGCATGGGACCCCCCATAATTCATAGCCATGAGTCGATGATACCACAGATAGCATGGGACCCCCATAATTCATAGCCATGAGTCGATGATACCGCATATAGCATGGGACGCCCATAATTCATAGCCATGAGTCGATGATACCACAGATAGCATGGGACCCCCATAATTCATAGCCATGAGTCGATGATACCGCATATAGCATGGGACCCCCATAATTCATAGCCGTGAGTCGATGATACCGCATATAGCATGGGACCCCCATAATTCATAGCCATGAGTCGATGATACCGCATATAGCATGGGACCCCCATAATTCATAGCCATGAGTCGATGATACCACAGATAGCATGGGACCCCCATAATTCATAGCCATGAGTCGATGATACCGCATATAGCATGGGACCCCCATAATTCATAGCCGTGAGTCGATGATACCGCATATAGCATGGGACCCCCATAATTCATAGCCATGAGTCGATGATACCGCATATAGCATGGGACCCCCATAATTCATAGCCATGAGTCGATGATACCACAGATAGCATGGGACCCCCATAATTCATAGCCATGAGTCGATGATACCGCATATAGCATGGGACCCCCATAATTCATAGCCATGAGTCGATGATACCACAGATAGCATGGGACCCCCATAATTCATAGCCATGAGTCGATGATACCGCATATAGCATGGGACCCCCATAATTCATAGCCGTGAGTCGATGATACCGCATATAGTATGGGACCCCCATAATTCATAGCCATGAGTCGATGATACCGCATATAGCATGGGACCCCCATAATTCATAGCCATGAGTCGATGATACCGCATATAGCATGGGACCCCATAATTCATAGCCATGAGTCGATGATACCGCATATAGCATGGGACCCCCATAATTCATAGCCATGAGTCGATGATACCACAGATAGCATGGGACCCCCATAATTCATAGCCGTGAGTCGATGATACCGCATATAGCATGGGACCCCCATAATTCATAGCCGTGAGTCGATGATACCGCATATAGCATGGGACCCCCCTAATTCATAGCCGTGAGTCCATAATACCACAGATAGCATGGGACCCCCATAATTCATAGCCATGAGTCGATGATACCACAGATAGCATGGGACCCCCATAATTCATAGCCATGAGTCGATGATACCACAGATAGCATGGGACCCCCATAATTCATAGCCATGAGTCGATGATACCGCATATAGCATGGGACCCCATAATTCATAGCCGTGAGTCGATGATACCGCATATAGCATGGGACCCCCATAATTCATAGCCATGAGTCCATGATACCGCATATAGCATGGGACCCCCATAATTCATAGCCATGAGTCGATGATACCACAGATAGCATGGGACCCCCATAATTCATAGCCATGAGTCCATGATACCACAGAGAGCATGGGACCCCCATAATTCATAGCCATGAGTCCATGATACCACAGATAGCATGGCACCCCCATAATTCATAGCCATGCGTCGATGATACCGCATATAGCATGGGACCCCCATAATTCATAGCCGTGAGTCCATGATACCGCATATAGCATGGGACCCCCATAATTCATAGCCATGAGTCCATGATACCGCATATAGCATGGGACCCCCATAATTCATAGCCGTGAGTCCATGATACCACAGATAGCATGGGACCCCCCATAATTCATAGCCATGAGTCCATGATACCACAGATAGCATGGGACCCCCATAATTCATAGCCATGAGTCGATGATACCGCATATAGCATGGGACCCCCATAATTCATAGCCATGAGTCGATGATACCACAGATAGCATGGGACCCCCATAATTCATAGCCATGAGTCGATGATACCGTATATAGCATGGGACCCCCATAATTCATAGCCGTGAGTCGATGATACCGCATATAGCATGGGACCCCCATAATTCATAGCCATGAGTCGATGATACCGCATATAGCATGGGACCCCCATAATTCATAGCCATGAGTCGATGATACCACAGATAGCATGGGACCCCCATAATTCATAGCCATGAGTCGATGATACCGCATATAGCATGGGACCCCCATAATTCATAGCCGTGAGTCGATGATACCGCATATAGCATGGGACCCCCATAATTCATAGCCATGAGTCGATGATACCGCATATAGCATGGGAGCCCCATAATTCATAGCCATGAGTCGATGATACCACAGATAGCATGGGACCCCCGTAATTCATAGCCATGAGTCGATGATACCGCATATAGCATGGGACCCCCATAATTCATAGCCATGAGTCGATGATACCACAGATAGCATGGGACCCCCATAATTCATAGCCATGAGTCGATGATACCGCATATAGCATGGGACCCCCATAATTCATAGCCATGAGTCGATGATACCGCATATAGCATGGGACCCCATAATTCATAGCCATGAGTCGATGATACCGCATATAGCATGGGACCCCCATAATTCATAGCCATGAGTCGATGATACCACAGATAGCATGGGACCCCCATAATTCATAGCCGTGAGTCGATGATACCGCATATAGCATGGGACCCCCATAATTCATAGCCGTGATTCGATGATACCGCATATAGCATGGGACCCCCCTAATTCATAGCCGTGAGTCCATAATACCACAGATAGCATGGGACCCCCATAATTCATAGCCATGAGTCGATGATACCACAGATAGCATGGGACCCCCATAATTCATAGCCATGAGTCGATGATACCACAGATAGCATGGGACCCCCATAATTCATAGCCATGAGTCGATGATACCGCATATAGCATGGGACCCCCATAATTCATAGCCGTGAGTCGATGATACCGCATATAGCATGGGACCCCCATAATTCATAGCCATGAGTCGATGATACCGCATATAGCATGGGACCCCCATAATTCATAGCCATGAGTCGATGATACTGCATATAGCATGGGACCCCCATAATTCATAGCCATGAGTCGATGATACCACAGATAGCATGGGACCCCCATAATTCATAGCCGTGAGTCGATGATACCGCATATAGCATGGGACCCCCATAATTCATAGCCGTGAGTCCATAATACCGTCTAATTTTAGAGTGGATCAGAAACAATGTATTGGAATGCAGGAAATGTCAATTTCCCTTTCTCCGAGATCTAACAATACTCACCATTCTGTTACTTCTGATATACAGCTGGCCTTGACAGCGGCTCTAGGATTATAGACTTGGAAAGCTTTACCGACTCCTGGGAACCGGGTACCCGGCTCCCAACTGCCGAGTACCCGTTTACCATAGAGCTCATATTGTTTGCATAGCCACCAAACAAGAGAAAACTATGGCTTGCCTCCGTGGGGCTGGGAGGCTGGGTCCGTAACAGAATGGTGAGTATTGTTAGATCTCGGAGAAAGGGAAATTGACATTTCCTGCATTCTCCTTCGATCAATACTCACCATTCTGTTACTTCTGATATACACCAGATTTGATCAGTAACCTGGTGGGAAGGGGCAAGCCATACATGCTAATTTTGCCCCTTGGAGAAAGATTTTAGACTTCAAACTTGACTAACGGAGACGTAAAAGGACCGTCAAGTTCACGGAACCGAATCACATTCGCGTCACAGCCCCCCTCCCCTTTTTCCTCCTAAGAAAAGGGAGAGAACTAACGAACATGTATCTCGCCTGAAAACACCAATATGCCAAGAGGGTTAACTACTCCCTGCATATCGCTTGTATTAGCCTGGGAATGAGCATGAATATATAAGATGAATGAACATGATACATATACATAATACAAAAAACTCTCACTTGTTGAATTACCTTATGATAACAGGACTTCAGACGTACCGCCTCCAACCATTCACCGGTTCGGCCATCAGTGACACAATCTGGTTGACATCCTCTCGCTTGACCATGCCTGCTTTAGGTTCTTTTCTTACCAAAGTGAAAAAAGGGGAAAAGCAGTGTGGTCACTAACTATCGTTTCAAAACAGCTAAAGCGAGTGGATTGGCTGAGTCTGACACATCCCTCATATAGTAATCCGTAAATGAGGACTCACAGTGCCATTGTGCAACGGCCATGATGTCCTCTAACGGAACACCATTGTAAAGGGCGGTCGAGGCGGCTATTCCTCTAACATCGTGTGCCCTTACGCCCTGCACCTGGTGCCCAGTCGCCATCTCGTGAGTAGTCTGAATGCATTCGACCACCCAACGAGAGATAGTATCCATGGATGCGGCGCCATAAGGCTTTTTATGGCAGATCCACAGATGTCTATCGTTCGACCGTAACGAGTCAGTCCGTTTCTTGTACTTAGTCAAAGCACGGACCGGGCACCAGACACTGGCATCACGATCAAACCTGGTTAACTTCGGTATAATGATCGGTTTGCCGGGATATCTCAAAGATTGGTTCTTTGACATAAACTCTGCTCTTGGCAGAAGACGCAGACCTTCTCCAGAAACAATAAATCGGTTCCTCTCTGCCGAAAGCGCATGGATCTCACTGCGCCTTCTAGCTGAGGAAGCTGCCAATAGAAAGACCGCCTTTAGAGTCAAATGCTTTAGACTAGCCGAACGCAACGGTTCGAAAGGGTGCTTGGCCAGTACATTAAGCACTAAAGATAGACTCCAGGCTGGAATGACTACCGGTTGTCTTGGGCGGAGATTGCTCATTCCCTTCAACATCACATTTAACTGGGCCACCTCTGGACTATCCCTGTTGGCTAGACAAGGGATAACTGATGCCAAAGCTGACTTGTATCCAGCAATTGTGACGGGAGCTAGTCCTGCAAAGAACAGCTCACAGAGAAAGTCTGCTATTTGCTGAATAGTGGATTGAAAGGTATCAATACCCTTTTCTTCACACCAGTCTGCAAATCTGTTAACCTTGTTGTTATATGACTTGAAGGTTGACCTCCTTCTCGCAGCCGCGATGAAATCAGCAGCTTGTCGAGAAAAGCCTTCCGACGTGGAACGTTGTTTGACAACATCCACGCAGTCAATTTGAACATTTCGGGACGCTCGTGTAGGAAGCGTCCCTTGGCCTGGGAGATTATGTTCGGAATCTCGGGCAACTGCACAGGATTTTCCACCAGCAGATCTAGAAGATCCGTGAACCACGCCCTGCTCGGCCAATACGGCGCTATTAGCAGGACCAGACACGGCTCCTCCCTGACCTTCACCAATACCTTCGGTAGAAGAATGGTGGGTGGGTACGCGTACGCGTGCATCCCTCTCCAGCTTATCGCCAGAGCGTCTGTATCGACGGCATTTGGATCTGGAATCGGCGAGACATATGTCATGATTTGAGCATTTTCCTTTGTGGCGAACAAGTCCACGTTGGGTTTGCCCCAATGCTCGAAGATCCGTCATAGAACTGGAGGGTTGAGGGACCATTCTGTTGGCAAGATTCTCTGTCTGCGAGACAAAGCATCCGCCAGAATGTTCAATCGGCCAGGAATATGAGCTGCTTTCAAAACAACCGAGTAATTCCTGCACCATTGAATCAAGTGCCACACCCTGATGCACAGGGTGGGCGACCTGGTCCCGCCTTGGCGATTTATATATGATACTACTGTCGAATTGTCCGACCGTATCAATATCACCTTGCTCCTGATCATCGGAAGGAACTCTTCCAACGCCAGTTCCACTGCCATCATTTCCAACAGATTGATATGCAGCTGACTCTCCGGGAGAGTCCATGTGCCCGAGACCTGGTGTTCTCCCAGGCAGGCACCCCACCCCTCCAGCGATGCATCCGTATAAACGGACAGCTGGGGGTGGGGTAGGTGCAGCGAAACCCCTATTAGGAGATTCTGACGCTGTTTCCACCATAGAAGATGCGATATTATCGGCTCCAAAACTGGCACCAGTTTTGACAGGGGTTCTGTTCTCTGTTTCCACAGAGACATCAGATACAACTGGATAGGTCTTCGCATTAGAGCAGTGTACGGGATAACCTGCTCCATGGAGACCATCATGCCCAGCATCTGAAGGAACCGCCTCGCCTGAATGTGGTTTCCCACTCGAAAACTCCTGAGGATGGCTAACAGAGACACCACTCTGGGCTCTGATGGGTAAACCCTGCCCTCCTTGAGGTCGAATCGCATCCCCAAATAAACGAAATGTTGAGTGGGCGTCAACTCGGATTTCTCCTCGTTGACTATCCAGCCTAGATCTGAAAGTAACTTCAGAGTCAGAGCAGTATCCACGTTCAACCTGGCTGCCGAGTCTGCCTTGAGCAGCCAGTCGTCTATGTAGGTGTGTAGCGCCACGTTCTCTTTTCTGAGAAACGCTGTCACCGCAAGGACCACTCTTGTGAAAACCCTCGGAGCTGTCGACAGGCCAAACGGGAGAGCTGTAAACTCCCATACTTGATTCTGAAATGCAAATCTCAGAAACCTGTGACAACTCCGATTCATCGGAATGTGGAAATATGCATCTTTCAGATCGATCGATACACACCACATTCCTTTCCTCAATCCCGCCATTACCGACCTCGGCGTTTCCATCTGGAACCGAGGCGTATGGATAAACCAATTTAATGGCCTGAGATTGAGTATGGGTCTCCATCCCCCCGTGCTCTTGGGGACAAGGAACATGTTTGAATAGAAGCCTGGAGTGTTCCGGTTTGCTGGTTTTATTGCTCCCTTCAGAAGCAAACCCGACACTTCCTTTTGAACGGCTTCTAACTTGTCTGGCTCCCTTGGTACGGGTGTCCAGACAGGTGCCAAAGACAGATTTTGTGGCGGAAAGTCCCACCACTCCGCATGTAACCCTGGGATAACCATCCCAGGACCAGACTGTCTGACGTCACACCTCGCCAGGCCTCGACGAAACGCATGAGCCTTCCACCCACCATAGACGCCTCGACGTCTAACGGGGTTGTCCGGCTCGCAGTCCGCTCCCCCCCCCCCCCCTCTTTCTTAACGAGAGAGAGTGAGAACCATTTCGTTCTAGGCACGACGGGTATAACTGGCACCGCTGTTCCTGTCGCACAGGTGCGGTCCAGGCGGATATGAAGGGAGCTTGCGTACCCTCAGGTACGCTTCGGCCCCTTCTGTCCGCCCTTTGAGGCCTTACCCTTACCCTTGCCCTTCCCACCTCTAGGGCGGTCAGGAGCAACATTGGGGAGGGTAGGTGCCTCTACAACCTTCCTGGGTTTCTTCGCCGGCGGCGGCTCCGAGAACCCAGCCGAAACAGAAGTCGCAACAGGCCTGGCTTTCGCCTTGCTCTTATGCTTCTTCTGTTTCTTTGAAGGCTGTCCCGTTAGCGGTTTGCCCACAGCCCCTAGTGCGTGCGCTTGCCGCACTAGCTCTAGCTGTAGATTTACCGCTAACCGATTCTGCGCAATACTGGCGGTGTCCTCTAAGATGGCCCGCGCTTGGCCACCAAAGATGCTAGGCCCTGTCAGGGCGTCCCAAGAAGACGTTCACTGACTGCCGTAGCCGGACGCATATGGTCAATGACCATTTGCCTCCTGGACTGCGTCCATTGACAGCACCAAGCCGTCATTAACACACGATAGCGCCACAGGTGGCACAGGGTGGCCTGCCCCCGCTTCAGCCCACACCGACTGAAGTAGACGATAAGAGTGATTGACAGCGCTCATCGCTGCCCTCACACCCTCATCGCATAGGGCCAGGACTTCTTCCTGGTGTACCTGGGACTTATCCACTAGTGCCGGACCGGGACCACCCGACCCGGCACTCTGGACGCCCAGTACCCATCGGTCATCCTCTGTGACCGACGGGACTACACCATACCTATCGTATTCACCCCGCGGAATACGACATCTTGCCCGCACCTCCCTGGAGGCCGCAGGGAGCTGACCCTTGGTCATTAGTTGTTTGCTATAAATAGCATCCAACAAATCAATGAACCGTGGATCCAGTCCCACTGACTGGATCCGGGCTGCGGGCAAAATCCCCGTCCTAATCGACGCAACCGACGGACGGGGCGCATCTTCATCGGCCGTGGCCGAAACCACAGATGGGTCCACTCTGGCTAGCCACGCCAGAGCATCTGACCAATCTACCTCCGAAGAAGATACCCCCGCAAACACGTCACCCGTTGACGTGCTCACGGGTCTGCCAGCCACGGCCTCCCGGCAAGGAGCCACGGCTGACACGCCAGGCACTCCGCTACCACACGGTTCGGCCGCCACCCCATGAAACACTCTGGTCCATGGGGTAGGTCCGCACGGAAAACCGTACGGACCCGTAACAGTCGCGGAACCATAGCCGGACACGGGCGCCAACGGCACCCCACGTCCGGCTGCCGGACCAGGCGAGATAGGTGAGTACCACGCCTGGCCCGGCACACCCGTTCCCCTGACGGCTGGTGACAAACCAAGCCGCGCGGAACCAGTGCAAGGTAACGGATTGGCCTCAGCCGCAGGCGGAGCCGCTGACCTGGCTTGCGCCAAACCAGACAAATGGAGGCCGGTTCCGTCCAGGACGGAATCAACCTCCATATTCCCCACCTGCGGCTTCACGGGCCGCAGCAACCTCTCCTCCTCGTCTTCAGACTCCGAAGAGCCGTCACTAGACGAGTCAACCGTGGAGCCGTCCTGCCGGACGGCTCCCACACCTGACGGACCGGCCACCGCTACTGGACCACCCGGAGGTGGCCGCAGAGAGACAGAACCCGTCTGGCCGAAGCCAGACGGGACCGCCAGGGGGCCGTACGAGACGGCCCCCTCGGTAACCAGTCCAGAATCCTGTCCGAGGACAGGATCCGTACCAGGCATGGGGAGAAACTGCCCCCCAACCTTTGGTAGCAGGGACGACACCAGCGTGGGCAGAACGCTATGCAGAAAACCCTGCATAGCCGGACCAAACCACGCCGGCGGTGCCATCTCCGCCACCTCCAGCTGGGGACGTGGAGCACCCCCACCGGCCGAACCGGGCGCTCCACGATTTCCTCTCGGACCGCCTGACCCCGCGTCAGACCCAGCCAAGTCCTTCTGGGCAAGGAACTTAATCATCGTTTCGACGGACCACACTGCACAAACATTACACCTATGATCTATATTACACAGGGCACACCTAAAACAGACATGGTCCTTGAACATTACACGGACAAACTTATGGCAGTCGTCACATGATGGCGGGGCTGGCTTGGCCTATAAAATAAGCACAAACCTACAATAAACAAGCGGAACGAGACCCGGATGGAAGGCAGACAATTAATTTTCAAATATTTTGACTCATAAATTAACCGTAACCTCCCCGCACCCCACCCCGCCACGTTACAACAACGATCGCATTGATTATGACGACAAGTACGCGGCGGGCACAACACACCCATAATAGATCCTCCAGGATGTGTAACGGCTCCAGGAATCATATCGCATAGCATTCAGGGTATATTTACTAATCAATATAAATTATACTCCTAACGAAAGCAGCACGATATGTGAAGAAAACAACAAAATGTATAACAAAACTGCTGTCTCACACGGTAAAACCGCAGACCACACATCTACTCAAGAATTTTGAAACCACTGATCATTGCAAACCGATAGTGATCGCACGTAAACTTGATCATTCTAAAGTTTCCGGTACCATTTTTAGTACGCAGCACCCAGAATAAGATGCGCGAATTAATGAAAAAATTTTTCTTCACATAAACATCCGAGCGACCGGGTGTGACGTCACCCGCTCGGATTCTACGGAGAACGACGTCAGCCGATATTCGTGTTAGAAATACTGTAGCAAACACCTATTTTCATATCTGCCGATCGCCTGTTGGGGTTAAAGAAGGCGATCGTCTGGCATATATCGTTGTTAGCACACGTCCCAGATTCTACGGGGTCAGAAATTGGAACATGCGACACAACGAAATTTAGAGACCTAAGTCTTTTAACTATGGATAATAAAGAACAATACAACCTGGTTGTCTTGGGCGGTATTCTCCATAGTCCTTAGTTAATCCTTTCAGAACACACAAACTATCACTGATTAAAGACTTAGATTATTTAAAACACTAAAATCCTTAATGCAAAAAGCATGTATTGCTCTTGTTGCTATGCAAACAAGAATGAGCTCTATGGTAAACGGGTACTCGGCAGTTGGGAGCCGGGTACCCGGTTCCCAGGAGTCGGTAAAGCTTTCTAAGTCTATAATCCTAGAGCCGCTGTCAAGGCCAGCTGTATATCAGAAGTAACAGAATGGTGAGTATTGATCGAAGGAGAACCCCATATTTTCATTTCTGGACCCTTGGATTTCAGCTCGGGACCCCTACATGTAAGGGTGTGGGGATCCTGGGACCTCCAAAATTTAGATATTGTGAGAAACACTGAATCAACGTAGTGATAAAGTTTCCCCATCTAGTTAATGGTCAATCTGGCCAGTGCTTCTGTAGTGGTCTTGAGAAATGTCCATTTGCAGACCAAGTTTTAAAAAAATTATCATTGTAATGTCAGGATTGAAGACCACCTCAGTCATGCCAATGGTAAACTTTAAAGAATCTCTTGGTCTGCAAATTGACAATACGATTAAAGAATTAACACCCAAGGCGACGTCATAAAATTATTGAAAATAAAGACGTGACCAACAGGCATTCACTATAAATCTTCATCCAAATAAATGGTGTCTTCATTTTTCCTTAGAATAAACCTAGCATATATTTCAAAATATTAAACCTTGAATGCTCAAGTTTTCTTCAAGAAAACTTAAATTTTGTCAAAGAAAATGTTCATCTGCAGAACAAGAGATTATTTTTTAAATTGACCACAGGAATGTGTGGCGTGGTTATCGAGCCAGTTATTCCAGTGGTAGTTTCAAAAAAGTTCTGTTATTATATGCAATATGGGCATTTCTCAAGACTACTGAACAAGCCATTTTGTGCTTGAGAGGTCAATGATTAATTTGGTGCACAGACAATCAGTCATTTAAATATGGCCACATGACAAGTTACAAGCAAGTTATATATGCAGCTACTAGATTCCAATATACAGTACCTTTCTTTATTTGTCAGATCAATAATAAAACAGATGTAATCCACTTTTGGGCGTGCATCTTCATTTTCTCGTGGCAATGGGAAATTAGCAGTTGTGTGGCTGAAAATAAGTCAATCAGATACAGGAGTAATACAAGAGAATACTAGTATGTAAGTATTACAATCTATGATAAGTAATACAAGAGAATACTAGTATGTAAGTATTACAATCTATGCCATATGTTATTCTACCATATTAAACATCAGAAAGTTTGGACTTTGGATGGCACATCATGAACTTGAACTTGAACAGTTAATTTATAAAAATTCATTTATGTATCCAAGCTATAGGCTTCAGCAATCTGAAACATAAGCCAAAGCGATTTCCTAAACGCAAAACGTAGCATTAACGAGGCCGTCACCATTGTCAGCAAACTTAGCATTAGCGCGGCTGTCATCGGTGACAGCAAAACCCAGTGTTAGCGCAGCTGTCAACATTGTCAGAAATGGGATATCTATGCCTCACTTGTGCTTTACTAAACTCAACATTGTCAGAAATGGGATATCTATGACTGACTTGTGCTTCACTAAACTCAACATTAGCGTGGCTGTCACAGTTGTCAGACAAGTGATATCTATGCCTGACTTGTGCTTCACTAAACTCATCATTAGTGTGGCTGCCACCGTTGTCAGACAAGTGATATCTATGACTGACTTGTGCTTCACTAAACTCAACATTAGCGTGGCTGTCACCATTGTCAGACAAGTGATATCTATGACTGACTTATGCTTCACTAAACTCAACATTAGCGTGGCTGTCACAGTTGTCAGACAAGTGATATCTATGACTCACTTGTGCTTCACTAAACTCAACATTAGCATGGCTGTCACCATTGTCAGACAAGTGATATCTATGACTGACTTGTGCTTCACTAAACTCAACATTAGCATGGCTGTCACCATTGTCAGACAAGTGATATCTATGACTGACTTGTGCTTCACTAAACTCAACATTAGCATGGCTGTCACCATTGTCAGACAAGTGATATCTATGACTGACTTGTGCTTCACTAAACTCAACATTAGCATGGCTGTCACCATTGTCAGACAAGTGATATCTATGACTGACTTGTGCTTCCCTAAACTCAACATTGGCGTGGCTGTCACCGTTGTCAGACAAGTGATATATATGACTGACTTGTGCTTCATAAACTCAACATTAGCATGGCTGTCATCGTTGTCAGACAGGTGATACATGTATCTATGACTGACTTGTGCTTCACTAAACTCAACATTAGTGTGGCTGTCACCGTTGTCAGACAAGGGATATCTATGACTGACTTGTGCTTCATTAAACTCATCATTAGCGTGGCTGCCACCGTTGTCAGACAAGTGATATCTATGCCTGACTTGTGCTTCACTAAACTCAACATTAGCGTGGCTGTCACTGTTGTCAGAAAAGTGATATCTATGTCTCAGTTGTGCTTCACTAAACTCAACATTAGCGTGGTTGTCCCCGTTGTCACACAAGTGATACATGTATCTATGACTGACTTGTGCTTCACTAAACTCAACATTAGCGTGGCTGTCACCATTGTCAGACAAGTGATATCTATGACTGACTTGTGCTTCACTAAACTCAACATTGGCGTGGCTGTCACCGTTGTCAGACAAGTGATATCTACATGTATGACTGACTTGTGCTTCACTAAACTCAACATTAGCGTGGCTGTCACCGTTGTCAGACAAGTGATATCTATGCCTCACTTGTGCTTCACTAAACTCAACATTGGCGTGGCTGTCACCGTTGTCAGACAAGTGATATATATGACTGACTTGTGCTTCATAAACTCAACATTAGCATGGCTGTCATCGTTGTCAGACAGGTGATACATGTATCTATGACTGACTTGTGCTTCACTAAACTCATCATTAGTGTGGCTGTCACCGTTGTCAGACAAGTGATATCTATGACTGACTTGTGCTTCATTAAACTCATCATTAGCGTGGCTGTCACTGTTGTCAGACAAGTGCTATCTATGCCTGACTTGTGCTTCACTAAACTCAACATTAGCGTGGCTGTCACCGTTGTCAGACAAGTGATATCTATGCCTGACTTGTGCTTCACTAAACTCAACATTAGCGTGGCTGTCACTGTTGTCAGAAAAGTGATATCTATGTCTCAGTTGTGCTTCACTAAACTCAACATTAGCATGGTTGTCCCCGTTGTCAGACAAGTGATACATGTATCTATGACTGACTTGTGCTTCACTAAACTCAACATTAGCATGGTTGTCCCCGTTGTCAGACAAGTGATACATGTATCTATGACCGACTTGTGCTTTACTAAACTCGTCATTAGCGTGGCTGTCACCGTTGTCAGACAAGTGATATCTACATGTATGACTGACTTGTGCTTCACTAAACTCAACATTAGCGTGGCTGTCACCGTTGTCAGACAAGTGATATCTATGCCTCACTTGTGCTTCACTAAACTCAACATTAGCGTGGCTGTCACCGTTGTCAGACAAGTGATATCTATGCCTCACTTGTGCTTCACTAAACTCATCATTAGTGTGACTGTTACCGTTGTCAGACAAGTGATATTTATGCCTCACTTGTGCTTCACTAAACTCAACATTAGCGTGGCTGTCACCGTTGTCAGACAAGTGATATCTATGCCTCACTTGTGCTTCACTAAACTCATCATTAGCGTGACTGTTACCGTTGTCAGACAAGTGATATCTATGCCTCACTTGTGCTTCACTAAACTCAACATTAGCGTGGCTGTCACCGTTGTCAGACAAGTGATATCTATGCCTCACTTGTGCTCCCACTAAACTCAACATTAGCGTGGCTGTCACCATTGTCAGACAAGTGATATCTATGCCTCACTTGTGCTTCACTAAACTCAACATTAGCGTGACAAAAACCAGCAGGTCAGGGTTCATACAGCTTCTGGAAATGAAATTCCATACTTTTTCCATACCATTTCCAGAGCAAATTTATTGATTTCCAGACTCATTTTATGATGTTTCCCGTAAAACTACCAGATTCTGCAGAAAACTCAGTTTGTAGACAAGATCGTCAAAATTTTTAATATTATCTATAGCCTTTTGTAAATTTATGAGTCACACCTGATTGTAACATTTCAGTTTTCCATATACGTACTTCTTCCAAACTACTAGCAGAAAATCTTGAATTTTCCATACTTTTCAAGACCTGAAACATGGTTTCTTATAATTCCACACTTTTCCATCTACTTTCCATACCTGTGTATGAGCCGTCCTGACACGTCTTTGCTAAATACCTGTGTATGAACCACCCTGACACATGTTTGCTAAATACCTGTGTATGAACCACCCTGACACGTGTTTGCTAAATACCTGTGTATGAACCACCCTGACACGTGTTTGAGCCCTGACATGTGTTTGAGCCCTGACATGTGTTTGAGCCCTGACATGTGAGCCGCCGTGACATGTGTTTGCTAAATACCTCTGTATGAGCCCTGAAACGTGTTTGAGCCCTGACATGTGTTTGAGCCCTGACACATGTTTGAGCCCTGACACATGTTTGAGCCCTTGCTCGTGGGCCACCCTGACACATGTTTGCTAAATACCTGTGTATGAACCACCCTGACACGTGTTTGCTAAATACCTGTGTATGAACCACCCTGACATGTGTTTGAGCCCTGACATGTGTTTGAGCCCTGACATGTGAGCCGCCATGACACGTGTTTGCTAAATACCTCTGTATGAGCCCTGAAACGTGTTTGAGCCCTGACATGTGTTTGAGCCCTGACACATGTTTGAGCCCTGACACATGTTTGAGCCCTTGCTCGTGGGCCACCCTGACACATGTTTGCTAAATACCTCTGTATGAGCCCTGAAACGTGTTTGAGCCCTGACATATGTTTGAGCCCTGAAAGATGTTTGAGCCCTGACACATGTTTGAGCCCTGACATGTGTTTGAGCCCTGACACGTGTTTGCTAAATACCTGTGTATGAGCCCTGACACGTGTTTGAGCCCTGACACGTGTTTGAGCCCTGACACATGTTTGAGCCCTGACACGTGTTTGAGCCCTGACACGTGTTTGAGCCCTGACACGTGTTTGAGCCCTGACACGTGTTTGAGCCCTGACACGTGTTTGAGCCCTGACACATGTTTGAGCCCTGACATGTGTATGAGCCCTGACACATGTTTGAGCCCTGACACGTGTTTGAGCCCTGACATGTGTTTGAGCCCTGACACGTGTTTGAGCCTGACACATGTTTGAGCCCTGATGTGTTTGAGCCCTAACACGTGTTTGAGCCCTGACACGTGTTTGAGCCCTGACACGTGTTTGCTAAATACCTGTGTATGAGCCCTGACACGTGTTTGAGCCCTGACACGTGTTTGAGCCCTGACACGTGTTTGAGCCCTGACACATGTTTGAGCCCTGACACGTGTTTGAGCCCTGACACGTGTTTGCTAAATACCTGTGTATGAGCCCTGACATGTGTTTGAGCCCTGACACGTGTTTGAGCCCTAACACGTGTTTGAACCCTGACATGTGTATGAGCCCTGACACGTGTTTGAGCCCTGACACGTGTTTGAGCCCTGACATGTGTTTGAGCCCTGACACATGTTTGCTAAATACCTGTGTATGAGCCCTGGCACGTGTTTGAGCCCTGACACGTGTTTGAGCCCTGACACATGTTTGAGCCCTGACACGTGTTTGCTAAATCTCACTCAGTTGTGTTAACCCTTTCAACAAAAATCCCTGAAAAAGTAAATGCTTTACGATAAAAAAATTATTCTGTTGAACATTTTGAAATGAATTTGACTGAGTCATTGCTGCGCTAGGCATTTAAAAAAAATACTCAACAATTTTCTTGTATGGTTGCTTTGAAAATGAGATATGGGGAATTCATCGGGCTCAATAACACTTTAATGCCCATGGCCGGTCAAGCAAGTCCAGAGTTGCTAGGTATAAATTATAAAAACCCACTATAATAAGAAGGAAAGTCTATATACTGGAAATCTTTTCCTATGCCCTTAGTTATTTTCAGCTACAAAGAGTTATTTCCCTTTATACACTTAATCAGTAAATAATTAACAATGGCTGTATTCGATTGGGACATTTCTGTAGAGTAAATTTACTCGCGAAGTTGCCAAAATGTGCACTATGCAAGTGTAAGAGTCGAATAAAAAAAACCTAGCAGTATGGAAGGTGCAAAAACCGACTAAATCGCCTAAATTTTACTATCCTGAAAAAAATCCACCTTTCAGCGCTGTTCAGACATAGTGAATGCTGAATAATAGTAGAATGCAGCTCCTAAGTCCCGCATTTTTCAAATTTTTCACCACGTGACATACTTCACGAAACATGCCACACGTTTTGGCCCTGGATTGTTTCGTGCTTTATTTTTTCCGGGAAATACCAGTCCCTTAAACAAGAGACCCAAGGGGCCTCTGTCGCTCACCTGGGGCATTATGCATTTTTGTCACAATTGTTAGTGGGTGGTTCAGGAGTAGTCTTCTAAATGAGTTTGTGGACATTTTTGCAAGTCCAATATGGCCGCCAAACACGCTACATTTTGATTGGTCCACTTCTGTCACGTTTCTGACGTAGCGCCTTCCCGTGAAAAAATGTTAATGGCCCTCAGTGCCTAATCATATCTCTCAAATTTCGGCCCAATCCGCTGTGGTTCTGGAGTCATTTTAGCAAAAATTAGGTTATCCAAGATGGCCACCAAACCATTTGGCCAATCAAGTTCCTTTGAAACAAACTTGGTGCAGCTCTTGCCCTAGATGATATTTCATGCGGTTTGAATTGATGCCCCAAGCGGTATTGCAGAAGATTTTTAAAGACATTTTAAAGCGGTCAGTTCTTTTGACGGATCAACTTCTCTTGAACAAACTTCAATGGCCCTTAGTCCTTAATCATATATCACAAATTTCGGCCTGATCGCTTCAGCGGTTCTGGGGATGGAGTCGTTTTTGCGATGAGGTCATCCAAGATGGCCGCTGAACCATTTAGTCAATCAAGTTCCCTTGAACAAACTTGGGTCAGCTTTTAACACAGATCATATTTCATGAGGTCTCAAAAGGTTTTGGAGATTTTTAAAGACATTTCTAAAAATCAGCCAAAATCCAAGATAGCCGCAGGACAAATTGACCAATCGGCTTCGTTTGAACAAAATGGAATCTCTATGCCCTAAGGATGCTTCCTGCCAAACATAATTGAAATCGGCCCAGCAGTTCTCGAGAAGACATTTTAAATTTCCCATTGCTTTAGTATGGGAGCTTTTGGCGGGAAAATAACCAAGATGGCCCCCAAAGCGTTTATCCGACAGTTTCGAAAATTGCAAATTTGAGATCAGAATATCAAAAAACCTCGATATAACCAATTTCAGCATCAAAATCCATCAAATAAAAAAATCCAATATGGCCACCAAACACGCTATATTTTGATTGGCCCACCGCGGCCATGTTTTTTGACGGATTAACTTCTCTTGAACAAACTTTAATGTCCCTTAGTCCCCAATCATATATCACAAATTTCGGCCAGATCGCTTCAGCAGTTCTGGGGGAGAAGTGGTTTTTGCGAAAACTAGGTCATCCAAGATGGCCACTGAACCATTTGGTCAATCAAGTTCCCTTGAACAAACTTGGTTCATCTCTTACCCTAGATCATATTTCGTGAGTTCTGAATCGATCCCTCAACCGGTTTTGGAGAAGATCATTAAAGACATTTCTAAAAATCGGTAGAAATCCAAGATGGCCGTCAACCAAATTGGCCGATCGCGTCCGTTTGAACAAACTTGAATCTCTATGCCTTAAGGATGCTTCCTGCCAAAAATAATTGAAATCAGCCTAGAGGTTCTCGAAAAGAAGACATTTTAAATTTCCCATTGCTTTAGTATGTGAGCTTTTGGTGGGAAAATGATCCAAGGTGGCCACCAAACCATTTATCTGACAGTTTTCGAAAATTGCAAATTTCAAATCAAAATACACAAAAACCTATATAAAAACAATTTCAGCCTCAAGGTCCATCAAATAAAAAAATCCAATATGGCCGCCAAACATGCTATATTTTGATTGGTCCACAGCGGCCATGTTTTTTGACGGATCAACTTCTCTTGAACAAACTTTACTGGCCCTTAGTCCCTAATCATATCTGCCAAATTTCGGCCTGATCCCTTCAGCGGTTCTGGAGAAGTCATTTTCGCTAAAACTATGTCAACCAAGATGGCCGCCGAACCATTTGACCAATCAAGTTCCCCTGAACAAACTTGGTTGAACTACTGCCCTGGTTCATATTTCATGAGGTTTTCTTCAATCCCTCAAGCGGGTTCGGAGAAGATTTTTAAAGACATTTCTAAAAATCCGCCAAAATCCAAGATGGCTGTCGGCCAAATTGGCCGATCGGCTTCGTTTGAACAAACTTGGATCCCTATGCCCTAAGGATGTTTCCTGCCAAATATAATTGAAATCGTCCCAGTCGTTCTTGAGAGGTTGTTTTAAAGGAAAAGTTGACGGATGGACGGGTGACGGACGGTCGCCACGACATCCTTTCAGGCCAGGTGAGCTAAAAATATACTCTACAGAGCCACCTTACTCTAACTTTTCGCCCAGTCGAATACCGCCAATAATGGTTTCTCTGGTCTTTAATTGTCTAATAGATAACTAGTGCACTCACATATTGAGGGAGAAGCTTGTATGACATGCCACCATTGCCTTGGCTAAAACATGCTTTCCAACACCTTCAACTCCTGCAAGCTAAAAGATAATAACAAATATGTCTCTAAATTCTAAACTAAGCACAACAGGATAAGCCTTAGGATCAAGTCTAAATTTTCTTCCAAGAAAAAAAAAGCATAAATTTATCTTTTTCAAAGCTGGAAAATTACGAATAGAGATAATGGGAGATAACTCCTGATAGATTATTCAATAGTCAATCAAGGGAGAGAATTCTGAATATACTGTCTATTAAACTGAGTTTTAAATGTAAAATATAGATAATTGGCTCATCATTAAGTGTGTGTGCATGAGTGCGTTTCAGCATGTCATTATCTCTGTTTGTACATGAGGAATCTGATTTGTCATTCAAGAATCAGACATCATAATCAAATATGTCACCAATGTGAGCCAACGACCAACATCATAATTAAATTGCTCTATCTGTCAGGAAAATTGAAAATCCACCACGAACATGCATGAATTGTATGTCTAAAACATACAGAATGCTAAAACGTAAAAATAGGAACCAAGTCAGTGAACTGTTGACTCGGTCAGTCGTGAAAACGGGACCCATGGTTTCAGAGTAGATAGCCAGACGGATGGACAAATGGGAGTCGATTGCAATGTCCTTGCAATTTGCTAAATGCGTGCAAAATCGCAGGGATTACGCCTTCAAAGTAGACTATGGCAATAAATTATTTTAACACTAACCCTAATTATAGTAACAATCTTATTCATTGCAGTTCAGGTCAAGTTTAAGGCAATAATGATTAAATACTTCATCATCATCATTTTACGAGGCATAAGCCATTGGCTTGTTATTGCCTCAGTGTTTTTGTTGTAGTATGGCTTGCTCAGTCCAATTCAAAAGTTCTTTCTTTGATACCTAGTTTGTTCTTGAATGCTTTGACTGTTGTGGATTAATTAAGTCTCCTCGAAACCGTTAGATTTAAGACTTTAAGCCTTAGCACACGTCTCTGATGTCAATATGCTATCATTTGCTGTGTAAATAACAAAGAAAGAAACTGGTGTACATTTTTCTAGTTTGGTTGTTGACTATGTTGATGTCTATGACAGCAACATCCTTCACCAAATTTGTCGAAAAATGAACACTAGATCATCTTTTAATTTAATACGAAAATTTAAAATTCCAACCAGAGTGGGAAGGGTTAACACTGGTTTGTGAAAATGCTGTGGTGCAGATAGATGGGTGTTCCCCGCGTCAGCTGCGGTGCGCCACCTACACCATGGTTACACCCTGCTGCGCCTAGCATTTGTTTGCGTGCTGACTTATAGAGGCCGTGATTGAAGGAAATTTCAATTTCCCTTTCTCCGCGATCTAGCAATACTCACCATTCTATTACTTCTGATATACAGCTGGCCCTGACAGCTGGCTCTAGGACTATAGACTTAGAAAGCTTTACCGACTCCTTGGAACCCGGTACTCGGCTCCCAACTGCCGAGTACCCATCTACCATGAAGCTCATATTGTTTGCATAGTCACCAAACAAGAGAAACCCATGGCTTGCCTCCGTGGGGCTGGGAGGCTGGGTCCGTAATAGAATGGTGAGTATTGTTAGATCTCAGAGAAAGGGAAATTTAAATTTCCTTCATTCTCCTTCGATCAATACTCACCATTCTATTACTTCTGATATACAGCAGATTTGGTCAGTAACCTGGTGGGAAGGGGCAAGCCATAACTGCTACTTTTGCCCCTTGGAGAAAGAGCTAGACTTAAACTTGACTAAAGGAGACCTAAATGGACCATCAAGTTAACGGAACCGAATCACATTCGCATCACTGCCCCCCCCCCCCCCCCCCCCCCGCCCCCCTTTTTCTCCTAAGAAAAGGGAGAGAACTCACGAACATGCATCTCGCCTGAAAACACAAATATGCCAAGAGGGTTAACAGTTAACTGCTCTTTGCATATACATATATGTATTAGCCTGGGAATGAGCATGAATATATAAGATGAATGAACATGATATATAAACATAATACAAAAAACTCTCAATCTTGAATTACCTCATGATTTATGGATTTCAAACATGGTGCCTCCAACCATTCACTTGTCTGGCCATCAGTGACACAATCTGGTTGTCATCCTCTCGCTCGACCATGTCTGCTTCTAAATTCTTTCTTACAAATGCCAAAAAAGGGAGAAGAGCAGTGTGGTCGCATAACTATTGTTTCAAAACAGCTAAAGTGAGTGGATTGACGGAGTCTGACACATCCCTCATATAGTAATCCCTGAAAGAGGACTCACAGTGCCATTGTGCAACAGCCATGATGTCCTCTAACGGAACACCATTGTAAAGGGCGGTCGAGGCGGCTATTCCTCTAACATCGTGTGCCCTTGCGCATTGCACCTGGTGCCCAGTCGCAATCTCATGGGTAATCTGAATGCATTCGACTACCCAACGAGAGATAGAATCCATGGATTCCATATGGCTTCTTATGGCAGATCCACAGATGTCTATCATTCGACCGTAACGAGTCTGTCCGTTTTCTGTACTTAGTCAAAGCACGGACTGGGCACCAGACACTGGCATCACGATCAAACCTTGTTTCGGTATAATGATCGGTTTGCCGGGATATCTCAAAGATTGATTCTTTAACATAAACTCTGCTCTTGGCAGAAGACGCAGACCCTCTCCAGAGACAATAAATCGGTCCCTCTCTGCCGAAAGCGCATGGATCTCACTGCGCCTTCTAGCTGAGGAAGCTGACAATAGAAAGACCGCCTTTAGAGTCAAATGCTTTAGACTAGCCGAACGCAATGGTTCGAAAGAGTGCTTGGCCAGTACATTAAGCACTAAAGATAGACTCCAGGCTGGAATGACTACCGGTTGTCTCGGTCGGAGATTGCTCATTCCCTTCACCATCACATTTAACTGGGCCACCTCTGGACTTTCCCTGTTGGCTAGACAAGGGATAACTGATGCCAAAGCTGACTTGTATCCAGCTATTGTGACGGGAGCTAGTCCTGAAAAGAACAGCTCACAGAAAGTCTGCTATTTGCTGAAAAGTGGATTGAAAGGTATCAATACCCTTTTCTTCACACCAGTCTGCAAATCTGTTAACCTTGTTGTTATATGACTTGAAGGTTGACCTCCTCGCAGCTGCGATGAAATCAGCAGCTTCTCGAGAAAAGCCTTCCGACGTGGAACGTTGTTTGATAACATCCACGCAGTCAATTTGAACATTTCGGGATGCTCGTGTAGGAAGCGTCCCTTGGCCTGGAATCTCGGGTAACTGCACTGGGTTATCCACCAGCAGATCTAGAAGATCCGTGAACCACGCCCTGCTGGGCCAAAACGGCGCTATTAGCAGGACCAGGCACAGGTTCCTACCTGATCTTTACCAATATCTTCGGCAGAAGAATGGTGGGTGGGTACGCGTAAGCGTGCATCCCTCTCCAGCTTATCGCCAGAGCGTCTGTATCGACGGCATTTGGATCTGGAATCAGCGAGACATAAGTCATGATTTGAGTATTTTCCCTTGTGGCGAACAAGTCCACGTTGGGTTTGCCCCAATGCTCGATGATCCTTCGTAGAACTGGAGGGTTGAGAGACCATTCTGTTGGCAGAATTCTCTGTCTGCGAGACAAAGCATCCGCCAGAATGTTCAATCGCCCAGGAATGTGAGCTGCTTTCAAAACAACCGAGTAATTCCTGCACCATTGAATCAAGTACCACACTTTGATACACAGTGTGGGTGACTTGGTCCCGCCTTGGCGATTTATGTATGATACTACCGTCGAATTGTCCAACCGTATCAATATCGCCTTGCCCTGATCATTGGAAGAAATTCTTCCAATGCCAGTCCCACTGCCATCATTTCCGACAGATTGATATGCAGCTGGCTCTCCTGGAGAGTCCATGTGCCCGAGACCTGGTGTTCTCCCAGGCAGGCCCCCCACCCCTCCAGCGATGCATCCATGTACACGGACAGCTGGGGGTGGGGTAGGTGCAGTGAAACCCCTAATAGGAGATTCTGACGCTCTTTCCACCATACAAGATGCGACATTATTGGCTCCAAAACTGGCACAAGTTTTGACAGGGGTTCTGTTCTCTGTTTCCACAGAGACATCAGATACAACTGGACAGGTCTTCGCATTAGAGCAGCGTACGGGATCACCTGCTCCATGGAGACCATCATGCCCAGCATCTGAAGACACCGCCTCGCCTGAATGTGGTTTCCCAATCGAAAACTCTTGAGGATGGCTAACAGAGACACCACTCTGGGCTCTGACGGGTAAACCCTGCCCTCCTCAAGATCGAATCGCATCCCTAAATAAACGAAATGTTGATGGACGGGCGCATCCTTCTCGGCCGTGGTCGAAACCACGGACAGGTCTACCCTGGCTAGCCAAGCCAGAGCCTCAGACCAGTCCATCTCCGAGGAGGACACACCTGTGAACACGTCATCCGTTGACATGCTCACAGACCTACCAGCAACGGCCTCCCGGCTAGGAGCCGTCGCTGACACGCCAGGAACTCTGGTACCATACGGTTCCGCCGCCACCCCATTGAACACACCAGTCCATGGAGTAGGCCTGCACGGAAAACCGTGCGGACCCGTAGCAGTCACGGAGCCATGGCCAGTCACGGGCGCCAACGGCACCCCATGTCTGACAGCCGGACCAGGCGAGATAGGTGAGTACCACGCCTGGCCCGGCACACCCGTCACCGTGTCGGTTGGCGGCAAACCAACCATTACGGGACCGGTGCCCGGTACCAGATTGGCCTCAACCACGGGTGGAGCCGCTGCCCTGGCTTGCGCCAAGCCAGACAGATGGAGGGCGGTTCCGTCCAGGACGGAATCGACCTCCATATGCCCCACCCGCGGCATCACAGGCCGCAGCAACCTCTCCTCCTCGGCCTCATCTTCAGACCCCGAAGAGTCGTCACTAGATGAGGAAACTGGTGGACGGCTCCCATGCCTGACGGACCGGCCACCGCTACTGGACCACCCAGAGGTGGCCGCAGAGAGACAGATCCCGTCAGGCCGGAGCCCGACGGGACGGCCAGGGGGCCGTACGAGACGGCTCCCTTGGTGGCCAGTCCAGAACCATGTCCAAGAACAGAGTCCGAACCAAGTATAGGGAGAGACTGCCCTACAGCTTTCGGCAGCAGCGACGACACCAGCGTGGGCAGAACGCTACACAGGAAGCCCTGCATAGCCGGACCAAACCACGCCGGCGGTGCCATCTCCGCCACCTCCGGCTGCAGATGTAGAGCGGCCCCAAGGGCCGAAACGGACGCTCCACGATTTGCCTTCGGTCCGCCTGACCCCGCGTCAGACCCAGCCACGTCCTTCTGGGCAAGGAACTTTAACATCATGTCAACCGACCACACTGCACATACATTACACCTATCATCAAGGTTACATTTGGTACACCAAAAGCAGACATGGTCCTTAAACAGGACCTGGACGAACTTGTGGCACTCGTCACATGATGGCGGGGCTGGCTTGGCCTATAAATACGCACAAACCTACAATAAGCAAGCGGAACGAAACAGAGATGGAAGGCAGACAATTAATTTTCAAATATATTGACCATAAATTAACTGAAACCCTCCCGCACCCCACCCCGCAACGTTACAACACAGATCGCATTGATTATGACGACAAGAACGAAGCCGGCAATAATACACCCATACACTGATCCTCAAGGATGGATCACGGAACCAGGAATCATATCGCATAGCATTCGGGGTATATTTACCAATAAATATAAATTATACTCCTAACGAAAGCCAAAACGATATGTGAAGAAACAACAAAATGTATAACAAACTGCTGTAGCGCACTGTAAAACCGCAGACCACACATCTAAATCAAGAATTTTGAAACCACCGATCATTGCAAACAGATCGTGATAACACGCAAAACTTGAAAATTCCAAAGTTTTCTGGTACCATTTTAGTACGCAGCACCCAGAATCAGATGCGCGAATTAATGAAAAAATTTTCTTCACATATATATCCGAGACACCCGGGTGTGACGTCACCCGCTCGGATCTTACGGAGAACGACGTCAGCTGAGATTCGTGTTAAAAAAACTGTAGCTAACACCTATTTTCATATCTGCCGATCGCCTGTTGGGGTTTAAAGAAGGCGATCATCCGGCAAATTTTGTTGTTAACACACATCCCAGATTCTTTGGGGTTAGAAATTGGAACATGCGACACAGACAAAATTTTAGAGACCTAAGTCTTTTAACTATGGAATAATAAGGAAATATACAACCTGGTTATCATCGGCAGCATCCATATTAATCCAAGAAATCCTTTGAGAACGCACAGCTATCACAATTAATTACAGACAAAAAGACTTAGGCTAAAACTCTTAAGATCTTTCCAACTGCAAAAAGCATGTATCTCTTGTTGCTATGCAAACAAGAATGAGCTTCATGCTAGACGGGTACTCGGCAGTTGGGAGCCGAGCACCTGGTTCCAAGGCGTTGGTAAAGCTTTCTAAGTCTATAGTCCTAGAGCCAGCTGTCAGCGTATATCAGAAGTAATAGAATGGTGAGTATTGTTCGAAGGAGAATGGTCTTATTGCTGCTATTTTCATTTTCTGTGTTTGTGGCTATCCGAATCTCCTCTACGCTAGTGTCTCTTCATGCTACCACAAAATGCACATGTGGAAGCAGACACTTATCTACCGATAATTGAAATTCTTACAGAGCATGTTTTTGTCGATGCACAGCCTGCTCCAAGATAAATCCACTGTATTGGAAGAATTGCACTATGACTTTGTGTTGGGCTGCTATACGTATGCCTGTTCAGTCGAATTCAAATAATTTTTCTTTGAAGTCAATATCTAGCTTGCTCTTGAATAATTCAAGTGTTGTTGCTTCGACTGTTGTAGCTGGCAGTGAATTCCACTGTGGTACTACTCTATTAGCGAAAAAGTGTTTTCTTACTGTGTTTTATGTTGAGCTTGAACCTATGACCTCTAGTCTGTGTAATACTGGATGGTTCGAAAAAGTAGTCCTTCAATATTATATAGATCCCCGATGAGCACGAATGTTTCAGTTAAAGCTCCACGAAATCGTCTAAATTTCAGTGACATTAGACTTAGGGCTTCAAGTCTTTCATGAGCTATATCACAGTGTGAAGGAAATTCCAATTTCCCTTTCTTCGAGATCTAGCAATACGTACCAAGTTACCATTACATTACTTATTGAATAACAGCTCTACAGAAGGTGTGCTCTAAGAATCTACAGATTTAGTCAACTCTACTGGCTCCTGGAACCGGGTACCTGCCCCAAACAAACGGGTACCTGCCACCATAAGCCGCCATATTGTTTGCATAGCTACCAAACAAGAAACAACTCGCGGCTTGCCTCTGTGGGGCTGGGAGGCAGGGACCATAATGTAATGGTAAGTATTGTAGATCTCGGAGAAAAATTGAAACTTCCTTCATTCTCCTTTGATCAATACTTACCATTACATTACTTATTGATAACACCAGATTTAGTCAGTAACCTGGCGGGAAGGGGCAAGCCATACAAAGCCTCTTTTGCCCCTAGAGAAAGAACTTAGACTTAAACATGTCACACGGAAACCTAGAAGGACTGACCAGTTTGGGACTGAATCACATTCGCATCATACCCCGCCCCCCCCCCCCCCCCCCCCCTTCTCCAAAAAGGGAAGAGAACTAATGAACATGCATCTCGCCTGAAACACAAGTGTGCCATGACGGGTAACAACTCTTTACACACATAAGCCTGGGAATGAGCATGAATATATAAGATGAATGATCATGATATATAAACATAATACAAAAAACTGTCAAACTTGAATTACCTCATGAATTTTGGATTCCAGACGAAATGCCACCAACTGTCACACTTTCGAACAAACGTGACAACGGGCTGAACTCCTCTCACTTGACCACATCTGTTCTTACTACTTCTGCTTCTTCAAAGTTACCAAAAGGAGATGAACAGTGTGGCCTCTAGACTAATGTTTCGAAACAGCTAAAGCAAGTGGATTGGCTGAGTCTGACATGTCCCTCATGTAGTAATCCATGAAAGAGGACTCACAGTGTCATTGTGCAATGACCATGATGTCCTCTAATGGGACACCATTGAATAGGACGGTCGAGGAGGCTATTCCTCTAACATCGTGAGCCCAGTCGCAATGCATTCAACTACCCAACGAGAGATAGAATCCATGGATGCGGCACCATATGGCTTCTTATGGCAGATCCACAGATGTCTATCATTTGACCGTAGAGTCCGTCCGTTTTTTGTACCTGGTCAAAGCACGGACCGGACACCAGGCACTGGCATCAGGATAAAACCTAGTTAGCTTTGGTATAATGATCGGTTTGCTGTGATAGTTCAAAGATTGATTCTTTGACAAAAATTCTGCTCTTGACAGCAGTCGCAGGCACTCTCCAGGGACAATAAATCGGTCCCTCTCTGCTGAAAGTGCATGGATCTCACTGCGGCTTCTTGCTGAGAAAGCTGCCTATAGAAAGACTGCCTTAAGAGTCAGCTGTTTTAGGCTAGCCGAACGCAACGGTTCGAAAGGGTGCTTGGCTAGCACATTAAGCACCAAAGATAGACTCAAGGCTGGAATGACTACGGTTGACTCGGTCGGAAATTGCTCATTCCCTTCACCATCACCTTCAACTGGGCCACCTCTGGACTATCCCTGTTGGCTAGACAAGGGATAACTGATGCCAAAGCTGACTTGTATCCAGCAATCGTGACAGGAGCTCATCCTGTAAAGAATAGCTCACAAGTTCACAGAGAAATTCTGCTATTTGCTGAATAGTGGTTTGAAAGGGATCAATCACCTTTCCCCTGACTTCTGGAAGAAATTTCTCCAGTGTCAGTTCCTCAGCCATCATTTCTAACAGATTAATATGCAGCCGACTCTCTTGGAGAGTCCATGTGCCCAAAACCTGGTGTTCTCCCAGACAGGTCCCCCCCCCCCACCCCTGGGATCAAATCACATCCCAAAATAAACGAAGTGTTGAGTGGGTCTCAACTCAGATTTCTCCTTGTTGACTATCCAGCCTAGATCTGAAAGTAACTTCGGACTCAGAGCAGTATCCACTTTTAACCTGGCTACCGTGTCCACCTTGATAAGCCAATCGTCTATGTAAGTGTGAAGCACCACGTTCTCTCCTGAGAAATGCTGTCACCGCTAGGACCAGTCTGGTGAAAACCCTTGGAGCTGTCAACTGGCCGAATTGGGAGGACTACAAATTCCCAAACACAGTTCTGAAACGCGAATTTCAAAAAGTTGTGACAACCCCTGTTCATTGGGATGTGGAAATATGTATCTTCCAGATTGATTGACACACACTGCACTTCTTTCCTCAATCCTGCCATTACCGACCTTGCAGTTTCCATCTTGAACCGAGGTGTATGGATAAACCAATTCAATGGCCTGAGATTGAGTACGGGTCTCCAACAACTGTGCTCTTAGGGACAAGGAACATACTTGAATAGAAGCCTGGAGTGCTCTGGTTTGCTGGTTTTATTAATCCCTTCAGAAGCAAACCTGACACTCGGTTTTGAATGACTTCTAACTTATCTGGTTCCCTTGGTACGGGAGTCCAGACAGATGCCAAAGACAGATTTTGTGGTGGGAAATCCCACCACTCTGGCATGTACCCCTGGGACATACGTCCCAGGACCAGACTGTCTGACGTCACACCTCACCAAGCCTCAACGAAATGCATGAGATTTCCACCCACTATAGGCGCATTGACGCCTAAGACAGTGTTTGGCTTGCAATCCGCTCCCCCCCCCCACCCACCACCCTCCATCTTAACACGAGAGAACCATCTTGGCTTGACTGGTCTGACTGGCACCGCTGTTCTTATCGCACAGGTGCGGTCCAGACGGATGCGAAGGGAGCCACTATACCCTCAGGTACGATCCGCTCTCTTCTTTCTGCCCTTGGAGTATTTCCCCTTGCCCTTACTGCCTCGCGGGCAATCGCGGCCACCACTAGGGTTGGCAGGGGCCTCCACAGCCTTCCTCACCATCTTAGAGGCAAGCGGCTGAGAAGGCCCAGCAAGGGCATAAGAAGTTTGCCTGGCTTTCGCCTTGCTCTTATGCTTTGTCTGCTTCTTGGAGGCAGGCTGAGCGGCTAGCAGTTTCGATGCAGTCCCTAGTGCGTGCGCTTGATGCACCAGTACTAACTGCATGTTCACCGCTAGCCAACTTTGCGTGATATTGGCTGTGTCCTCTAGGATGGCCCGTCCTTGGCAAACGCTCCCTGACAGCCATAGCCGGACGCATATGGTCAAGGACCATCTGCCTGCTGGACGTAGTCATTTGTGCCTGCACCCTGGCCAGTGCGCCCATCGACAGCACAAGGCCATTGTTGATGCACGAAAGCACTGCAGGTGGCACAGGGTGGCCTGCCCCAGCTTCAGCCCACACCGACTGATGCAAGCGATAGGAGTGGTTGACAGCGTTCACAGCTACCCTCACACCCTCATCGCATAGGGACAGGACTTCCTCACAGTGAGCCTGGCTCTTGTCCACAAGTGCCTAAGCAGGGCCACCCGCTCCAGCACTCTGAACGCCAAGTACCCAATGGTCATCCTCAGTAACCATTGGGACCACACCATTTCACTCGTACTCCCCAACCCCCCACCCCGGGATACAGCATCTTGCCCGCACCTCCCTAGAAGCCGCCTGACCTGTGTCAGACCCCGCCAAGTCCTTCTTAGCAAGGAACTCGACCACCAATTCGACGGGCCACACTGCACAAATATCACAACGGTCATCTACATTACACTTTGCACATCTATAACAGACATGGTCCTTGAACATTTGCTTTACGAATTTGTGGCACTCCGGGGACGATGGCGGGGAAGGCTTGGCCTGAAAACAAGCACAAGACCTAAATAAGCAAGTGGAATGAAACAGAATGCAGGAAATTTCAATTTCCCTTTCTCCGAGATCTAACAATACTCACCATTCTGTTACTTCTGATATACAGCTGGCCCTGACAGCGGCTCTAGGATTATAGACTTAGAAAGCTTTACCGACTCCTGGGAACCGGGTACTCGGCTCCCAACTGCCGAGTACCCGTTTACCATAGAGCTCATTCTTGTTTGCATAGCAACAAGAGCAATACATGCTTTTTGCATTAATGATTTTAGTGGTTTTTTTGTGAAACAAAAGATCTAAGTCTTTAATTTGTGATAGTTTGTGTGTTCGTGAAAGGATTAACTAAGTACTATGGAGAATACCGCCGAAGATAACCAGGTTGTATCGTTCTTTATTATCCATAGTTAAAAGACTTAGGTCTCTAAATTTCGTTGTCGCATGTTCCAATTTCTGACCCCATAGAATCTGGGACGTGTGCTAACAACGATATATGCCAGACGATCGCCTTCTTTAAACCCCAACAGGCGATCGGCAGATATGAAAATAGGTGTTTGCTATGGTATTTCTAACACGAATATCGGCTGACGTCGTTCTCCGTAGAATCCGAGCGGGTGACGTCACACCCGGTTGCTCGGATGTTTATGTGAAGAAAATTTTTTCATTAATTCGCGCATCTTGTTCTGGGTGCTGCGTACTAAAAATGGTACCGGAAACTTTAGAATGATCAAGTTTACGTGCGATCACGATCGGTTTGCAATGATCGGTGGTTTCAAAATTCTTGAGTAGATGCGTGGTCTGCGGTTTTACCGTGTGATACAGCAGTTTGTTATTCATTTTGTTGTTTTCTTCACATATCGTGATGCTTTCGTTAGGAGTATAATTTATATTGATTAGTAAATATACCCCGAATGCTATGCGATATGATTCCTGGAGCCGTTACACATCCTGGAGGATCTAATATGGGTGTGTTGATGCCCGCCGCGTTCTTGTCGTCATAATCAATGCGATCGTTGTTGTAACGTGGCGGGGTGGGGTGCGGGGAGGTTACGGTTAATTTATGAGTCAAAATTATTTGAAAATTAATTGTCTGCCTTCCATCCGGGTCTCGTTCCGCTTGTTTATTGTAGGTGTGTGCTTATTTTATAGGCCAAGCCAGCCCCGCCATCATGTGACGAATGCCATAAATTTGTCCGTGTAATGTTCAAGGACCATGCTTGTTTTAGGTGTTCCCTGTGTAATATAGATCATAGGTGTAATGTTTGTGCAGTGTGGTTCGTCGAAATGATGGTTAAGTTCCTTGCCCAGAAGGACTTGGCTGAGTCTGACGCGGGGTCAGGCGGTCCGAGACGAAATCGTGGAGCGCCCGGTTCGGCCGGTGGGGGTGCTCCACGTCCCCAGCTGGAGGTGGCGGAGATGGCACCGCCGGCGTGGTTTGGTCCGGCTATGCAGGGTTTTCTGCATAGCGTTCTGCCCACACTGGTGTCGTCCCTGCTACCAAAGGTTGGGGGGCAGTTTCTCCCCATGCCTGGTACGGATCCTGTCCTCGGACAGGATTCTGGACTGGTTACCGAGGGGGCCGTCTCGTATGGCCCCCTGGCGGTCCCGTCTGGCTTCGGCCAGACGGGTTGTCTCTCTGCGGCCACCTCCGGGTGGTCCAGTAGCGGTGGCCGGTCCGTCAGGTGTGGGAGCCGTCCTCCAGGACGGCTCCACGGTTGACTCGTCTAGTGACGGCTCTTCGAAGTCTGAAGACGAGGAGGCCGAGGAGGAGAGGTTGCTGTGGCCCGTGAAGCCGCAGGTGGAGAATATGGAGGTTGATTCCGTCCTGGACGGAACCGGCCTCCATTTGTCTGGTTTGGCGCAAGCCAGGTCAGCGGCTCCGCCTGCGGCTGAGGCCAATCCGTTACCGTGCACCGATTCCGGGCGGCTTGGTTTGTCACCAGTCGTCACGGGAACGGGTGTGCCGGGCCAGGTGTGGTACTCACCTATCTCGCCTGGTCCGGCAGCCGGACGTGGGGTGCCGTTGGCGCCCGTGTCCGGCTACGGTTCCGCGACTGCTACGGGTCCGTACGGTTTTCCGTGCGGACCTACCCCATGGACCAGAGTGTTCCATGGGGTGGCGGCGGAACCGTGTGGTAGCGGAGTGCCTGGCGTGTCAGCCGTGGCTCCTTGCCGGGAGGCCGTGGCTGGCAGACCTGTGAGCACGTCAACGGGTGACGTGTTTGCGGGGGTGTCTTCGTCGGAGGTAGATTGGTCGGATGCTCTGGCATGGCTAGCCAGGGTTGACCCGTCTGTGGTTTCGGCCACGGCCGATGAAGATGCGCCCCGTGCGTCGATTAGGACGGGGATTTTGCGCGCGGCCCGGATCCAGTCAGTGGGACTGGATCCACGGTACATATGTAACAGAATGGTGAGTATTGATCGAAGGAGAATGGAGGCAGACATATAATTTTCAAATAGTTTGACAATAAATTATGAGATCATCCTCCAGCACCAAAAACCTGCAACGTTACAACCAAGATCGCGTAAGCTTGCGGTAAGAACATGAACGGGCCAGGAGGCATATTGGATACATTTGCGGTATATTTAAGAATCAATTCTGAAATTATACTACACAAACGAATGACAAACGATACGAGAAGGAACAACATAATGAATTAACACTACTGCTGTAGAACATTGTAGAGCCGCAGAACACACATCTTAATCAAGAATTTTGAAATCATCAATCAATGCAAACAGATCGGGATTACACGCAAAACTTGACATAATTCATAAGTTTCTGGTACTAAAGTTAAAACGCACGCAGCTACCTAAGAATAAGATGTGCGAATTAATGAAACACTTCCTTCATCAAAGTAATCTGAGCCATAAAAGGGTGTGACGTCACCCGCTCGGACCACACGGTTGAACGACGTAAGTCGATTTTAGTGTTAAATAACCGTAGACAAACACCCTGGACATTTCATCTTACTGCCTGATCACCGTTGGGATTAAAGGAGGCGATCATATCTGGCTTATTTCGTTGTACCATACATCCCAGTTCCGGGTTCAGAAGATGGGACATGCATACACACACAAACTTTAGAGACATAAGTCTCCATATAACTAGGTAAATACTAGAAATATACGACCTGAGGTTCGGTGGCGCTCTCCATTTTAATCCAATTATAATCCAAGGAAGAAAAGGCACAGAAGCACAGTAAAAATAACCACAGAACAACTAGAAATTTCTCCTGAGCAAAAGAGCTTGTTGTTCTTGTTACTATGCAACCAAGAATGGCGGCTTATGGTGGCGGGTACCTGTTTGTTGGGGTGATAAGCCGGTTCCAGGAGCCAGTAGATTCTTAGGGCACAGCTTCTTTAGAGCTGTTATTCAATAAATAATGTAATGATAAATATTGATCGAAGGAGAATTCCATATTCTCAGGGTACTTACCACAAGACAATTGATATCACAATAAAATAAATTACTCTTCCCTGATTGAAATGTTATTGGGATTTGAATGTCAGACATATTTACTGAAGTGTTCACAAAATAAAATCCAGTTTTGTGCAGATGAAAGGTTTTATATCAGTTCGGAAAAGCAACAGGATAGGTGGTCATATGTCTGAGGAGATACACCATATTCTCACGATAAACAAAGAATAGTATCAAAGGTGGCCCAGCGTAGTTAGAGAAAATATCAAGAATGCTTTCAAGTGTTAAACAAAACTATTAATTATTTTAAAATCAGTCAAAATCTTGATTCTATCACACCGTATGCAGTACGCCATGCCATAGTTTGCCTGTAAGACGCGTGATTGGCAAACTCATAATATTATCACACGATAATTATTATTAGTTTTTTGTGTTGAGGGTGTTGATATGACAGGACGTGTCGTGCTTAGATATGATTTTGCGGATCTAGTTTAATCCTTATTAACCTGTTATTAATTTTCGATGCGCTTACACGTATTCAGCCATAAAAGAATATGTCTAAAGTCTACCATATGATTCTAAGAAGAAATCATTGTTTTACAGCCATGTAACCTATTTTCGCCATAACTAATCAAGATCAAGGTAGCTAGTAATCAAATTGCGAGCATCTTTGACTTCCTGGTCACGGTGTCGCCATGGCAAACAGCGGGTAGGTGGGGCGTTGGGTTTTATTTATAGCAAAAATCATATGCAAGACAGAAGCAACAAGACATATACCTCGGAATAGAGCTAGACAACAGGCTAAACTGGAACCACCACATAAACAACATCAGCAGTAACTCCTCCAGGGCACTAAACTTCTTGCAAATAAACATGCGTAGATGTCCCCAGTCAATCAAGCAAAAAGCACACGACACACTCGTACGGCCAGGAATAGAGTATTGTGCTCCAATCTGGGACCCGCACACGAAAACTAACATCAATAAAATGGAAACGGTCCAACACAAGGCAGCTCGGTTTGTCCTACAACAACCATACAAATGGTCTGAGCAAGCCAACCAAGTAAGCGGAGCCGACCTTACAAGACAACTAAACTGGTAGTCCTTAGAACAAAGAAGATCCCAACAACGGCTAATACTCCTATATAAGATAACATACCAACTAGTCGCAGTACCACCAGCCTACATACCACCTCTAGCCAACACACTGACACATCATTCTCACAGCCTCTAATTTTTACCATACCACTCATCAGTAGACGTCTTCAAATTCAGCTTCATCCCGCGAACAATACCTCTGTGGAATAAACTACCATTGGATGAAGCAGCGGCACCATGAATTCAACTCTTCAAAACGATGGTGAAACAGGTGGGTCAATAAGACGTTAAAATCATGTACAGTGTATATATTTTCAACAACACTTGTATATAAGTTTTTCTACGCGCAATCGCACACTTCGCGGGTCATCCAATTGGAATTTGCGGAGTCAACATATACAGATACACATACAGATACAGACAGAATGCTATTGCCGCGAGAATATGGAACCCGTGAGAATACAAGACGGGAGTATACGCTTTAATTTGCGGGATGACTTTTGTTGCTCGGCATTCGACTCTTTTCCATGATTGCCTTTGCAATCTAAGTGACCAAATATCACTAGAGACGTGTACAACAGCGTGAAAGTAGATGATTCAATCAATCAATGTTGGTAGGCCTAAATGTTCTCTTGATTAGTCCTATTGTGCTGTTACTGGGCCAAACAAATCGAAACATTTACTGCAAAAGTAGCAAGAGGAATAGGTGTCATCCAAAGACTAAAACCATATATGACATAGGCCACGATTAAAACACTGTACAGCACCTTGATCCTCCCGCACCTCACTTACTGCAACGCTGTTTGGACTAACACCTACAAAAACAGAATATCCAAAATTCAGTCTCCAAAAAAAAAGCATCAAACTATTTTCTAGGCCAGCAGAGGGCCAAAACATGTTCAAAGCAGAAAAATTGCTTAAGCTCACCGACATAGGAAAATCTCAAATGCTAACTATTGTCAAAAACTTCCACCACGACACTTTACCCAAATCTATAGCCCCCTTCTTTATAAACAATATTAACATCCACCAACATAACACTAGAAGCAGACATAAACTACATGAGCAATACACACGGACAGACATAGGAAAACACTGAATATCATTTGCAGCCACTAAACTATGGAACAACATAAAACAGGAAACACATGAGAAAATTCTATCAACAAAATTCTGCAAGAAAACAATAAAAACCCACTTGATTAACACATACTAGTATTATCGAACTCATGCAGTACAGCTCAAAAATGGCCCGACTCGTCTACAAAACAAGGTAAAGAATGCTACTACTACTACTAGAATTATGACTAGATGACTCCACTTGCTATTATATCCAATAATAATTTCAATTACCATAGTAACAAACTACAGGACGAGCAGGAGAATGAGCACCCATCCCCTCCATCCCCCTTCCCTTGTCCAAGGATGCTCCCCATTAGCCAGCATCCTGTAAACAGTATATCATCATTATAAGTAAAAGTACCCTCCCCAAAAATATATATATGTTTATTGTTGTATCTATAATCATAGACATCCATGTATATTATTGAACTTGACTATGTTCTGTGCTTGTCTGTTACGTAACTGTCTTGTCCTTATTTACTACCCATATGTATCGCTAAATAATAATAATAATAATAATAATAATAATAACCCAAGTGACTAACTCTTACACACACCCTGTTACAGTAGTATATGTTGGTTCGCGGACTGAGAGGCCCACTCCAGTTTTTCTTTCCACTGTAATGACTGACAAGATAATTGAACCGGTGGTGAACTCTGGGGGGGGGGGGGGGGAGAAGGAGGAGGGTGCTGGTGGTGTGGGAAGGGGTGGTCTCCTCTTGACCCGCAAATTGACATATTTTTCTCTTTGAAATTTAAACTGTTTATGTGGATCAAGGGCCAAAGGGTTAATAAGGAAGTAATAAATGCAATGTCTGAATTTATAACTGTTTGTGTAAGTACTGTCTTGTCTAATTTATATATACCTGTCTCTGTTGAAGACGTCAGAAAAAAACTTGCAGATTTAAAAACAAATAAATCAGCTGGTCCTGATGACCTGCATCCAAGAATTTTACATGAACTAAAAGATGTATTATCTGAACCACTTAGCATAATTTATAACAAGTCATTATCAGAAGGGACTATACCTTCTGACTGGAAATGTGCTAATGTTATACCTGTGCATAAAAAAGGAGCAAAGAGGGATCTGAACAATTACAGAACCATCAGTCTAACCTCAGTTCCATCCAAAATACTTGAAAGCATAGTAAGGGACAAGCTGATAGAGTATATGAAGAAAAGTGAAATAATTACCGAATACCAACATGGGTTCCTTCGGGGGAGATCAACGGTAACTCAAATGCTAGAAGTAATAGACGAATGGACAAATGCTTTGGATAATAAGAAATCGATTGATGTAATTTATCTTGATTTTAAGAAGGCTTTTGACTCTGTACCACATGAGCGATTGTTTATCAAGTTAAACGCATATGGTATTTCGGGGAAACTCCTAGAATGGATTAAGTCATTTCTAATAGGAAGAAAGCAGAGAGTCGTGGTTAATGGGGCAGCCTCAGATTGGGCCAGGGTCATAAGCGGTGTCCCACAGGGCAGTGTACTTGGCCCACTACTGTTTGTAATATACGTAAATGACATGCCAAGAAACATAAAATCCAGACTCTATCTTTTCGCAGACGATACTAAACTGTTCAACTCAATAACTGATGTGAGTGATTGTGAAATCCTGCAAAATGATCTAGAGGCCATTCAAAACTGGCAATTAATGTTCAACACAAACAAAAGCTCAGTTATGCACATTGGCCACAAGCCAAGTGCCAGTAATTGTAAGTACAAACTCCTTGATAATGATATAACAGTAGCCCTAAACGAGGAGAGCGAGATCAATGATCTGGGTATAATGATCGATTCAAACGTAACATTTGAAACCCATATAAATAACATCACATCAAAAGCCAACAGAATGACAGGGCTTATATGGAGAACGTTTCATTCCATTACTACAGACATATTTAAGATGCTGTACCAAAGTTTAATACGCCCTCATCTGGAGTATGCTGGTCCCGTTTGGTCCCCACACACATGGAAATTTGCCGAACAATTAGAAAAAGTCCAGAAACGAGCGACTAAAATGGTACCAGCTTTGTGGAACATGTCCTATGAAAATCGTCTTCGGAATCTCAACTTACCAACCTTAATGTATAGAAGAATACGAGGAGATCTCATAAATGTTTTTAAGTATCTTAATAATATCTACTCAGTAAATCCCAGTAAACTATTCACATTAAATCAAGATGACAGAACACGTGGCCACAAATTCAAACTTGGAAAAACTAGAGCGAATACTAACAATAGACTGAATTTTTTCTCCAACAGAATCATAGACTGGTGGAATGCATTACCGGAAACAGTCGTTGACGCACCTACCATAAACACATTCAAAGCTAGACTAGACAAAATCTATGTAACGCACCCAGTGTACTACAACTATAGAGCATTAGATAAGCCAAATCACCCGAAAATCACCATACATTAATAATTAATAATTATAGTTATACACCAGCTGATAATAGGACGTAAAAGTCCTGGTAAGCTGTATACTTGTTATGTTATGTTATGTTATATATGTGTGTAAGGTGTCCGCCATAACAATAGGCACTGCCTTGGGCGGACATTCAGTCTTGTGAGCATGCCTACAACAAATTTCATGACATCTGCACGACTATTTTTGAACAAAGCTTTCCAATGAAAGAAAGTAAAAAATATAAGCATAACCCAACTAAACCTTGGCTTACAAGTGGATTAATAGCTGCCTGTCATACAAAACATCAGCTCTACTTAACATTTATCAAGTGTCAAACTAATTACAATGAAATTCAGTTTAAAAAATATAGAAATAAATTAGATCAAATAATAAAAACAGCTAAGAAAACATATTATCACAAGAAATTTGAACAGTCCAAAAATGACATAAAAGAGACATGGAAAACCATTAAATCACTTTTAAACAAGACCAATGCAGCACAACAGACACAATTTCTTCACAAGAATAAGGTCATTACCGATAAATTCGAAATTGCCAATGGATTCAATGATTATTTCGTAAATATAGGACCAGAACTTTCGAACAAAATTCAATCAACATCCGAGAAAAGATTTTCTGATTACCTTACAGGCAGCTATCAATCATCATTCTTCGTTAACCCTACTAGCACTGAAGAGATCTTTAACGTTCTAAACAAACTCAACCCAGCCAAAAGTGCCGGAATCGATGGTTTTAAGTGGCGCATTTATAAAACCTGTGTTATGGATATCCTTATCCCACTTAGTCACATTTGCACCTTATCCCTAGCACAAGGCATTTTCCCATCAAAACTAAAAATAGCACGTGTTACACCAATTTATAAAGCCAAGGATTCTACTAACTTCTCAAACTATAGACCAGTCTCCATACTTCCACTTTTCTCCAAGTTACTAGAGCGCCTTATGTACAATCGACTGACAAATTACCTGGACAAAAAGTCAATTTTATACAAATCGCAATATGGATTTCGTGAGAAACATTCAACAATGCATGCAATAGCCGAAATGACAGAAAAAATTATTGAATCACTGGAAAAAACCCAAAGTATAATAGGCATCTTCTTGGACCTTTCAAAAGCTTTCGACACTATCAACCACCAGATCTTACTAGAAAAACTTGCCTATTATGGTATAAGAGGCAGTGCACTCACCTGGTTCCAGAACTACCTAAGTAAAAGAACACAATGCGTACAATATAATGAAATATGCTCTGAAAACAGGCAATTAACTTGTGGTGTTCCTCAGGGATCTATTCTTGGCCCATTGCTGTTTCTTCTTTACATGAATGATCTACCTAACATATGCAAGCACATGTCACTAATACTGTTCGCTGATGACACAAATGCTTTTTGCTGCGATGACAACATAGACACCTTATACAGAAAAACAAATAAGGAAATGGAAGAAATTACTGACTGGTTTTCAATAAACAAATTATCGCTGAATGTTGACAAAACAAATTATATGTTATTTACAAACCTCAAACTAAAAAAAGATGAAATTCCAAAAATCTACATAAACAAAAAAGAAATTGAGGAGGCCCTATTTGCCAAATTCTTGGGAGTATATTTGGATAAACATTTGACCTGGGCTAAACAAATCGAGATGGTAACAGCAAAGGTGGCAAGAGGCATAGGTGCCATACAAAGACTAAAACCTTACATGACACCAGCTACAATTAAAACTCTATACTGCACCCTTGTTCTTCCGCATCTCACCTACTGTAACGCTATCTGGACGAATACACAAAAAAGCAACCTAACAAAACTAAAGTCTACAGAAAAAGGCACTAAAACTCTTTTCTAAACCAGCAAAGGGCCAGAATATATTCAAGTCAGAAAAGCTATTAAAACTAAAGGACATAGGCAAACTACAGATGTACACCATTGTAAAGGAGTTTCACCACAATACATTACCACAATCCATAGCCTCCAATTTCACACTAAGCACAGACATCCACAAACACAACACTAAGACAAAACACAATTTACACACTCAATTTACACGAACAGAAATAGGAAAACGACGAATTACAATAGCAGCCACAAAACTATGGAACAGCACCAGTACAAAAATACGCGATAGCATATTAAACCTGAAATCCTTTAAGAAGATTGCCAGGGAATCTATGATCGACAAATACTAAATTAATATATTTATACCTGATGGTCACAGATTCTCTGCTAATTAATAATAATACAAGCCTAATGACATTCCACCACCACCACAACCACTATAGATAAACTAACCTAACCTAATAATTGAAGTAAGAAGTCTAAACACAAACATACTTCACAGTTTACTTTCACTACTACTACACCTAAATAACCCACAAACGATCAATGCATCTATTGATTCTTAACAAACTCTAACCATCTCAACTTTATATTACAGTGATGAGCTCTTCCCTGCCCCCCCCCCCCCACCCTCAGTAGCATACAAAGGTCCTATATAATAATAAACCACTCCAAACTAAATTTAAATAAAATGAGATAATGATGTAATTAGGGAGTATATGTATAATATATGTTTAATTAAGTCAAGTTAAGCAAATATGTATGAGTGTATTTAAATACTAATGCCATAAATATGTGTTTGAATGCCGTGTGTTTTATGTCTGTGCACATAGTGGCATATATCTATGTAAACATCAAAGAAGGGACAGCCCTACCCACCCACTGCCTAATGGAAGACATATATGTATTAAATACTTGTATATATGATATATATATATATCAAAGTTTATGTCCGAACTCCACAAAACAAACAAAAATAGTCCTGGACTTTCATATCAAGGTAGCTTTTCACCATTTTGTCACTGTCACTGTGCCACTGTCTTGTGTGTCGTATATATATGTCAATGTATAAATGTTGTAATGTGTGTAAGGAGTCCATCACTCAATAGGCCATGCCTTTGATGGACTGCCTGTTTAGATTGTATTGATTGTATAGAAAAAACCATGAAATAAAGCAACTTTGAACTTGAACTTGAACTTGACAACCTGGTATGATTTGTGAATTCGTTTACCTTGGAATTATTAAATAAATAATCTTGAATCTTGAATCTTGTACTTACTAAAACAGTTGCAACATTTTGTTCTGGCATCTTGCTGAATGCAGATAAAGCATCAAACGATGATAGCTCCATGCTATCCGATTTCAACCATGGAAAACGGAAAATATTCTGATATTTATCAACTGCAAAAATAAGTTCAAAATACATATTTTCCCGCTAAATTATTTTTGGGAAAATGAAGGACAATCTGGCAAAAGAAATATATTTGCCAGATTATACTTTTAATTTTGTGGAAATACAAACTCATTTCCACGTAAAACGGAGTAAATAAACCCGCAAGGAAAAATCGGATGCTGAGATCAGAGGTCAACATCAGGTACTTTATTTATGTTAACGTTAGTGCACTGAGAAGTACCAAGATCATACAATAATTTATTTTTTTCACCCGTTAATACCAGTTTTCGTATTGATTTATACTTATACTTATACTTACTTATACTTATACTTATCATATACTACCATTATAGGCAAAATGCCTGTAGATAGATGGCGACTACATTATGCTTATTGCTTAGTTAATTTGTTTCGAGGTAAAGGAAAGATAATGATTGTGTACTGGCTCTTGTGTATACAGAAAATCTGACCAAAATGAATCCAGTTTATTTTTGAAGATATTTAGGCTTACGGAACTAACTACTTCATTTGGTAAGCTATTCCAACTATTCGTAATTCGGTTTGCAAAAATGATTTATGTGTTTCCGTGATTCAGTTCAGTTCATTTCGGAAATCCCTCCCATATACGGGAGCACCTCGCGAGCGAGTAAAATACAAAATGACAAAAGTAGAAGCGGACTTGTGTATCAATTACTTGGTCTATTTATTACTGTTTATAATTGCAAGTTTTGTGTATCTGTGATGGTGTAGTGTGTAGAAGTATTGTCGCACTGACATTTCTAGTTTATGATGGCAGTTGTAACTTGGTTTGTTAGTCTGGATGAAAACACTGTCACCGCACCATCCATCAATACATTCAAAAGCAGACTTGATAAACTATGGAAAGACCATCCACTGCGTTTCAATTTTGAATCTGTAACAGACTTCACCGCTGTTTATGACACAGAAGTAGACCTGACGTTAGAGGCATAGTAGGCAGGTTGCATTAACAGTGGAGCGGCTAAACTTAGCTGTGTTCAGTTGAAGAATGTAACATCCTGTCAGTAGCCGTAGTCGTACTGCAAGTAGGCGTATATCGTAAGGTGATGTAGTAACAGTCAGCTGCTGGATGTGCAGAACAGAAATTAATTGGATAGTGCTGGACGTGCTCTAACGAGGGATACAGCTGCAGTTTTGAGTTGAGATGCGCAGACCATTGTTTGTGCATGTTGGTTCTGATAGTGGTCTTCCAGGCACATTTTCCTGGTGGGCTGTCCATGAGTTCATAGATGGATGGCAGCTCATACCTTGCCAATATCCTGCGTATGTCTGCAAGCCAGCTCTCCGGGTCAAAGCCCCTCATAACACTTTGTCTTACAGGTACTTCAAATAGAAGCATTTCCTGGTTTCCGCAGATATTTCTGGTCATGATGGGCTTCAACATATGTATACGAGCCTCAACTGGTAGGGTGCCGAATAGGATATAAGGTGATGGGTACGCAGTCCTGTCTGGAAGGCCTAATATTTGAAGTAGTAGTTTGTGGTAGAATTCGTCTAGCAGATTAATTTCTGTCTTGTTAAGGATGAGAATGTCCAAACCGTGAAGTAGTACAGGAAGGACTTATATCTCAATCAGGTGCATACTGGCATTTGGTGTTATCCCATTGATGCCGTGGAGTCCCGCGCCCATGAGAGAGTAAGCTACTCGTCTTCCCTTTTTTATGTTTTCATCAACGGTGGGCCGTGCGCTAGCAATCTGATCACTCCTTTGGATTCCCAGGTGGGGAGCACAGCCTGGTGCTGATACCAGTTCTCCATTTAGAGTAAATGCTGCCTTCTCCTGTTTACAGTTTGATAGGATGGCACATTTCACTGGCTGCAGTTCGTAGAACTCGTAGGTGCTGTAATAGCTTGATGTGTCAAAAGGTGCTGTAGCTGATATTCGATGTTTGCGATTAGGCTGACATCTTCAGTACAGGTCGGCGCTGCCGAGTGTAGTCCCAATATAGGCACCACTACCAGTGGCATCTAGGCAGTTGAGCAGATTGTTGATGTAAAGTTTGTACAGGTCTATTGATAATATGCTCCCTTGCCTGACACCTTGCCTGAACGGAATTTGCTCTGAGCACTCACCATGCCATTTCACTGTGGTGGTAGCATTTTTGTGAAGGTCTGTGATGAGGGTCCAAGTGACTCCCTCTATTCCAGCAAGATACAGTTTACGCGCAAGGCTTGTGTGGTTTACTACATCGAAGGCTGACTTGGCATCAAGGAGAGCAACGTATGTATTACGGTTCTTGATTCACGATTCAGCGGTAGCTTCCTGGAGCATCAGTGTGCTGTACATTGGCGATAACCCGGGTGTAAATCCAAACTGAAGAGGGTGTTGTGTAGGGCTGCACGGTTTGGCTTACAGCCATATCGGTTTCGATATGACTTTTCATATCGGTTTTAACCGAATATCGGTTTTATGGACATGAAACAAAAAATTTAAATGATAAAATTTAGCACGAAAACAGAACATATTTTCACGCCCTGATACATTCGTAACGTTTTACGCCTTTAAAGATTAATATACCTTATAATATCCATCATCGCGGGAGTGAAATTATTAATTAGACCGCCTAAATATTACGCACAGTTAAATAAACATCGTTTATTTTGTCAAAATTAATCATAAATCAGCAAAACAGGTTGCGAAAAGACGTAAATCACGCGATTGTAATTAATTATCTCCCTTTCTTCTTTCATTTCCAATTCGGCCGAGGACGAAATCATGCCTTGAAGAAAATATTAACTGTAATATTGCGATCGCGAGTTTCATAAGTTAATATGATATTGTGTATAGAAGATAACGTTTTAAAAACGGTTTGAGTAATAATTTTATTTAAAATTATATCCTAATCAGCAAAATGTATTCAGCATTATATTTATTGGCGAGATTTTGATGCATTCGGCGATTTAGTGTTGGGACGACTTTGCATTATGTTAATTAGCCGGTGACGTAAATAAAATGGATGCCATTGTTTAGAAATGTTTTCCCAGATACAAATTTTAATGACAAATTCCCACATTAGTATTGTGTTTTATATTGCAAATTTATCTGAGACTACCAGGGAAAAGACGAGTGGATATTTATTTAATTAATTCGCTGCTTGATTTCTCTCGGCGTACAGCGAGTTACATGGAGTTACACAATATGCGCAATTGGGGCCACATTCAATTATTAGTTACCCCGAACATAGCTTAATGGAAAGTATGGCCATTATTATTCATTACGATTTTCATGCTCGTTAGTATCTTTTATTTTTAACAATCCTGATACGAAAAACCGAAAATATGTTCATATTCAGTTTTTCGATATTTATTTTTTATAATCGGTTATGAAACCGTCAGTGCAGGATATCGGTTTTAAATATGGTATCGGTATATCGCGCAGCCCTAGTGTTGTGTTTTAAGTACTGTCTGTTGGATGCAGACTTTCAGAAGCATTTCTAGAGTTTTACAAATGGTTGATGTTACTGTAATACCTCGATAGGATGTAGCTTGGTTAGGATTGCCTTTGAATTCAAGCAGTATGGGCTAACCAAATTCCATAGCATTTAGCTAACATGTATACTTTCCTTAAGCCAATCCCCAAACTCGTAACAACCAGTGAAAAAGTATATGCATAGATCGATTATTTTAAGTATTCTCTATTTCTCTTGTCGCTTAATAAGTGCTCAGTATAGATCAAAAATCAAAAAATCTAAATCTATTCAGGAAAAGGCTACTGCATTTCCGACATTATCGTCAATCTCTCCCCCTACCAGGCTTTTTCCGTATGGCGTTAACAATAGAAGGGGAAAAGATTGACTATATAGCCGCATTTCCTATAAGTACTGGAATTGAAGCCAAAAATGACGACCCCAGCAGCAATGCATGTAACAATAGCATCCATAGAACTGTATCAACTGCAGAAACTCTAGATGAAACTCTGGATGACAGCATCAGCAACATGAACAGCACACCAGCCAAGGAAGCAATGAAAGATACTGGCAACGGCAACATCAAAACAAATGAGACGATAAGGACGTGAGCTAGAGAGATTGGAAGGGACTGGGGTTGCACGATTTTTCGATTATTCGATTAATCGCGATTGTATAATTCAAAATGATCGTGGACGATTATAAAATGAAATAATCGTATAATCGTCATGTTGAAATTTTTGTCAAGACACTTACGCTTGTGAAACTCTGCTCGCGTTACCAAGCATGGAAACAAACATCCGGCTATCAGCCGAATGTGTGAATGATTAAATAAATAAATACTGATTTGTTTGTATTGACTCAGGATTAGTTTTAGATGAATAAAGATTGTTCACTTGGTCGCTATTTGTCATTGTTGTATCACACACGCTTATCCCGCGTTCCCCCTTCTCTGAATAGTTATGCGCTAACTGTTTTCCCCAAAAAGTTCTAGAACTGATACCACGGAAATTCAACGCATATTCTCACGTACAAATTCTCACCGCCTACGCCTATGTTTAATGTATACCTCAAAACATCCCCGGGGAAGTGAAATTATTTGGTTTGAGCGCCTAAATATTGCGTATCCTTTAATAAAGGTCGTTTATTACATCAAAATTAATCCACAATTTGATATAAAATGGCGTCACGAATAAAATACAAATCACGTAATTCGCCTCCAATTGAAGTTTATTTTAGAGCGAGTATTCGGATATAAATATTCTGGAATCGGGTACTCGGAACTCGGGAATTTCTATATATTATCATTGCGCGATAGGAACTGCGTATTATACTGATCTGAATAACGGATACCCATTTGATAAACTCCCGTTAGCGTATAATATCTCGCGAGAACACGCCGGCTCCCATCGCAAAAGATCCACTGGCTCGCCAACTTAAGAAGCCGGCTATATTGTCATTCGTAATAATTCAATTTGGATCATTTAATGTTGATCGGCGTTACAAAATTGATGCGCATTTTCTCCCGTACTTGTTTGGTACATAAATTTGGTCTTACAATATATTTATAAGGAAGCTATTTAATCACGCCAAGACTGTTTTAAGCGCATTTTAACTACAAAAGTGTGGAATAAACTTTATTATATCTTGAACATACGTGGCCTACCATTAGTATTAATCTAATAGGTGGTCGAGATTTACAAATTCAAGGTCTGTATTGACTTCTAGAGGGGCCGGAAATGTATCAGGGCAGAGATTTGTCTTAAGTAGACACACCCTGTGACACGATTGTTATTATTATACACGCTTTTTTTACAAATTATCTGCTGAGTTAGGGGGTGGGCTTCTAATACAGAGTTTTCCCGTTTTGAAACTGCTAAGAAATCATTGGAGCTCATATGTCAAAGTTATGGGGTGGACTTCTATTAGAGCATAGGCTACAATTAAACGAAATACGTTACCTTCCGTTTTCCGTCTAGAAAAATCTTGATACATTCCTTTGTTTACAATCAGCAACTGGCGTATTCTGTCCATGTATGTATACACATGTTCCTAACCCATAATCTTACAATCTGCAGTAGCATAATAACGTCCTCTAAGCAGCATTGACGTAGTTAATATAGTTCATGATTAATCGTATGATCGTGATTATTTTTCTTAAATGATCGCGATTATGAAACGTGAATACTCGTGCAACCCTAGAAGGGACACAACAAACCATAACACTGCGATCCTGACTCAAATCCTCCGAGATATAAAAAAAACATCAAGGAGAGTAATGAGGTGCTGCAATCACAAGTGCAGGAGCTGCAGTCGACGCAGGCAATGACCGATTCCTGCCATCAAAAGAAATTGACACCAAGCAGTCATTACACTGGAAGTAATCTAAGCAACACATTCAATGCCCAAATCTCAAAACATCCAGAAAGACTATCACCAAACAGAACTACTAATAATCCACCAACAAGACAGTACCGTAATAGCAGTAGATAACAAGCGACTTTCCACACAAAAAATACCTTACTAATTGGTAGTTCCACCCTCAGAAAGCTTAGCGGATGCTACAGACAACATCAGTATCATGGTTCGTTCTTTCAGTGGCGCTAGGATAAATGAAATCCATGACAGGCTAGAGACATTGCTAACAGCTGACTATTATGATGCAGTAGTGGTCCATGTGGGCACAAACGATATTGGAAGGCGTAAACTAGAAGGCATTGTTTGTGTTCTTTGTGGTTCCATCTGAGAGTATACGAAAGGAAGCTTTCATCCGATGTCTTATAGTACTTTAGCACGAGTACATAGAGAGGGTATAGGACATTGAGGTCATCGCTCCGCTCCCTCTTAAAAGAGGGGGGGTTGGCAAACGTTAAACAGTCTTTACTCTCAACATCGGTCGTGTTATCCGATGTCCAAATCATTTCCTGATTGTGTTTACATACGCAATTTCAGATGTTTTTTGTGCTCCAAAAGCAAAAGAGCTTGCTCTTCCAGGGATGAGCTGGTCGTCGGACCTTCGCCTCCCTCCCGCCGAATTCACTTACGGATTCTGGTTATATCATAGAGTATCAGGGTGGTAAGTATACTCTTGATGTGAAATAAACAAAATCACGGATTTCTTTTTTGCCAGGAGAGTTGAGACTTACCACTCTGACATGATCCCGGCCTCTCTGCCCCTCAGAGGCTCGGTCTTTCGGCGGTTTATGTTGCAATTATGTTAGGCAATATTTCGGAATAGAATGAGACAGCCCCGCGCGTCCGCGAGTTTGGGCCGCACATCCGCTGGTCTGTCAGTTGAGTAACCTTCCCAGTGGGGTTTGGGGGGGGGGGGAGGGGAGGGAGTGGGTTCTTTTTAATTCTGAGTATTATTGAAGCTAGGTCGATATTTAGGAAATATCATATAGAGTATCAGGGTGGTAAGTATCAACTCTCTTGTGAAAAAAGAAATCCGTGATTTCGTTTATTTTTAAGAAAGGAGACAAAAAGTTTGTGAGAAACTAGACCTATAAGTTTAACTAGCATAGTATGTAAACTGTTAGAAAGTATTAGAAGAGATAGGATAATGATACATATGAAGGAGAACAGAATATTAAGTAAAAATCAATTTGGTTTCATCCCGGGTAGATCAACTTTATTACAGCTATTACATGTTATAGACAAATGAACACAAATTCTCGATAGGGGAGGGAATGTTGACATCGCTTATTTTGACTTTTTGTAAATTGGATTAGATCATTTCTATCAGACCACAAACAGAGAATCATAATTAGCGAAGAACACTCAGAATGGAAACCTGTATACAGTGGAATACCCCAGGGCTCTGTATTGGGACCTATTCTCTTTATCTTGTATATAAACAACATACCCAATTGTATAAAAAATGGCAGTGATGTATATTTATATGCAGAAAACACAAAGTTGTTTCAGGAAATAAATTCCACACCAGATAGATTAAAAATGCAGTCAGATATATATTTGTTAGGGAATTGGTCAGATAAGTGGCTCTTACAATTCAACTCAGAGAAATGTAAATAGATATTGGTGTTATCATTGATGATAAGTTGACCTTTGAAAAACACATTATTGATACGGTTAACAATGTCAATGTAATCATGGGAATTATCCAGCACACATTTGTGCATTTAGACATAAAATTGTTCAAAACACTTTACACGTCATTGGTAAGACCTCATGTCGAATATGCAAACCAGGCATGTGGAGTTCTCATTATAGAAAACATATAGACCTTTTGGAAAATGTATAGCGACGGGCAACTAAAGTAGTACCAGGCCTATCATACCTAAGCTATGAAGCCAGACTTAAAATACTCAATTTACCAACTTTGGCATATCGAAGAAAAAGGGGGAATATGATAGAGACCTACAAAATCTTAACTAAAAATATGACCCAGAAATCTGTGAATTTTTTCAGTTAAGAGAAAATTGTATAACTAGGGGTCATAGTCTAAAGTTATACAAACCAAAAGCAAGACTCAACTTTCAAAAATACTCTTTCAAACATCGAGTTATAGACTTATGAATAGCCTACCACAACACGTAGTTGAAGCCCAAACAATATTATCTTTTGAATCTAGGCTGGATAAGTTATGGAAGACTCAACCGTTATACTATGATTACCTCGGAGCCGATATAAAGCCCGATTGTTATCAGACCAACTAGTAAAAACGGTACACTAATTAATACCCGCAGATAAAATTTAAAAAAAAATGTCATAACAGGCTGATAGGCCTTCTTACAGGATATAAATTATGATTGATTGATTGATTGATAACTTAATACTAATCTCCACTAACATATAGTATTTACAATAGTATATGTTTGGGTCATTCCAGAATTTAGAGATAACCCAGAGTAGTATTTACAGAACTTGCTTATAGATGAGCCGGTGTGCTATCAATATTTTAACATACAATAAATGACAATACAAGTATAATTTTAACATGGACTGATGCGGTTCTACACCCGGTCCATGTTCCGTCAAGTTTATGAACTGGCCTGGATTACCATACCCAGTTCCTATCCCTATAATGTACTAGACATTAATACATTTACAAATGGACTTACTATATGGACTGGTGTGGTTCCACACCCGGTCCACACTCGCTCATGTACGTGAACTGGCCTGGATTACCATACCCAGTTCCTAACTTATAGGTTGATATATACAATGATTTACAATGTAACTGTAGTATGGACTACAGAAGTAGTGCTGTCACAGAACATGGTGTCTGTGTTTAATGAGTGCTGTTACAGAACATGTTAGCAGTAGTAGTAGTAATAGTAGTAGTAGTAGTAGTAGTAGTAGTTGTAGACATTCTCTCCTTGACCCACCAGATATGGGGCCCCAACAAACTGAGCCCCATATATGCTTAATCCGGCTCTGAGAATTAGCTTCATATTACTGTACATAGCGGTTATAGGATTCTAAGCTTTGCTATTCACACTTTTGCTCTAATGGCTATGGGCTATGGACAGGTAAATAAAAATCTAATTCACCACTGGCCCTTTACAAGTCTTAGTAATGCAGTGAGACATGTTGTTTATCGAGTCCTGAAGACGTGTGGTCCTTTAAGGACTTGATGTGGTCTTATAAGCAGATTTGACTGCATTATTAGCTTACCTGGCCTAAAATTCCAAGTGAACTTATGCTGTGGCGACAGTCCATCCATCGTCCATTCGTCAACTTTGTTTAGACCACAGGGACGATTTCTGGAATGACTGGCTCGGTTATTGAGCCAGGCATTCCAGTGATAAGTTTTAAAAAATAGTCTTCTCTTGGCCTGCAAATGGTTCGTCGTCAAGACGACTGGAGTGGCCGGTTTGGGCCATCTTCACCATTAACGGTTTAAAGGCGCATATTGATGGCAAAATTACTGAAAATAAAATTGTTTAAATTATATACATTTAGAGGCTTAAACTGTGAGCCTATATGTAATGAAACGAAATAAATCTTAACACATGATGATTTCATTCCATATAAATTAATATAATTTTTTAAGTTGCGAAATTGAAATAGAGTCATGAGCCTCTATTTCAATTTCGCAACTTAAAAAATTATATTAATGTGCCTCTATTTCAATTTCGCAACTTATATTAATTTATATGGAATGAAATCATCATATGTTAAGATTTATTTCATTTCATTACGGATAGATACATAATTTAAGCCTATAAATGAATACAATTTAAAAAATTTTATTTTCAAGCATTCTGGTGTGAATATGCACCTTTAAATGAAGGCGATTGGCAATTTTGGATTATGGCTGATTTTTAGAAATCTCTTTAAAAATCTTCTCCGAAACCGCTTGCGGGATCGATTCAAAACTCATGAAACATCTAGGGCAAAAGCAGAAGCAAGTTTTGTTCAAGGGAACTTGATTGACCAAATACTTTAGCGACCATCTTGGATGACCTAGTTTTCCCGAAAACGACTTCTCCAGAAATGTTGAATGGATCAGGCCAAAATTTGTGAGATATGATTAGGGATTAATCGCCATTAAACTGTGTTCAAAGGAAGTTAATAGTAATAAAAACATGGCCGTCGTGGACCAATGAAAATGTAGCGTGTTTGGTGGCTATATTGGATTTTTTTATTTTACGGATTTTGAAACCGAAATTGGTTTCATATAGGTTTTTTGGGTATGCTGATTTCAAATTTCCGGTTTGGAAGCTGTCCAAGAAGTGTTTTGGTGGCCATCTTGGATCTTTTCCCTGCCAAAAACTCCCATACTAAAGCAATGGGAAATTGTGGGCCAAAATTTTGGAGATATGATTAGGGCCTAAGCGCCATTAAAGTTTGTCCATGGAAAGTTGATACATGTATGTCCAAAAAAACAAGTCCACCATGAATCAGTCAAAATTTTGCCTTTTTGGCGGACATATTGCATTTTCTGCAAATTTCTGAGAAAATCATAAAACGCCTACTTATTAAGCACTGGCCCAATTTTAATACAACCTGTCTAAACCTTCTTCACAGAAATTAGATTGGTAAATTTGTCGAGTGTTCATCTCATTTTGTTCGGTTGTGCCAGTGGCCAAGTGATCCAGGCCTCTTGGGCCTCTTGTTCTTCAATGTTCTCCACTCTTTCTTGTCCACTGTGAACATCTTAAGCTTCATTAGGTTCTTTATCCTCTCTAAAGTCATCCTAGATTGTGTTCTTTGAGGTCTGATCACAATCCACAAAACACTTAGCAAGTTGATGTTGTGGCGTCCTTTGCATGCCTGATACAGGTTGGCAGAAACCACTGAAAATTCTAGTGCTCTCTGAGCAGGCTTATTTTCTGGCATTCGAAAGAGCATGTCCGAACATAGACCATCGCTGTTACGTTGCCCTCGCAGATAGAGGCTCTGCATTACACAGTTTGTAGACTGCTTCATTTGATATTAGACTGTGTGGCCAGTGATGATTTCTAATGGCTGACAGATGTTTGCAGTGACATGCATCTAGTTTGTTCAGGAGGGCTTTTGGAGCTGCCCAGCGGTTATAATTATACAGCATTATGGAAACACATGTGGAGCTACCCAGCTGTTATAATTATACAGCATTATGGAAACACATGTAGAGCTACCCAGCTGTTATAAGTATACAGCATTATGGAAACACATGTAGAGCTACCCAGCTGTTATAATTATACAGCATTATGGAAACACGTGTGGAGCTGCCCAGCTGTTATAATTATACAGCATTATGGAAACACATGTAGAGCTACCCAGCTGTTATAATTATACAGCATTATGGAAACACATGTGGAGCTGCCCAGCTGTTATAATTATACAGCATTATGGAAACACATGTAGAGCTACCCAGCTGTTATAATTATACAGCATTATGGAAACACATGTGGAGCTACCCAGCTGTTATAATTACACAGCATTATGGAAACACATGTAGAGCTGCCCAGCTGTTATAATTATACAGCATTATGGAAACACATGTAGAGCTACCCAGCTGTTATAATTATACAGCATTATGGAAACACATGTGGAGCTACCCAGCTATTATAATTATACAGCATTATGGAAACACATGTGGAGCTGCCCAGCTGTTATAATTATACAGCATTATGGAAACACATGTAGAGCTACCCAGCTGTTATAATTATACAGCATTATGGAAACACATGTGGAGCTGCCCAGCTGTTATAATTATACAGCATTATGGAAACACATGTGGAGCTACCCAGCTGTTATAATTATACAGCATTATGGAAACACATGTGGAGCTGCCCAGCTGTTATAATTATACAGCATTATGGAAACACATGTGGAGCTACCCAGCTGTTATAATTATACAGCATTATGGAAACACATGTGGAGCTACCCAGCTGTTATAATTATACAGCATTATGGAAACACATGTGGAGCTGCCCAGCTGTTATAATTATACAGCATTATGGAAACACATGTGGAGCTACCCAGCTGTTATAATTATACAGCATTATGGAAACACATGTGGAGCTACCCAGCTGTTATAATTATACAGCATTATGGAAACACATGTGGAGCTGCCCAGCTGTTATAATTATACACCATTATGGAAACACATGTAGCAGCATCTAGTTGAATCTTCACTTAAAAAATAAGTGAAAGGTGATACTTCCTGTTATACCGCGAGTTCCATTGTGGGTAGAGCTGCAGAGAGTGCAACCAGGATTCTGGTCTTCCGCTACTTTTCAGTGCCCCAAAGGGGTGTACCGGCTTTGTGCTTTTGGGTATGCCGACTTCAAATGTGCCACTTTCGAAACTATCAAATAAACAGTTTGGCAGCCATCTTTTATTTTTCCTGACAAAAACTCCCATAATAAAGCAATGGAATTTTTTTATGTTTTCTCAAGAACCACTTGACCGATTTTAACCAAATTTGGTAGGACATATTGTTGTTCTGGGTGCAGTTCTGGCCAAGCCTTAGCATTCTACTTATAAACGAAGCCTGTTCTAATTGAAATGGCTATGTTCCAGGTGAGGGATACAGGCCTGATGGGCTTATTGTTATTTTCTTCCTTCCTCTGCAATCCAGAAGAAAAATTGTGACATGCAATTTACTCGTGTAATGCTCCAGCCACACCAGGGATGGATAAGTTAATGAATATCAAAGATATTTAATAACCAAATATATACATGTACCAGATAAACTTCCTTATCGTACCTTCCTGAACACACCAAGCTTGAGTGAATGCTTTAATCACAAGCTTTTCCGCGAAATTCATTATGATACAAGATATCACCTGTTCAATATTTTAAAGCCTTTGCTGCCTCATGTATTTACAAATAATTTAACATTTTGTCTGCCTGATCTGTTTCAAATTAGAATACTCCAGGTTTGTGAGTGAATAGAGTTAACCATTCTCAAGTTCAGCAGTAGTACTGTGTACATAAGCAATCAAACCTGTCCTAAGTGACCACCTTGTGCTGCACAAACACACTGGTCACTACAGACAGGTGCAGTGACTATAAACAGATGTGGTCACTATAAACAGGTGCACAAACACACTGGTCACTACAGACAGATGCACAAACACACTGGTCACTATAGACAGGTGCACAAACACACTGGTCACTACAGACAGGTGCACAAACACACTGGTCACTACAGACAGGTGCACAAATACACTGGTCAATATAGACAGGTGCACAAACACACTGGTCACTATAGACAGGTGCACAAACACACTGGTCACTATAGACAGGTGCACAAACACACTGGTCACTATAGACAGGCGCACAAACACACTGGTCACTACAGACAGGTGCACAAACACACTGGTCACTACAGACAGGTGCAGTGACTATAAACAGATGTGGTCACTATAAACAGGTGTGGTCACTATAAACAGGTGCACAAACACACTGGTCACTATAGACAGGTGCACAAACACACTGGTCACTACAGACAGGTGCACAAACACACGGGTCACTATAGACAGGTGCACAAACACACTGGTCACTATAGACAGGTGCACAAACACACTGGTCACTACAGACAGGTGCACAAACACACTGGTCACTATAGACAGGTGCACAAACAGACTGGTCACTACAGGCAGGTGCACAAACATACTGGTCACTACAGACAGGTGCACGAATACACTGGTCAATATAGACAGGTGCACAAACACACTGGTCACTATAGACAGGTGCCCAAACACACTGGTCACTATAGACAGGTGCACAAGCACTATTCACTATAGACAGGCGCACAAACACACTGGTCACTACAGACAGGTGCACAAACACACTGGTCACTACAGACAGGTGCACAAACACACTGGTCACTATAGACAGGCGCACAAACACACTGGTCACTACAGACATGGGCACAAACACACTGGTCACTATAGACAGGTGTACAAACAATCTGGTCGCTATAGACAGGTACACTAATACACTGGTCACTACAGACAGGGGCATAAACACACTGGTCACTACAGACAGGGGCACAAACACACTGGTCACTACAGACAGGTGCTTAAACACACTGGTCACTACAGACAGGTGCACAAATACACTGGTCAATATAGACAGGTGCACAAACACACTGGTCACTATAGACAGGTGCACAAACACACTGGTCACTATAGACAGGTGCACAAACACTGTTCACTATAGACAGGCGCACAAACACACTGGTCACTACAGACAGGTGCACAAACACACCAGTCACTATAGACAGGCGCACAAACACACTGGTCACTATAGACAGGCGCACAAACACACTGGTCACTACAGACCGGGGCACAAACACACTGGTCACTATAGACAGGTGCACAAACGAACTGGTCACTACAGACAGGGACACAAACACACTGGTCACTACAGACACGGGCACAAACACTGGTCACTACAGACAGGGGCACAAACACACTGGTTACTACGGACAGGGGCACAAACACACTGGTTACTACGGACACGGGCACAAACAGTGGTCACTACAGACAGGGGCACAAACACACTGGTCACTATAGACAGGTGCACAAACACACTGGTCACGTGCACAAACACTGGTCACTACAGACAGGTGCACAAACACACTGGTCACTACAGACAGTTACACAAACACACTGGTCACTACAGACAGTTACACAAACACACTGGTCACTATAGACAGGTGCACAAACACACTGGTCACTACAGACAGGTGCACAAACACACTGGTCACTATAGTCAGGTGCACAAACACGCTGGTCACTACAGACAGGTGCACAAACACTGGTCACTATAAACAGGTGCACAAACACTTGTCACTATAGACAGGCGCACAAACACACTGGTCACTATAAACAGGCGCGCAAACACACTGGTCACTACAGACAGGTGCACAAACACACTGGTCACTACAGACAGGTGCACAAACACACTGGTCACTATAGACAGGTGCACAAGCACACTGGTCACTACAGACAGGTGCACAACCAAACTGGTCACTATAGACAGGCGCGCAAACACACTGGTCACTATAGACAGGTGCACAAACACACTGGTCACTACAGACAGGTGCACAAACACACTGGTCACTATAGACAGGTGCACAAACAGACTGGTCACTACAGACAGGTGCACAAACACACTGGTCACTATAGACAGGTGCACAAACACACTGGTCACTACAGACAGGTGCACGTAAAGGGGCGTGTGTATTCATCGCAATTTTCAGTCCAGAATTGTAAACACCTGCAAACAGATTCACATCAACAATGGATTCCATTTGACTGAGTGAACTCGTAAGAGAGGCCTTCAAAGCAGTGAAGTCAATGTCCTTGAGAACACGGTGATTCTTGGTTTCTTTCATAGAAGTACAGTGAATGGCAGAGCGATCAGAACGCATTGTATGATCAATCGCAAAATTACCTAGCCAGGGCTCAGAAGCATGAGTCAGTACCAAGTCCAATGTATGCCCTTTGTGTGTACTCCCGACCGCGTGTTGAACTAGACCTAGCAAAGTAATCAGATCGATGAATTGTTGAGCCTCTTGACACTGCATCATCCACATGTAAATTGAAATCACCAGCAATCAATAGGTATCCCGGTGAAAGTATCAGACTTTCCATGAGTGTACCGAATTCCGATGTAAAGGTATTAACCATAACTTTATGTTGTTTAGAATATGGAGGTCTAGATCACAACGACATGCAACATGATGCTACCGACGTAAATATTTACATCCAATATGTCAATTGATTTGAACTGAACACCCGTGTTCCATTTCACCTTCATATTAGATAAAATCAGGAGGGTAATGCCACCACCTCTCCGCTTATGGCGTGGGACATGTAAAGTGACCCAGCCTGCAGTGTGGACATAATAAACCACAGTATGGAAATAATTGGACTGAAAGTTGGTGCTGCCTCAAGGAGAAACAACTTTCGCTTTGATTGTTTTCAAACTAGTCATCAGGATTTTCTGAATTTGTCAGAGTAAATACTGTCAGCACGTATACAGAATGAAAGTGGTTAATTATATTTATTTCATTGAATTGCATAAATCTGGTATTCACAAAAATACTATTAGTAAAAACCTGATTCTTTAAACAAATTATTAATGATTTTAGACATGTTCTGAATTTATTTCGAACATGTCTCTTGACTGACTACCTGTCTGTTTACTTTAACGACGACTAGCTATAAAATGTAAATTAATTTGTATATTTGACAGATAGAATGAGTGAGAGACAGAGCTAGATTCATAGAATTAGAGATAGTTTTTTTTATAGATAGATAATTAGTGTTTGTAACGTTTAATCTCACCAGTATATCGCTTGAAGTAAAGTTCAGAATTATTAAAAGTTTAATATCCGTAATATTTGAAGAACGATCTTGCTCATTGTTTATTAAAGTGTCTTCATCTGTCGTCTCATCCTGAAGTGTAGCAGAGCTATTTCCACCCAGCTGATCTCCCATATTCTGAAATAGGTGGAAAATATCCCTGTAACACATTCCTCCAGTAGTAAAACTTTTAAAATAATCTCTTGGTCTGCAAATTGACAATTTCTGTGAGAAAACTGACATTTTCTTCAACAAACTTGAGGAACCCTTTCACAGGTAAATTCCTGCATCCCAATCTCTGGACAAACACGCAGGAAAGCGCTTGAATATGTTGATAATGGAGGAATCCAGTTTTAGCTATGCCCCGCCAATTTCTAACTAAGTTCCAGCCACACCTCACTCGTGTTGGGGTCGATCCTTGAAATCCTTAACTATCAATTTTCAGAAAACTATTCAGGTAAGCTGTTGAATATTTTGAAACTAGTTTTCCTGGGTGTGGTTGCAACTGCGGCCAGACCAATTAGTTTCAAAATATACAACAGCATGTTTATTAATTAGTATAGACATACTATACACGTACAACAACGCTTAGTCTGTCATCAATTTTCGTGTCGAACTAATCTATGTCATTCATGACGTCATTAATCATGACATCATCCTACATGTCACATAGTTGATTATGAGGTCATATGATGGATGGATAAACTGGAAATGACCATTAATATGCCATAAACTATGCTATGCAAAGCAAAGAATTTGCTTTCTCAGGATTTGTCATTGAAAGGGTTACAGATTTAAAGACCTTCCAACTCTTGGTTCTAATGTCAAGGCGGTCTCTTGCTCAGGTTTGAGTAAGACTATTGATACTCAGGAGGTTAGTGGAGAAGCCTGGCCTAGAACAGCAGCTGTGCTGAGCAATACTGAGAGATGTCTGGTTTCCTCTGGCTCATCTAAACTATCCAGGACAATCACTGATAGTGCTCTCTGTTCTTATTGGATAACACAGGACTGGCGGACTCCACCATTATTCCATTAAGCAGGAGGGGTAGGGGATCACTTGTAATATCAATATTTGCCTATTATTATGCATCTTGCTGTATATTATGTAATAAAATACTTATTTTCATATTTTTGCCATTGCTTGTGATTTTATTGCCACTATTTATAGCTGATTTACTGAGATAATTTTATGTTTTTGTTACATAGTTTGTCTTGTACACCCCTCGATCACTCTCAGTGTTGGCCTTAGCCCAGAGGTTATAAAAGATCTGTGCTGATGTCTCTGCAGTCTCTTTAGAGTAGTACACTGAGTTGTCAACATGGCTAGGTATGTCTGCTATGGGGTGGGGGGTGGGTGGGGGGGAGTGTTATCAATGGCAATCTGTTTATTAACCCTTTAAAACTCAAATTTGTTCAAGAAAATAGACTATTTTTACCACATAAATGACTGGCATGATAACCGGGCCCCGAGCCCGTCATTACAGTGGTGAGTTAAAAAAATATTCTCTTAACATGCAAATGGACCTGCAATAAATAAATATTGTGATATTATTGGACTAAATTGAGCCCATTTATTGGTTAAATCTGATAACAATGTTCAAAAGCAGTCCTCATTGCTGTTACACAGGAGATCTGATGGATAATGTAGTAATATTCCCTGTCATACTGTCTGGATTAACAGAGCTTGATTATGTTAATTGCGTGTCAACATAGAAATTATAGAATTTAACCCCCAGCATATTTGTAAATTCTATTTATAGGTTATTTCACTGCACACATAGAAGATTAGAATAATTTTAACCCTTGAATTTCCATTTGCAGACCAATAGAAGACTATTTTTAAAATTTACCACTGGAATGACTGGCTCGGTTATCGAGCCTCGAGGCAGTCATTCCAGTGGTCAATTTTCAAAAGTAGTTTTTATCTTGGTCTGCAAATGGTCATTTCTCAAGACCACTGCAGATGCCATTATTGGCTGATATAAGTGTTATTGATCTTAACTTAGCCGTTTATGTCATGTTTGGCCCAGAATAAGATCTCTGTCTTGCTTCAGAGTGCAGGCCAGTCTAGACTCTAACTACTTCTTACTTAAATTTCTTCAAGAAGACTCCCTGACTATCCATTTCCAGAAAACTATACAGGCAAGTTCTTGAATATTTTGAGCCGAATTTGATTGGGTGCTGTTGCTGCCTAAGGCAGCATGTTTATTAAATAGTAAAGCCATTCAAGTCCTACAATAACGCTTAGTCAGTTATCAATTAAGCGTTCGTGACGAAATTATCTACGCCATTCATGACGTAATTGATTGACGTGAGCCTACACATCATGTAGTTGATTATGATGTCATACTCATATGATTAACTGAAAAACTGGAATTCTCAATTAAAATAAGGATGGTCTTCATCAAAATACAAAAAATGGTTTCTCAGAGTATTTAAAAACTTTCTCATTTTGTGTGGGTTGAGGACCCCTTGACTGGACTCAAATAATGAGGGTTTGGGTATAATGTATTATAGATATAACACAATCCCTCTAAATCCACATTCTAAATTTGGCCGAGCTGATTTGTAGGCAACTGGAAGCTTTTAAAAACTGATCAATGGTTTCAACCTTATAATTCGCAAGGCAACTAAAGCCTCTTTGTCTCTTTTATGGTCTTTGCACATGTTTGGGTTTGCGTAAAGTATTTTTAAAAACTAAAATCTGCACACATCATTTTCTGCTAGCCTGAAAGTTTTAAAGTGCAATGTCTTAGCCCTTTAATGGTCATACGAGCCAATTATTCCAGTGATAAATTTTCAAAAATCCTATTCTCTTGGCCTGTAAATGGACATTGAGTAGGCAGATATTTAAATTTTCTTGAACAAATTGAACCATTAAAGGGTTAGCACTCATATCAGCCAAAAACGGCTTCAGCAGTGGGCTTGAGAAATGTCCATTTGCAGACGAAGTAAAGCCTATTTTTGAAAACTTACCACTGGAATGACTGGCTCGATAACTGAGCCAGTCATTCCAGAGGTAAGTTTTCAAAAATAGGCTTCTCTTCGTTAGCAGATGGACATTTTCTATGAGAAAATTTAAATTTTCTTGAACAAATTTGAGTGTTAAAGGATTAAGATATTATTGTTAATATGTATTTGACTGAATTATTAACGCCGTAGACACAACTTTCAGTAAAATTATCCTATTTGTTTCACAAGTTTCATATTTTAATTGCTGGCTTAGGTTTTTAGTGAATTTTTATTTTACAAACATGTTTATATTTCATCTGTTAAAAGCACTTATTAATGACATCACTCCCGGCTCTCACAGCCGTCTGATTGATATATATATCTCTTCCTACATCTTCCCTATAACTTGTATTATCATGAGCAGTGTGGCTAATATATCTTAACGTAAGCGAATAAATTTATATTCCACTTAATAATCCAGCATTTCAAGTTTTCTAGAAAGCTACATGTGCTTCAAAGGAAAGAGCATCTGTAAAAAGTACACATGAGGTTATGAGAGAATTTATCACAAATATAGTTAACCCTTTCACTGACACATCACTAGAAAGTACATTCTTTTCTGCTGAATATTGTGAAATTAATATCACTGGAAGCCATTGCTGTCCGAGTCAGTCATATTAATTTCAAAATATTGAGGAGCTTTCCTGTTTGTTTGCTGTAATATTAACCATTTAACACTCATATCAGCCAAAAACAGCGTTTGTAGTGGTCTTGAGAAATGTCCATTTGCAGACCAAAAGAAGACTTTTTAAATTTACGACTAGAATGACTGGCTCGATAACCGAGGCAGTCATTCCAGTGGTAAATTTTCAAAAATATTCTTCTCTTGGTCTGCAAATGGATATTTCTCAGGACCACTGTGGACCTAAAATGGAAATATTTGTGACAAATTTGAGGGTTAAAGGGATAAGTTGATATCGTTGGACGTGTTAATGAATGACTCTGTCTGTGCATTGTCAAGGAAATGGTTACATCTAGGTTTAATTGGTTATGATTTATATCGAAAATGTATTTAAATTTAATATGGAGAAAAAAGATTGGCATGTATTTGAAAATAATCGTAATGAAAAACGTGGATGGCTTGTGCACCAACTATTTTCACTCTACCTTTTTTTGTCCCCTGCCATAAGAATTAAATGCACTGTCCTTGTCTGTGTCAGTGTATGTCTGGATTTGTTACCAAAGCTTTGCTTTAAAATTCCTGTATGGATTCTCCTGAAATTTGGTCCATCAATTGATTGTGACAAGTCTGTTATATGCTCTGAGGACTGGTAGGGGTGTGGTTAGCAAGGTCTCTTTAAAAATATCACGAGACTGGACACTTAATGGTCAGTCACAGAAAAAGGACATGCAAGTCCCTCTAAAGGTTAGGATTAATTAATTTGACCCAACAAGCCAGCTTTAAAGGTGGAAGATCTAGTGTGTGTGTGTGTGTAATACTGACTTTAAACTGATGAAAAAACCATTTCACGGCAAACACACGTGTAGGAAAACTGAAATATCTTTTTAATAATTTGATTTGATGCCAAAACATATCGTTGTAAAGCTTAAGATAACTTCTTTTAGATTGCCTTTATAGGCAGCAACAGCTTCCAGATAAATTAATTTCAAAATATTTCTTACATTATAAAGAAATTGTTTGCTCAGCTATTCGTTCAGTAATTGTGAACCTTTCTCACTTTGCCGAAGTAATAAAAACAGTCACATGACCGAAACATGTTCGATGGTTCTAACAGGGACAAATTTGTCCAATATCCGCTTTTGCGATATATTTTCCAATGGACCTCTAGTTTTATCTATGCGCCGCCCATCCCTAGTTCGTCTCCACACACACCTCGCTCGTGTTGTGATTGATCGATCCCTGAATTCCCTGACTATCAATTTCCAGAAAACTGTATAGGTAAGCTGTTGAATATTTTAAAACTAATTTGACTGGTTGCTGTTGCTGCCTATGGCAGCAACAGCGCCAGTCGAATTAGTTTCAAATTATTCAACAACATGTTTATTAAATAAGAGACATACAATTCGTACAATGTGTCGTACTATTAAGCGTTTAAGCGAGTCATTCATGCTGTTGTTGATTATGATGTCATCCTACACGTCATGTACTTTATTACGATGTCATATGATCGATGGATAAACTGGAACGGTCCATTAGTGTTGCTGAAAGCTGTTCCTGACTTCCTGTTGCATTTTATCTTTGAGACCAAAATTGGTTAATAGTCAGTATTTGGTTGAATTGAAACTATTTAGCCATTAACCCTTTAACACTCCAATTTGTTCAAGAAAATTTAAATTCTCTAATAGCAAAGGTCCATTTGCAGACCAAGAGAAGTCTTTTTTTGAAAATTTACCACTGGAATGACTGGCTGTGTTATCGAGCCAGTCATTCCAGTGGTAAATTTTTGAAAATAGTCTTCTTGATCTGCAAATGTACATTTCTCAAGACCACTGCAGAAGCCATTATTGGGTGATATGAGTGTTAACGGGTTTTAATGTAGAATGCAATGTGTTATAGATTAGATAGATCCTAATCAGGACAGGTAGTAATCAGCTAACCTTGACTCTACACCTGGAAGCCTAGATAGACTACATAGCGATCAGTCACACACAGCATGCATGAACAATTATCAAGGTTGAAGAAAATCTGTCCATAAATACTTTCAACTGCGGGTCAGTGTGGGAGACATAATGTCATTGGTTAATCTCAATTGATTTTAAATGGCATTTATTTCACTTTGATGCTTTATTTAACCCCTTAACTCTCATATCAGCCAAAACCGGCTTCTGCTGTGGTCTTGAGAAATGTCTATTTGCAGACCAAGAGAAGCCAGCCGTGCCAGTGTTAAAATTTCTGCAAATTTACATTTTCTATGAGGTTAATGGTGAAGATTGGTCCAGAAAATGTAAACTTTTTGTGTCACCTGCGAAGCAGACGTGAGTCGTAGGTGTCACTTCTCCAGCGATGACCAGGCATCACCTGCGAAGGTGAGTCATAGGTGTCACTTCTCCAGAGATGACGAGGCATCACCTGCGAAGCAGATGTGAGTCGTAGGTGTCACTTCTCCAGCAATGACGAGGCATCATCTGCGAAGGTGAGTCGTAGGTGTCACTTCTCCAGCGATGACCAGGCATCACCTGCGAAGGTGAGCCGTAGGTGTCACTTCTCCAGCGATGACCAGGCATCACCTGCGAAGCAGACGTGAGTTGTAAATGTCACTTCTCCAGCGATGACAAGGCATCACCTGCGAAGCAGATGTAAGTCGTAGGTGTCACTTCTCCAGCGATGACCAGGCATCACCTGCGAAGCAGACGTGAGTCGTAGGTGTCACTTCTCCAGCGATGATGAGGCGTCACCTGCGAAGCAGATGTGAATCATAGGTGTCACTTCTCCAGCGATGACGAGGTGTCACCTGCGAAGCAGACGTGAGTCATAGGTGTCACTTCTCCAGCGATAACGAGGCGTCACCTGCGAAGCAGACATGAGTCGTAGGTGTCACTTCTCCAGCGATGATGAGGTATCACCTGCGAAGCAGACGTGAGTCATAGGTGTCACTTCTCCAGCGATGACGAGGCGTCACCTGCGAAGCAGACATGAGTCGTAGGTGTGACTTCTCCAGCGATGACGAGGCATCACCTGCGAAGCAGACGTGAGTCATAGGTGTCACTTCTCCAGCGATGACGAGCCATCACCTGCGAAGCAGACATGAGTCGTAGGTGTCACTTCTCCAGCAATGACGAGGCATCACCTGCGAAGCAGACGTGAGTCGTAGGTGTCACTTCTCCAGCGATGACCAGGCATCACCTGCGATGCATACGTGAGTCGTAGGTGTCACTTCTCCAGCGATGACGAGGCATCACCTGTGAAGCAGACGTGAGTCGTAGGTGTCACTTCTCCAGCGATGATGAGGCATCACCTGCGAAGCAGACGTGAGCCGTAGGTGTCACTTCTCCAGCGATGACCAGGCATCACCTGCGAAGCAGACGTGAGCTGTAGGTGTCACTTCTCCAGCGATGACCAGGCATCACCTGTGAAGGTGAGTCGTAGGTGTCACTTCTCCAGCGATGATGAGGCATCACCTGCAAAGCAGACGTGAGTCGTAGGTGTCACTTCTCCAGCGATGACGAGGCATCAGGATCACCACTATGTTCTGCTCTTAGCTCATATGTGGGATGTTTTGCTGCTCTCTGATTGCAAAATAAGCTCTGTATGGTGATTATAAACATGTTTAGTGAAATATTATTCCTTGATCATTGTTTCCATGCACATATGTAATCTATAATTTGCTAAAATAGTACCATTATTAATATCTCAAGAGAGCATATAGTTACAACTGATTCTGGTAATGAAGAATGTAGATTTGTGTGTATGTCTGATTTGAATGTAATTGCTTTTGGCCATAGTTATGCATTTATAACAAGGTGTTTGCATGAGACACAGGCCAACACATTAGATCCAACAAAGTGGTGGGGCTCACAGAGGTGTGTGTGTAGGGGGGTGTGTGTGTCAAACCTGTGACAATCACCATCACTACGGCCACATCGGCCATACATTATGATTGCGTAGTTAATCAGAGTGGTCGGCTAGCTAATCCTCACAACATTTTTAATTAACCCTTTAACATGCGTATCAGCCAAAGTGGCTTCTGCAGTGGTCTTGAAAAATGTCCATTTGTAAACCAAAAGAAGACTATTTTCGAAAACTTAGCACTGGAATGACTGGCTCCATAACCGAGCCAGTCATTTCAGTCATAAATTTTCAAGAATAGTCTTCACTTGGTCTGCAAATGATCATTTTCTATGAGAAAATTTAAATTTTCTTGAACAAATTCGAGGGTTAAAGGTTTAGGTACAGTAGGGGTTGTCAGTACTGCTTAAACCACAAATGCAGCATTCTGATTTGTCTGTTATTTACTTTTCGGCATGTTTTAACTTAACGTACATTTGTGAAACTGGCCTGAGGTTTGGTTCACAGTAGATTAAGAGAATATGTCATAGACGAGCACAGAATTAAAAATGGGGTCTCTTAACTGATATGAATGGATGAGAACTAAAAGTCTGCCTTATTTGAATCTAACACCATGCAGGCTGTTAGCCTGGAATTGAAAATAGGGTTTCCACAGACGATGAATATAGTTCTTATAATCCTCCAAGTTAGAACATTTTCAAATTTCCTGGTTAAAAAATTCCTGCAAATTTTAGCCTCATTATTAATTTCTGACTTTTTCTGACAAGGCTTTAGATTACCCCTTGGCTATGACTTTACAAGTCATATGCCCAAATGAAGTCCACCCATATTAGTCAGCCCAAATTAAAATCCTACTGGCTGTTAGGAACACTAATTACCTGATTTACAGTCAATTAAATACTCAGAGATGGATGCTGTGGCATTTTATGGCTATTCAGAGGTCTCATTGTGCTATTAAAACTAAAATGGGTCAAAATCAATCTCCCAGATTTCAAAATTCTCTAGTTTCTAGGAGCAATGATGGATCCCGGACCAGATAGATTGTGTGCCTAAATGAGGTAAATCTAAAGCGCTGTCTACCTGTCCAAAAGATGGAGGGATGGGTCTCTGGCTGTGTTGTGTGTATATATAATTAATTACAAACATTCATTTGATGTTGATTGTGTTTTTGTGTATTTAAGGGCAGGTATTTTGTTGGGCTATGGCAATCCCCTGCTGGATATCATTGTTACCGGCAATGAAGAGTTCCTTAAGAAGTGAGTAGATACATGTCAGATTTATATATATGTATGTATTTTTTAATTCTACAAAATCTGAATGGCAAACATATAGATGTATATTAAAACTCGGCCAGGAGAGATGATACAACATGTATGTCTCACTGACCAGCAGATTCTGGTGTGTCTAACACATGTAGTACTCATTAACACTTTAACCCTCGAATTTGTTCAAGAAAATTTAAATTTTCTCATAGAGAAATGTCCATTTGCAGACCAAGAGAGGACTATTTTTTTAATTTAGCACTAATGACTGGCTCGGTTGACGAGCCAGTCATTCCAGTGGTAAATTTTCAAAAATAGTCTTCTCTTGGTCTGCAAATGGACATTTCTCAAGACCTCTGCAGAAGTCGTTTTTGGCTGATATGAGTGTTAAAGGGTTAAAGACAAATCCTATGATGTGTGGCCTGTATTAAGAGACCACCTCTATAGGGACCACTTATTGGTGCTCCATGAGCTGGTCTTATAAGACATGTTTCACGCTGTATATATAAAATCTAATATATGATAGCGTTGTATTCTTTTGTATGTCAGTATTTATTCACTGTTTCAGATACAACTTGGAGCCAAACAATGCTATCCTGGCTGAAGACATGCATAAGCCTATGTGAGTGTATAATTTTTAAAGAATCCGTTTCTCGCTATGCCCCAGTCAGCCCCACCCATTTCTAACTAAGCTCTGCCCATTTCTAGCTATGCCCCACCCATTTCTAGCTAAGCTCCACCCATTTTTAGCTAAGCTCCAACATATTGCGCATGCTGGGATCGATTTATATACTTTGAGCCCTGAATTGCCAGAATCCCAATTTCAAGGTAACTACAGGTAAGCTGTTGAATATTTCTAAACTAATTTGACTGTTGCTTCAACGGAATGTTTATTACATTGTAAATACATCAAAGGACAAAGATATACACTTCATAACAGGCTTTCCAATTTCCATGTCAGGAATTTAAAAAGTAATAATGATCGGGCTATCTGCTTACTAGTGACATAATTGATCATGAGGTCATGTGCTATGTGCTTACTAGTGACGTAATTGATCATGAGGTCATGTGCTATCTGCTTACTAGTGACATAATTGATCATGAGGTCATGTGCTATGTGCTTACTAGTGACATAATTGATCATGAGGTCATGTGCTATCTGCTTACTAGTGACGTAATTGATCATGAGGTCATGTGTTATCTGCTTACTAATGACGTAATTGATCATGAGGTCATGTGCTACCTGCTTACTAGTGACGTAATTGATCATGAGGTCAGGTGCTATCTGCTTACTAGTGACGTAATTGATCATGAGGTCATGTGCTATCTGCTTACTAATGACGTAATTGATCATGAGGTCAGGTGCTATCTGCTTACTAATGACGTAATTGATCATGAGGTCATGTGCTATCTGCTTACTTGTGTTGTAATTGATCATGAGGTCATGTGCTATCTGCTTACTAATGACGTGATTGATCATGAGGTCATGTGCTATCTGCTTACTAGTGACTTAATTGATCATGAGGTCATGTGCTATCTGCTTACTAATGACATAATTGATCATGAGGTCATGTGCTATCTGCTTACTAATGACGTAATTGATCATGAGGTCATGTGCTATCTGCTTACTAGTGACGTAATTGATCATGAGGTCATGTGCTATCTGCTTACTTGTGTTGTAATTGATCATGAGGTCATGTGCTACCTGCTTACTAATGACGTAATTGATCATGAGGTCATGTGCTATCTGCTTACTAGTGACGTAATTGATCATGAGGTCATGTGCTATCTTCTTACTAGTGACGTAATTAATCATGAGGTCATGTGCTATCTGCTTACTAGTGTTGTAATTGATCATGAGGTCATGTGCTATCTGCTTACTAGTGACGTAATTGATCATGAGGTCATGTGCTATCTGCTTACTAGTGATGTAATTGATCATGAGGTCATGGGCTATCTGCTTAATAGTGTTGTAATTGATCATGAGGTCATGTGCTATCTGCTTACTAGTGATGTAATTGATCATGAGGTCATGTGCTATCTGCTTACTAGTGATGTAATTGATCATGAGGTCATGTGCTATCTGCTTACTAATGACATAATTGATCATGAGGTCATGTGCTATCTGCTTACTAATGACATAATTGATCATGAGGTCATGTGCTATCTGCTTACTAATGACGTGATTGATCATGAGGTCATGTGCTATCTGCTTACTAGTGACTTAATTGATCATGAGGTCATGTGCTATCTGCTTACTAATGACATAATTGATCATGAGGTCATGTGCTATCTGCTTACTAATGACGTGATTGATCATGAGGTCACGTGCTATCTGCTTACTAATGACATAATTGATCAGGTGGTCATGTGCTATCTGCTTACTAATGACGTAACTGATCATGAGGTCATGTGCTACCTGCTTACTAATGACGTAATTGATCATGTGGTCATGTGCTACCTGCTTACTAATGACGTAATTGATCATGAGGTCATGTGCTATCTGCTTACTAGTGCCTTAATTGATCATGAGGTCATGTGCTATCTGCTTACTAATGATGTAATTGATCATGAGGTCATGTGCTATCTGCTTACGAATGACATAATTGATCATGATGTCAGATACTTGAGTGACAGATCAGATTTCTTAGTTCTACATTATTCTTTAGCTAGTAATCATGACGACAAAGCTTATTGTACAGCTAGGATTCTATAGGCCTGCACAGTAACATACACATCAGATGACATTCAGGGGGTATTCTCAGTGACAGGTGTGTGGGGTTTGGGGGTGGGGGTGGAGGCGCGATTCCATAGATATATAACATGTTCATTCCACTCATGCATTTTCTTCTAATCGATGTTGAAAATCATGCGTTCCTGTCTGATGTCATTGTGATTTACTTACGTCGCCTATGGAGGAATACTTAGTTATTTAATCTTCATGATCGGTCAAGAAAATCACAATTTCTGCTTAACCCATTCACCGATGAATTCCCCATATCTCGTTTTCAAGGCAACCATACTGGAAAACTGTTGAACATTTTGAAACTAATTTGACTGGAAGCCATTGCTGCCTTATAGGCAGCAATGGCTTCCTGTCAAAATATTTCCAAAATGTTCAGCAGAATAATTGTTATGTCGTAAAGAATTTACTTTTTTCGGGAATTTGTCAGTGAAAGGATTCAGTGAATGCCAACTTATCGAGCCAGTCATTCCAGTGGTCAATATGCAAAGATAGTCTCTTTGGACATGAAGCATCAATACAACTGCAGAAGTCATTTTTGGTTGTCTGCTCCAATAAATGGTTAACTACCAAATTATCTGGTGGGTAATTGAGATTGTCGATGTGTTTGTTTTATGCTACATGTAAATGATGTTACAGGAGCTGTATTGGTAGATTGCTGTAGGCATATATAGATTGTATAGTATTCCTAATTAAGGGTATACAGTATACAGGTACATGTAGTTTTCTATATATGGAAGTTATGTTCAACCAGGTACAAAGACATGATTGACACCTTCAATCCAGTTATATATGTGCCGGGTGGTGCCACACAGAACTCTATCAGATTTGCACAGGTGAGATTATAACTATAATACGATACCCATGGTAATAAATTTGGACAAAATGTAATAGAAGCTTATGAGTGCAGATGGTTCACGGTCAATTCACTGAAAATAGTCTGATTGCCTAATATTCACCTGCATTTGCTATGTGAAATGAATGTTGGGTGTTTAACTATTGTTAGTTGGTACCTGAATAACCATTGAATTACCAGTACAGAGAATTTGAAGCTGAGTATCAGTCTCGAGTAATCTCAGGTTCCTTAGTAGCAATGTCAGATGTTTTTAGGATTATGAAAATGGATATTTTGGAAAGTTAAACCATCATTATTGATGATCACATACCATAAATAGGGCCTACAATTTTGTGACTTTTCCATAGTTGCTGTGCCAAGTGCATGGTTGAATGAAAATATTTGGCTTGTTTTCTCATAGCATAGACATGATACCATCTGGTATATGATCGTGTAGGGATTCATAAGCCTTCTTAATTAGATTGGTAGATTTTTCCAGTGGTTGTCTCGTTTTGTTCGGTTGTGCCAGCCAATAATTCTAGTTGAGCGATACAGGCACCTTGGGCCTCTTGTGACTTAAGGAGTTGACTATTTTCTAGCGAGCTTACATAAGAAAATAAAAACAATTCTTCATTGGAAACTACATAAAACCTTTTTTGAGTCGGCAGGCTTTTTTTTAGGGTTTGTCGGGAGAGAACAACCAAACTATTATTAGCTCACCCATCCGTCGTCCGTCAACTTTTCTTTTAAATGACTTCTTATCAAGAACCTCTGCGCCAATTTCAATTATATTTGGTAGGAAGTATCCTTAGGGAATAGGGATCCAAGTTTGTTCAAACGAAGCCGATCGGCCAATTTGGCCGATTTTTAGAAACGTCTTTAAAGGTCTTCTCGGAAACCGCATGAGGGATTGAAGAAAACCTCGTGTAATATAATCTAGGGCAAGAGCTAACCAAATTTGTTCAAGGGAACTTGATTGGTGAATGGTTTGGCGGTCATCTTGGTTGACCTAGTTTTAGCGAAAATGGCTGAAGGGATCCGGCTGAAGTTTGGAAGATATGATTAGGGACTACGGGCTATTAAAGTTTGTCCAAGAGAAGTCGATCCGTCAAAAAACATGGCCACCATGGCCCAATCAATATATAGCATGTTTGGTGGCCATATTGGATTTTTTTTTATTTGATGGATTTTGAGGCCGAAATTGGTTTTATATATGTTTTTGCGCATTGTGATTTCAAATTTGCAATTTTCGAGGCCGTCGAATAAACGGTTTGGCGGCCATCTTGGATCATTTCTTGCCTAAATCTCTCATACTAAAGCAAAGGAAAATTTAAATTGTATTCTCGCGCCATCTTGGATTTTGGTCGATTTTTAGAAATGTCCTTAAAAATCTTCTCCAAAACCGCTTGGGGGATAAATTCAAAACGCATGAAATATCATCTAGGGCAAGAACTGCACCAAGTTTGTTCAAGGGAACTTGATTGGCCAAATGTTTTGGCGGCCATCTTCGATAACCTATTTTTTGCCAAACCATCTCCAGAACCACTGAGCGGATTGGGCCGAAATTGGGGAGAGAAGATTAGGCACTGAGTGCCATTAAAGTTTTTTGAAGGGAAGGATCTACGTCAAAAACATGGCTGCAGTGGACCAATCAAAATGTAGCGTGTTTGGCGGCCATATTGGACTTGCAAAAATGTCCACAAACTCATTTAAAAGACTACTCCTAAACTACCCACCAACAATTTTGACAAAAATGCACAGTGCTCCAGGTGAGCGACACGGGCCCCTTGGGCCTCTTGTTTAAGGATGGCCCAGCCTCAGGTGCAAATCGATTTGTGAATGATAACAGCGCAGTTAGAAATGTTTTGATGTTTGTGTAAATCAGAATAAGATTTCATATGTTCATTGTGTTTTCGATCCAGGAATAAAACTTCATGAAATCGATGATGTTCAGATATCAGTTTGAACCTCTAGATAGATATTGTTAGAAGATCCCAGCGATATCTCCACAAAGGTCGGTCGGATCAGATTTCGCTTTGTTCCTCAATTGATCATCTGACATACATGCTGGACAAAGTCTTATCGCTGGTGGCCATTGACTACGCAAATATCTATATCTTGTTGACCAATCTTCCTTAACAGCGCTGCGATGTATATTGCATTATCGGTACACATTATTTTTCAATCCAAGTATATTGTATTACCGTTACATATTATGTTTCGATCCATGTATATTGTATTACCGGTACACATTATGTTTCCATGGTTACAATCGACAGATGTGTTTATTTGTTTGTATCCAGTGGCTGATTGGTTGTGAAGATGCAACAACGTATTTTGGTTGTGTGAGTCATGATGAGTTTGGTGATATCTTGACAAAGAAGGCGCTAGAAGCTGGCGTCAATGTGCGATATCAGTATACAGAGAAAGAACCAACTGGCACATGTGCTGTCATCGTCACGGGAACAAGCAGGTTAGCAATTTGAGTTTTCCCTATATGTATGATATATCATGTATATACCGTGCTCGCTATAGATAGCAGAGAATTGCATTCATCAACCAACATTAGAGAAGTCAGATAAACAACTTATAATTTCCACCTTTCCAGGAAAGTCCTTGGGAAGTTAATTTATTGTGCGACCTCTTTATATAGCCTAGACCAGACATTTTAGCTGGCGGGTTAGACTAATACGGTGAATGCGATTCACATTGCGTCATCGGACAGCAGTGTTAGCATCCAAATTTGTTATATTAAGTTTTGCATTATACTTTGGTGTAATTAAGCTACATGTATCAGACCCATGATTGCCTACCTATATCATATGATCATGATGATGATGATGATGATGATGATGATGATGATGATGATGATGGTGGTGGTGGTGGTGATGAACAACCTTCTTTCAGTCACAATCAGTTTCTATTTAGCCTTCTCCACTGTGTGTTGTCCTTTGTGAAGATCCTAAGCTCCTTACGGTTCTTTTCCATCTTTAGTGGTATTCTTTCTTTTGAAATCGGATCGCAAAGCGCTTAACAAGTTTGTGTTATGGCGTCATGTGCTGCGCATGCCATTATGCTTTTTGCCACCCAGTACTGGGCAGAGGTATGGAGCTTTCCAATTTATCCATCCACAATATGACGTCTTAATCAATGTAACGTGTAGGATGATGTAATGTGATGTGTAGGATGACGTCATAATCAATTACAGCATGAATGACTCGGTTTAGTCCATCTTAAGTAAACTCCTAATAGTTTGACTCGTTGTGTGAATTGTATGATAATGTCTACTATTTAATAAACATGCTGTTGAAGTTGAATATTTTGAAACTAATTTGACTGGGCGCTCTTGCTGCCATTAGATGTGTAATAATGCGCTGCTGTACATAAGTCACCCTGATGGTTCATATTTGGCCATTTGCTTGCCTAAGTAAGTCAGAAGATGAACAGAGTGTCTTGGAATTTGCTCTACTGGGAGCCAGTAAATATAAAGCTAGGAGAGGATGTCATTGCATAAATCTGTTATGCGTGCTACGAAGTGACCTCAAGTAAACAGGACTGCACTCGGATCAAGCATGGACGTGACTGTTACATGAGGAAGCTAAAGGTATTGGCTGAGGACAAGACACAGTGGGCAAAAGTGAAGGACTGATTGCAGCTGTATGATGTTTCTATTACTGCAGCCGCAGAGTACAGTAATCATACTTTGATGTGTGGTCAGGAGACATGTAGTCATTGTGAGACTGAAAGGTTTAATCATAAACTGGTAAAAATTATCAAGAAAATAAAAATATTTGCTTACGTAATGTCCATTTGTAGGCCATGAGATAATTTTTGGAAATTTACCGCTAAATTGACTGGTTTTGGATATCAGCGAGTCATTCTAGTGGTAGATTTTCAAAAAGAGTTCTCTTGGCCTCTCAAGACCATTGCAGAAGCTATTATTGCCCAATTTGGCCGGCCGTTAGTGATCTGACTGCTGAGGTTTTGCAGTTGCCATACTCCAAGTGTTATTTCTCTGAACTCGCTGACTATTTTGAAAAGAACTTGACTGAAAGTTGTTGGTGGCTAAGCAAGTTGAGAGTCTTTGCTCAAGGTAATTATTGTCAGGTGGCTTGCATCAGCGAGACAGTTAAATGATTTAGCAATTTAAATGGTTACTGTGAATAACATCTTTAAATTATGACTTTTACAGATCTTTATGCGCTAATTTAGCCGCTGCTAACTGCTTCACTGAGAACCACTTAGACATTCCAGAAAACTGGGCACTGGTTGAGAAATGCGCCTACATTTATATAGCCGTGAGTTGTAGGTTAACAAACATTGTACTGTAATATGTCTATGTAAGATTCAGTAGTTATAGTGTATTGGTCATATGTTGCTATTAACTTGATCATTAATGGAGGGATCTGATCTGTCACTCAAGTGTCTAACGTCGTCATCAAATACGTCAGCTGTTAGCTAATGTCACAATCATTACCGTGCTCCGTCGCGAAAATCAGACGGTCTGTCACTATTGTGTACAAATTCTATGTATGATGAATTTAATAGGCATTCTGTTGAATATTTTGATTCACACAGCCCCCCCCCCCTCCCCCCAATCAACTTAGTATAAAAATTATTTAACTTAACTATAGTTTTCCTGAAACTTAGAGTTCAGGCTGTCCGCTGACCAGCTCTCCGCCCGCTATCATAAGAATTGTTTGCTTTTTTAACAGGGCTTTCCGTTGACCGTCTCTCAGCCCGCTATCATAAGAATTGTTTGCCTTTTTATCAGGGATTTCCGTTGACCGTCTCTCCGGCCGCTATCATAAGAATTGTTTGCTTTTTTATCAGGGATTTCCGTTGACCGTGTGTCCACCCGCCATCATGAGAATTGCCAAGCACTCGCATAACAGCAATAAGACATTCATGATGAATTTAGCTGCTCCATTCATTTGTCAATTCTTCAAGGATCCGTTAATGGCTGCATTACCGTATGTTGATATACTCTTTGGAAATGAAACGGTACGTGGTTAACCCTTTTAAACTCGTATCAGCCAAAAATGGCTTCTGCAGTGGTCTTGAGAAATGTCCATTTGTGGACCAAGAGAACACTATTTAAAAAAATGTATCACTGGAATGACTGACTCGATAACTGAGCCAGTCATTCCTGTGGTAAGTTTTCAATAATAGTCTTCTCTTGGTCTGCAAATGAACATTTTCTATGATAGAATTTAAATTTTCTTGAACAAATTTGAGGTTTAAAGAGTTAAGGCTTTAACCCTCATTGAGCAGAAACAACAAATTCTTTATGATCTAAGGAATATTATGTTGAATATTTTGAAATTAATTTGACTGGGAATTGTTGCTGCCTATGTCAAATTAGTTTCAAAATATTCAGCTGCTTTCCTGTACATGTACTTTTATCTTGAAATTGAAATAATGGAATTTTTAGTTTTTAAGAGTAAATACATGTTGCAGCCAATTTTTTAAATCATCAGTATATATATATATATATATATATATATATATATATATATATATATATATATATATATATAACAGCCTGGGAAGTAACTCCCAGTGATCTATCGATTTAAGAGATTTATTTACTTGAGTTATCTACCTTGTTTGTTCTGGATGGGTATTTTGAGTTTAAAGGGAAACACCAGACCCTCTATACTACTTTGTATAAAATTAATCTACAGACCCTAACGTTTTCAAAAATATAATTGTAAGCTCTGTGCTCAAATTAGAAACATATGTCTTCGTTATTTAAATATGTGATACATTAGTTAAATTTCTATTCCAGGATGAGGCGTATGACGTCATAAGTTGAACGTTTTCTCGCTGTCATCCAACACTATCGCAATAAAATTGCGAATTGCGTTTTATAGGGTGTTTCTCTTAAGCGGTGTTAGGAATATATAAACTATATTTGCGGAAATGTTGAAGAATATATAATAACAGTCCTTTGTCTGATTTCTCTGATGGTGCCGATTTTGACATCAAGTTTTGAGCTTTAGATAAATGAATGACGCGATAGTATAGGCATATCAATATGATTGCCACTTGAATTAACACTCACTGGCACTACGGCAGATACTGTTATTAACATTTCATCTGTTAATATAAGTTTAAATAGTTCTTACACACATCCAGTCCATCTTTAGGTACTTATGCTCTCATACTAGCCTCAAAACTTCCTGAGATATTGTAATATTCATGTAATTGGCAGATATCTTCATAGAAAATGGTCATCTTAAGGTTCGGCAACTAATGTATGAAATAACAAATATTTTCCGTAAAGTTGCGATAGTGTGATAAACGTCTTAATCTCTTCAATCTGTACATATATAAATGATGTCGATAGCACTATCACCGATAGAGATATCATCATCCAAATGCATGCACTCCTGTCTTCAGAGTGGCGTTATCATGGTTCTTGTCGGATGGGATTCAACGTATGACATCATAGATTTAATTAACTTAGAGAAAATTATAGCAAGATAGCGTTTTTAACACCATTTTAATCAGATTTATATATAAATGTTGCAGGAAATTTTTACACAGTAGCTTAAATATGGGCTCTACGATAGAACTGCGTGTTTTATGCAAACGATGGCAACCCTTCTTGTGTTCCCCTTTAAGGCTTATGTTGGGGATGGAGAAGGAAAAGATATACATTCAATGAACTTAAGTATTTACTGTAAAAAAAAATACAAGTTTTGTTTATGTTTCATTTATGAAGAAAAATCAGAATTATTTCTGTTCAATAATTGTTGTTATGTGGCACTTTGTGCGTGGGTGAGGTGGTGGGGATGGGTTGAGGTGGTGGGGAGGGGTGGAGGTGGAGGGTATGCGATGTACATACAGGTCTTAACGCCACATTAGTTAATTGTTAATGGATATTGCCCATCCTATCAAATTAGTTATTTTAGTAAACAACAACAAAGGCTTCCTGTTCTTTTTTATTGCCTCCATTTTGACTTCAATGTAAAATTAAAAAATACATCTTATCAATCGTTATCATATTCTGTGATTGTGACAGGCAGAAGAGTACAAAAATCTTCTACACGCACACTACACATAGAACAATTGGAGTTTAGCCACACAACATACACACAACTTAACCTGAGAGCATATCAGGCTGAAAGGTACATCTGAGCAGGCAGGATTATAAACACACAGTTACCATCAGCCTTGTGTTACCTGCATTGAGTGGGTAACAAGGCTTTAACTCTCCTGGCATGCTATATTAACCCTTAGCGCTCTGATATAAAAAATTTAAATTTTCAAATTAAATTAAAAGATGAACTGGTGTTCATTTTTCAACAAATTTGGTAGATGATGTTGCTGTCTACGAATGTACTCCTGTTTCTTTGCTATTGACACAGTAAAAGATATAATATTGGCATCGGAATGGGCATGGTTAAATCACTAGCAGCTGGCTTGCTCACAATGTATAATATAACTATACTTTATGAATCTAATTATCCCACCACCTTGAAAAAACAGAGATTATGCTGCCATCCGTCCATCCATGCATGCGTCTATGCACTTGGTTTCCGCTTAATAACTTCACTTATAATGGATAGATTCCTTTCAAATTTGGTATGTCAACTTCTGATGGCATGCCCTCTGGAGATTGCGTATCAGCGAAACGTGTCTAGATTCACCGTAGTCATCAATTCCTGATGACATCCCCTCGGTCGGGATTGCGTATCTGCGAGACACATCCAGATTCACTATAGGTATCTCCCTTGAAAATCTTCAAATTTGTAAAAATGTCCTTGCGTTTGGTTTCTGCTCAATAAGGAAGGTATCATGTGATTTACATCATCTAATTTCTTTTTGCAATACTTTAGCTAAAATGCAACCACTTATAATATTAACTAAAGATATATTTTCCTACTAAAGATGTATTTTCCTGCTAAAGATGTATTTTCCTACTAAAGATGTATTTTCCTACTAAAGATATATTTTCCTACTAAAGATGTATTTTCCTACTAAAGATGTATTTTCCTACTAAAGATATATTTTCCTACTGTCTCTTGCTCCTGTAGACAGACAGAAATGAAGGATAAAATTCTTCCTTTATTTATTTCTTCTTTTCAACCAACCGAACCTAACTTTGGGTGAAAGAGATCTGTAAAGCAATAAATAACTGCTAATTATCATGGTGGTTAGTCCATGGAGGTTAGTCCATGGTGGTTAGTCCATGGTGGTTAGTCCATGGTGGTTAGTCGTTTGATATGCATAATGTTGTCTCATTAGTGTTATTCTTGTCTTTATTTCCAGGAAGCGGAAACATTTGCAGAAGCCAATAATTTTGGAGTAAGTATATAAGGAGCAAATCCATTTACATGAGGTAGATTTTAAGGATTTTTTCTACTAACCCAGGTGGGATAGTGCATCATTGATTTTACTATCCCACAGCAAATTTCACTAATCCAATGTTTGTACGGTCAAAGCTGATCACTTCTTTAATCCATTCCCCGATGGATCCCTATAAAACTCATTTCCAAGGCAACCATACAGAGAAGCTGTTGAATATTTTGAAATTAATTTGTCTGGAAGGCCGTTGCTGCCTAAGATAGCATTGAAGATAGCAGAAAATCTGTTCTTTTGTCAATTTTTGGTGGGTACTGAACATAATGACAGTATAAGTGTTTTTTCGTATTTCCTCTTTTGAGAGCATTACTAACCCAGACAGGTTAGTGCAGGTGTAGAATTACTAACCCATATGAAATTCTACTCTCCTCGACGGGGTTAGTGTTAAAATCGAGCCCTGCTGTGTATCAGAGATGGAGAGACGTGTGATGTACAATAGGTTTGATAATTCTGGTTAATCGTTTGTGCCCCAAATACCATCTTCATCAATGGGAGATAAGAATTAACACTTTAATGGCCAAGATTTGTCAAAATAATTGAAAATATTTGCTTAATGAATGTCCATTTACAGGCCAAAAGAAGACTGGCTCATTTAACTTTTCAAAATTTTCAAAAATAGTCTTATTTTGGCCTGTAGATGGCCATTCCTAAAGACCCGTGAAGAGGCGGGTTTTACCCAGCTTGGCCATTAAGGTGTTCTGAGTTGTCCCTATCATATCATAAGCATTTCTGGCCATAGAATGGCTGTGTGAATGCTGCATTCATTCACCGCTTTACTACTTTCACACTCGTACACTTAGGGGAGTGCATTTCTACAAACACATCACTATACACCAAAACACGACAAAATATCTCTGAAAACTGCTTCTTCTTCACGCTAATTTCACTCGCTAAGACTTGAACAACATCCTGCGTCCGCTCATCACTTTTGCCGCATTCGACTGGCACACCGCCACAAAATAATATATCTCGCGATACCTGGCATTCACAGTACGTGACAGGGAAGAGTTATCTCCCATGAAAGACTAAGCGTTTGCGTCTTTAATGTCAACAGATTTAAAGATTTTGTTAACTTTTCATTCTGTTTTGGTCTATCATTAATGTGTTGCAAATTCTGTCAACTGGTTCTTCATCTACATGTATTTAAACGTCTGTCTGCTGAATTTCTACATTTTCCATGGGGTTTAACTCTGGATATGCTGAATATTTTGAAAACAATTTGACTGAAAGTTGTTGGTGGCAATGCCACCAACTACTTTCAGTCAAACTGGTTTCAAAATATTGAGCAGGTCCAGAGTTATTACCCATTGAAATTATCGTCTGGTGGCTTACATTGGTCAGACAGTTAATAAAAAGTGCTGGCTGATACACAATCCTCTGTATGTCACTCATCACGCGGATACAGTCTTATCAGTTAACACTTTCACAGACAAATCCCTGAAAAAGTAAATTTTTTGCGATATAAATCTTATTCTGTTGAATATTTACAAATTAATTTGATGGGAAGCTGTTGCTGCCTAGGGCAGCAATGACTTCCAGTCAAATTAATTTCAAAATATTTAAGTTTTGTTGTATTGTGGCGTTGAAAATGAGATATGGGAATTCATTGGTGGAAAGGTTAATGGATAGATGCTAAATCTAACAGATTATATTTGAAGCTCGGGTTTTAACAGAGTCAACTTTTAGAATTGTCATCTAATTATTTGTATGGCACCAAGAGCTTTCAATTAAATTATTTTTTAAATAGTCTTCAAATATGGTTGAGGTGAAATGAACATACTGAGTTTTGGGGGGATGAGACTTGACCACCATATTGAACACCAACTGCTCAGTGTCCGATCCAATATGACTGCCATTAATCTGAAATCAGAGCATTCCGTCAATTTCACTGAAAGCATTACCAAAGACAGTAACGATGTGTTTATTGTTATTTACAGACCAAAGACCTCAAGGAAATGGCACTGAAGGCTGCAGCTTTACCAAAAGAAAACTCTGCTCGCTCACGTATTGTGGTCTTTACAAATGGTTGTAACCCCACAGTCGTTGCAAAAGGTAAGTGGCCCATGCTACAGTTAAATGGAACAGTCAGTTGATGAAAGGCGGGTGTACAATCTGCTTTCTGAGAAAATGAAATCATATAAAAGACTACTTTGTAACCACTGGGCCAGTTTTAATAAAACTTGGCTAAACCTTCACAAAAATTAGATTGGTTCATTTTTCCAATAGTCCTCTCATTTTATTAATTTGTGCCAGTGACCACTAATTCCAGGTGAGTGATACAGGCCCCTTGGGCCTCTTGTTAAAATATTTACCGGAATTTGTCAATTTGCTCCTACTTATCATTTTGGTCAGAATTCTGATTCATCAAATTTGTGATTAAAAATATGATTTTGTGAAAAATTTACCTGAAATTGACCGGTTTCAACCAGATTTGGCTAAGACGATCATATGGTGGTAGGCTATAGAATATCTATTCATAATTTTGATTTGTCCATTTTTGGGTGAAAATCTTTATGAAAAACTTAGGAGAAATTGTCAAATCACGTCTCTTTAACTGCTTGACCGATTTCAACCAGATTTAACTCGAACGATCATATGGTTGGAGGCTCTAGAATTGCCATTAAAATTATTTTTTTTTTGTCAATCTTTTGGTGAAAATCTTAGGGGATTTTATGACAAATTGATAGGAAATTGTAAAAAAAAGAAGTGCATCTTTTTAACTGCTTGGTGAATTTTAATCAAATTTGGCCGGAAGGATCCTACAGTCGTATGCTCTAAAACCTTTAATCAGAATTTTGATTGGTCAATTTCTTTGGTGACCATCTTGGATTTTCCAAACATTTTGTGGGACCATATAAAATGCTACTCCTCCTTTCAACGAACCTTGAGTGGAATGATCCTATGGCAGAAGGCTTCAACATATCAAATGATAATTTTAATTACATGTAGTCAATTTTTTTGGGGCCCATTTTGGATTTTATTATGATTATCCATCATGTCGATTTAATTGAAAATAATTCAGATGCTAATGTTCCAGGTGAGCGTCACAGGCATTGGGCCTCTTACTATGTCATATCATGGTGTATGCACTGTGTGTGCATGCGTGTGTGTGTCCGGATAAGGCGGATACAGAAATTTTAGAGAAGGGATTTTCACCAGAATTTGAGACACTCTGGGGTCTATGGAACCATTTTCGGGTTTCAAAAGTCAAGCTCATGGTGACCCAGTTAACAAAATTTTGTTTTGTTTCCGCATAATACCTCGAGTTATACTGAGGGGAGTATTCACAGATCTTGAGTATGTCTTGCATGACAGATAGAAGCGGATTAATTTTTGTTTCAACAGGTCAAAGGTCAAGATAATCTAATACCGTACTTTCGGGTCTATATTGCGCAGTTTTTTGCTCATTTTGCTCCAGGCCAGAAGGGGTGTGCGTATTATGCATTAGTATAAACTTTTATCACATTTTTGGGCTCACATTTTTGGGTCAGAACGGCCGTCCTGATGTACAATTAAGCCAAAAAATGCGATATATCAAAGGGAAACCACTATTTCATCTTGCCTGCCGTATTGCAATGACCAATGTTGTGGACTACATTGTGTGTAATAATTGTATTCTATGTAATATTTGTGAATCTTACGTGTATGATTCTTAAATGGTAAAATAAAACTCAAACTGACAAGTCATGGTACATCTATTATCGTAAACCAACATAAGATGACCCAAAACAACGTAAGAAATAAAATGAGGTTAGATCCCTTCTTAAGTTGGATGACCAAATTAAAGCTCTTGTGATTGGAGGCATTCCACTGAACTTTATTTGGACTAGAAGGAGACCTCCCAAATAAAAACAGATTTTGCAACGTCGCAAATGCCAGTATCACAAATTAATAATAAATATTTACAGAAGATAATGTTTGTAAAACAATTTGAGCAATAAATTCACTATTACCTAATCGGTAAATGTATTCAGTAATATATTTACTGGCGAAATTTGTATTCACTTGGGCGCTTTTGTCCCAGCCGACTTGGTTACATTACATTCTACCGAGTATTAATCACCGTGTTAATCGGCTATAGGACGAGTTTATGCCGTCACTCTTGTAGCTACTCAAAGCTCCCCATCTATTTGTGGATTGCGCAGCTCTTTAACCGGGTACTACTATTAGCCTCTGCGCTACTCGGGTAACAACCTAAGCTTGTCCTATAGCCTAATACATCACGTGATTTCTAGTTGATGAAATAAACAATGTTTATTAAAATATACGCAATATCTAGGCGGTCCCAATTAATAATTTCACTCCCGCTATGATGGATATAAGGTATACATCAAGCATAGGCGTAAGATGATAAGAATTTCTAGCTTGAAAAATTTTAAATGTTCTTATTTTGTGGTTTATTTTTTGGAACCTTTTTTTTTACAATTTTTTCTTGAAATATACCTAATAGAAGTCACCAACCCTTTCTCAGAGTGTTGGATTTAAAGAATTTACAGCCCTTGTCCTATTAGAAGCTGCGGTTACTAATGAGTGTTTTACAGGACCAATTTTCGTTCATCGGAATAATGTTTTGCAATCTGTCTGAACTATGACTGCGTGTTATACACCTGTGTAAGGCTTTTTTGCCTCATATTTTGTCAACTTTTGCCCTGCATGTTATCTATTAGGGCGCAATATACACCCGAAAGTACAGTAAAAGAAATGTCATTGCCTTTACGGGGGTGGGGGGTGGGGAGAGTTTGGCCTTGAGTGTCTACTCTATTTATGAGCAATATCAAAATGCCCAAGATCAAGGTGACCCACTTACAGAAATAGTATTGCTGTGGAAGGGGACGGGAGTGGCATAGATTTTCACACTGATTTTTTTGGTATTTTATTAAAATACAAACAACATTCAGAAATACTAATGATTTGACTACTTATCCTAATTTTCATCCATTCATCTACAGATGGTAAGGTTACAGAGTATCCTGTACTTCCCCTCAAAAACGAGGATATTGTCGATACTACTGGAGCCGGTGATGCATTTGTGGGAGGTAAGCGTTACACATTCATGAGCACAAAATCAGGATAAATTACTGTGTGCCGTTTATCATTGTTTTTCTATCTCATTCCCTCAGGAACTTTCAGTGATAAGTAAGTCTCCTCTTTCACTATAGCAGTTCTAATCCCTGAATAGGACATGTAGGAGGACCCTCCCCCCCCCCCACCACTTTCTGACTTTGCTTTCACTTACCACACGCCCCCCCCCCAAATATTCTTTGCCCCAGACCTGGCAAAGGTTAAACCGGCATTCTCAATAGAACACTATCGTTGATAATTCCCTCGCCCCGCTAGAGGAAGAGGAGGGTATTGCAATCAGGTGTGCGTGCGTGCATGCACGCATGCATCTCTGTCTCAGTATCTGGACCCGTATCTCAAAAACTTCCGATCTGCTTTGGCTCAAATCATAACCCAACGAAGACTTTGGCCGTGCTCTGGGTAAGAGAAGCCTGATCCAGATCTGATCAAATTCTGGATCTGTGGATATCTCAGAAACTACTGTTCTGGTTTGGCTCAAATTTTTTGCACTAGAAAGGGAGCGACTGGGAGATGTTGCCATAGGCTTCACCAGCCCCCAGTCAAATTACTTAGTTTCAAAATATTCAACATCTTACTTGTATAGTTAACATGAAATTTAGATTCTGTGAATTCAGGTTTCAGTTTCAAATTGATTCCACCACACAAAGTGGGCGGATCTTAGCTAGAAATGGGCGGAGCTTAGCTAGAAATTAATGGATCCCTCTCTTCCTTGCTAGTTGTGACTCGTAGCTAAGATGTCTCATATTTTGACATTTCTGACAATACATGAATCCAGTTTCTCAGTCAATTGTATGACATCATAATCAACTGCAAGTCTACGTGGAGGATGACATCGTAATCAATTACGTCATGAATGATGCAATTTAGACCATTTAAGCGCTTAATACTCCATCAGATTTTATGTTTTTACTATTTAATAAACATTCTGTTGAATATTTTGATGCTAATTTGACTGGGTGCTGTTGTTGTCAAGGGCTCTGTTGCTGCCTATGGCATCAATATCATCCAGTCAAATTAGTTTCAAAATATTCTACAGCTTACCTGTATAGTTTTCTGGAAATCGATAGTCAATGAGTGCTGGGATCGATTGATCTAAACACGGGCAGAGCATAGGTGGTGTTTAGCTAAAGATGGGTGGGGCATAGCTAAAACGGGATTTCTCCATATTATACCACACCGCTCTTAGTTAATGATAAGTGATGTATTTCTGACAGTACCATACCATGCCACTCTTAGTTAATGATAAGTGATGTATTTCTGACAATGCCATACCACGCTGCTCTTAGTTAATGATAAGTGATGTATTTCTGACAATACCATACCACACCACTCTTAGTTAATGATAAATGATGTATTTCTGACAATGCCATACCACGCCACTTAATTAATGATGTGATGTATTTCTGACATTACCATACCGCGTCACTCTTAGTTAATGATAAGTGATGTATTTCTGACAATACCATACCACACCACTCTTAGTTAATGATAAGTGATGTATTTCTGACATTACCATACCGCGTCACTCTTAGTTAATGACAAGTGATGTATTTCTGACAATACCATACCGCGCCACTCTTAGTTAATGATAAATGATGTATTTCTGACAATACCATACCATTCCACTCTTACTTAATGATAAGTGATGTATTTCTGACAATGCCATACCACGCCACTCTTAGTTAATGATAAGTGATATATTTCTGACAATATCATACCACACCACTCTTTGTTAATGATAAGTGATGTATTTCTGACAATATCATACCACACCGCTCTTAGTTAATTATAAGTGATGTATTTCTGACAATGCCCTACCACGCCACTGTTAGTTAATGATAAGTGATGTATTTCTGACAATGCCATACCACACCACTCTTAGTTAATGATAAGTGATGTATTTCTGACAATACCATACCACACCGCTCTTAGTTAATGATAAGTGATGTATTTCTGACAATACCTTGCCATGTGATGTATTCTGAGAATACCATACCATGCCGCTCTTAGTTAATGATAAGTGATGTATTTCTGACAATACCATACCGCGCCACTCTTAGTTAATGATAAATGATGCATTTCTGACAATACCATACCACACCGCTCTTAGTTAATGAAAAATGATGTATTTCTGACAATACAATACCACACCACTCTTAGTTAATGATAAGTGATGTATTTCTGACAATACCATACCACACCACTTTTAGTTAATGATAAGTGATGTATTTCTGACAATACCATACCACGCCACTTAGTTATTGATAAGTGATGTATTTCTGACAATACCATACCACACCGCTCTTAGTTAATGATAAGTGATGCAACATCTGACAATACCATACCATGCCACTCTTAGTTAATGATAAGTGATGTATTTCTGACAATACCATACAACGCCACGCTTAGTTAATGATAAGTGATGTATTTCTGATAATACCATACCACACCACTCTTAGTTAATGATAAATGACGTATTTCTGACAGCAGTGCTGTTGTAAGCTGTTGCTGCCTAATACTCGCTTTCATATTGTCTTAGAAATTCTGCAGAATATGACCTGTATTGTCTACGCTTGCACAATTATTCGATTAATCGCGATTTTTTTTTTTAATATGATCGTGCAGGATCACAAAAACAGTTAATTGAATAATCGAAGATTTTCAATCTCCAAGATAGTTGTTTTTCATATGTAAAGTTGGCTTACATTTTCCTGTGATATTAACCCAGGTGAATGGGATAAATGGCTGTGAATACTGCATTACATCTTACTTATTTTGTGACTTGTGTTGATGAAAGAAAAAATGTTTAAATCTGTCATGGGGTTTTTTTAAACAAAGTTTTCGGGACATTCAACCGAGTGCCATTTCACCCCGGGATAGAATAATTTGGCCAGAATATCAATGTTTTCAAACTAAATACTTTAGCTAATCATAAAATATTGCACAATGCAGATGTGTTATAATTATTAGTCCCCTACTGGCAAAACCGGTGGGGGTGAACTATAGGTTTGCACTCCGCCTGTCTGTCCGTCTGTTGCAGTTGGTTTCCCAGACTTTTTCGCAGTCCTTCAAGGTATTCAACTGAAAAGTGGTACATTGCTTTGTTATGAGAAGTTACAGACCAAGTTCGAGTTTCAGGCATATGCGTCAATTCTTTTATGGGGTTATGCCCCCTTTCCACTTAAAAAAATACGAAAAATATCAGCTTTCCACACTTTTTTCGCACTCCTTAAAGATATTTAAGCAAAAATTGGTGCGTCGCTTTAATATAAGGAGTTACAGAGCAAGGTCAAGTTTCAGACATTTTTGTCAATTTTTCATGGAGTTATGCCCCCTTTCGACTTATGAAATATGAAAAATATTAGATTTCCGCACTTTTTCGCAGTCTTTCAAGATATTATATGGAGAATTGCAACATTGCTTTGTTATGAGAAGTTACAGATTAAGTTCGAGTTTCAGGCGTATGCTTAAATTTTTGATGAAGTTATTCCCCCTTTCAACTTAGGAAATATGAAAAATATCAGCTTTCCGTACTTTTTATTTTTGCACTCCATCAAGTTATGTAAGGGAAAATCGGTACATCACTTTAGGAGAAGGGGTTACAGAGCAAGTTTGAGTTTCAGACATTTTCGTCAATTTTTCATGGAGTTATATGACCCTTTTCGACTTATGAAATACGAAAAATATTAGTTTTCTGCACTTTTTTCGCAGTCTTTCAAGATCTTCTACTGAGAATTGCTACATTGCTTTGTTATGAGAAGTTACAGATCAAGTTTGAGTTTCAGGCATATGCGTCAATTTTTGATGGAGTTATGCCCCCTTTCAACTTATGAAATACAAAAAATATTAGTTTTCCACCCGTTTTCTCGCAGTCTTTCAAGATACTCAACTGAGAATTCGTACATTACTTTATTATAAGAAATTACAGACCAAGTTCGAGTTTCAGGCATTTGCGTCATTTTTTTGATGGAGTTATGTCCCCTTTTGACTTATGAAATACAAACATATCAGCTTTCAAGACTTTTTCCTTCTACTTCACCATATATAACTGAGACTTGGTTTATTGCTATGTTATGAGAAGTTACAGATCAAGTTCGAGTTTCAGCTGCTTTTGACAATTTTTAATGAAATTTTTGACTAGTCAATCTCTAAAGATTTATATCACCAGGTAGGGGACATGTATTGCAAAGCAATACTTACAGAATGCTTGTTCTATTTTCATTTGCTTGGTATCTGATTTTAACTATTACCACTACGGTGGGTGATCCTATCAAGAGGAGGATTATACGAACACAATATAACATTGCGCCACTGCATCACAGTAAAACCGCTGCGCCACACTTTTAGGAACCGCTACGCCACACCTAACTGAATTTTCATTTTTCTTGGGCCGTTTTGGTCTTGCCAGATTGTATTGATATTGTGTTCAGAAATTGCACTCTAATGTTTATAATAGCATATTAATTGTGATTTCTGAACACATATTGACACCAATTTTCGTTTTTTCAATCATTGTGTTAGCAATTCCCATTTGAAGTAGTTTGTAGCTTTTTCAGATATTTCCAATACTAGCGGTTTTGATAGCTTTATGCCTCCCCAACTCACCATCACCAGTACAGCTGCGATTAATCGAATAATCACGATTATTCATCTAAAATGATCGCGATTAAAAATACTGCATAATCGTGCAAGCCTAGTATGGTCTACATAACTGTTATTATTTTGTTACTTTGTATTGCTTGTGAAGCAAAATCTTCTTAGTCAGTCCACAATTACTTATTAGTATTAGCAATGAGAAATTTACACTCGCCTCCAACTTGCGTGCTAGCTTTAATCTCCCGCTCTGCTACATACTGTGATCAGCTCGTGAAAGCAGATTTTCATGAATTCACCATGAAAACAGGTTAATATGAATGGATTTAATGAGAGATGTTTTGTTGTTTGCTTGCAGGCTTTCTTGCGCAGCTAGTACACGGTAAATCAATAGATGAATGTATACGATGTGCTCACTGGGCCGCTCATATTGTCATACAGAGATCAGGGTGTACCTACCCGAAAGTATCCGAATACAAGTGAGCTTCACACGACTCAAGACATGACACATGAACTTTTATCCGCGAATAATCAATTCCAAATGGTAGTGTTCAGGATGTCTACACAGCAGACAAACCTACGTTCAGGATGTCTACACGGCAGACAAATGTACTGTTTTAAAGGGGAACCAAATTACAGAACTGGCAAAGCCCACCAAATATTTTTTTTGTATAATTTGAATATTTTTAAATTCATAAATAGTAAATTTTATTATGGAAAGTAATTTTCTCCAATTTCATGGAAGCATGGAGCGAGATCAACGCATGAATGAGTGATATGCCGTTATCGTATGAATGATGTTTAGTTTTGTTGTTGATGACTGATAGCTCACAACCGTTCATTCTGACACCAGCATATTAATGAGACGCCAGAGACACAATAATATTTGTTAAACTAGATCTTGAATCAAAGCTGATGTTTCAGTTTGTAACTTTTAAATCTCAGTTTCTTCTAATCTGAAAAGATGTGTGCTTTCAGTCAAATTTTTTCCAAAATAATTAGCATATCCAGAGTTAAACACCATTTAAAATGTAGTCTGCAGAAATTCAACAGGCAGATGGTTAACCTTTTCGTGATGAAACCGACCTCTGTAGGGGTTTTGATTAATAACCGAGCCAGTCATTACAGTGGTAAATTTTCAAAAATAATCTTCTTGGCCTGTAAATGGACATTCAACAAGTAAATTATTTAATTTTTTGAAGAAATTTAGTCATTAAAGGGTTAAAAACTCATGAAACCTATTTCTACTGAATATGTTAATGTTTGTGTACATATGCACGCTCACACAAACTCTCATAAACACATGTGTCTAGTCTATATGTTAATGTCTGGGTACATATTCACGCTCACACAAACTCTCATAAACACATGTGTCTAGTGTATATGTTAATGTTTGTATACATATGCATGCTCACACAAACACTCATAAACACATGTGTCTAGTGTATATGTTAATGTCTGGGTACATATGCACGCTCACACAAACACTCATGATCACATGTGTCTAGTCTATATGTTAATGTTTGGGCACATATGTAAGCTCACACAAACACTCATGATCATGTGTCTACTGTATATGTTAATGTTTGGGTACATAAGTAAGCTCACACATGATCACATGTGTCTAGTGTATACAAATCTGAACATATATACTCTGTGCTGTAGTTAAAGATGAGTGTTAAATAACAACACACTATAAGTATCTTCATTATGTCTGAATCATTTTGGTTCATCATTGTACAATATTATGATGTTTTGAAAGTAAGCCGGTGGACAATGTTATGGCACTGTTCTGTTGTTTGTTTTCCTCTTCTAACCCACTCAAGTACCATTTTATCCATTTAACTCTCTGCCCACTGAATTTATGCAGACTTTCCATGCGGTTTAACTCTGGGTATGCTGAATATTTTGCAAACAATGTGACTGAAAGGTTGGTGGCTACTTTCAGTCAAATTGTTTGGAAAATATTCAGCAGCTCTAGAGTTATTGCCCATTGAAATTATGGTTTAGTGTTTTGGAGCAGACAGTTACTGATCAAGTTGCCCAAAGCTGACCTCTTCACTAGTCTTGAGAAATACCCATTTGCTGGATAAAAGAAGTGTATTCTTTTTTAATTTACTATGGGAATGGATGGCTTGATAACCGAGCCATCTGTTTCAGTTGTAGATTTTCAAAAGCAGTTCTGTTGTCCTGCAGATGTGGTCATTCACTAAACTGGACTTTTGATGTGCTTGACCTTGAAGTGATTAAGCATTTAATGGTCAAGACATGCCTATACTGGAGTGTCCATGTTCAGGCTAAGAGAAGACAATTTTTTTGAAAATTTACCACTGGAACGTCTGGCTCGATAACCGAGGCATCCATTCCAGTGCTAAATCTTCAAATATAGTCTCACTGGCCTGCAAATGGACATTCAATAAGCAAATAGTTTGATTTTCTTGAGCAAATTTGGCCAGAAAAGGATTAACTCTTCTACAGTCACATGCTCCTGTCAGGTAGGTCATAAATTACCAGCCATGTAAGAATCTGACCTAGTTCTGTAAATGATAGACGTCAAAGCTGAATATTACCATTAAAATTATTAGTACCAATTGTAAATTATTCAGTCATCGCTTTTTGTCTTTCCCCGTTTGTAGCACTTCCTGCGGTGGTGTGGTATCATTTGTATTATTTTCCCCTCAGGTTTCTTGTAAACGTCAGTCACTGTTCAGATTGTAATGAAGCTTTACAGAATGGCTCCACGCAATACAAAGTCACTGTTCAGATTGTAATGAAGCTTTACAGAATGTCTCCACGCAATACAAAGTCACTGTTCAGATTGTAATGAAGCTTTACAGAATGTTTCCACGCAATACAAAGTCACTGTTCAGATTGTAATGAAGCTTTACAGAATGGCTCCATGCAATACAAAGGCACTGTTCAGATTGTAATGAAGCTTTACAGAATGGCTCCATGCAATACAAAGGCACTGTTCAGATTGTAATGAAGCTTTACAGAATGTCTCCACGCAATACAAAGGCACTGTTCAGATTGTAATGAAGCTTTACAGAATGTCTCCACGCAATACAAAGTTACTGTTCAGATTGTAATGAAGCCTTACAGAATGTCTCCACGCAAGACAAAGTTACTGTTCAGATTGTAATGAAGCCTTACAGAATGTCTCCACGCAATACAAAGTCACTGTTCAGATTGTAATGAAGCTTTACAGAATGTCTCCACGCAATACAAAGTTACTGTTCAGATTGTAATGAAGCCTTACAGAATGTCTCCACGCAAGACAAAGTTACTGTTCAGATTGTAATGAAGCTTTACAGAATGTCTCCACGCAATACAAAGTTACTGTTCAGATTGTAATGAAGCCTTACAGAATGTCTCCACGCAAGACAAAGTTACTGTTCAGATTGTAATGAAGCTTTACAGAATGTCTCCACGCAATACAAAGTTACTGTTCAGATTGTAATGAAGCTTTACAGAATGGCTCCACGCAATACAAAGGCACTGTTCAGATTGTAATGAAGCTTTACAGAATGTCTCCACGCAATACAAAGTTACTGTTCAGATTGTAATGAAGCTTTACAGAATGGCTCCACGCAATACAAAGTTACTGTTCAGATTGTAATGAAGCTTTACAGAATGGCTCCACGCAATACAAAGGCACTGTTCAGATTGTAATGAAGCTTTACAGAATGGCTCCACGCAATACAAAGGCACTGTTCAGATTGTAATGAAGCTTTACAGAATGGCTCCACGCAATACAAAGGCACTGTTCAGATTGTAATGAAGCTTTACAGAATGTCTCCACGCAATACAAAGTCACTGTTCAGATTGTAATGAAGCCTTACAGAATGTCTCCACGCAAGACAAAGTTACTGTTCAGATTGTAATGAAGCTTTACAGAATGTCTCCACGCAATACAAAGTTACTGTTCAGATTGTAATGAAGCCTTACAGAATGGCTCCACGCAATACAAAGTCACTGTTCAGATTGTAATGAAGCTTTACAGAATGGCTCCACGCAATACAAAGTTACTGTTCAGATTGTAATGAAGCTTTACAGAATGGCTCCACGCAATACAAAGTCACTGTTCAGATTGTAATGAAGCTTTACAGAATGTCTCCACGCAATACAAAGTTACTGTTCAGATTGTAATGAAGCTTTACAGAATGTCTCCACGCAATACAAAGGCACTGTTCAGATTGTAATGAAGCTTTACAGAATGTCTCCACGCAATACAAAGGCACTGTTCAGATTGTAATGAAGCTTTACAGAATGTCTCCACGCAATACAAAGTTACTGTTCAGATTGTAATGAAGCTTTACAGAATGTCTCCACGCAATACAAAGGCACTGTTCAGATTGTAATGAAGCTTTACAGAATGTCTCCACGCAATACAAAGTCACTGTTCAGATTGTAATGAAGCTTTACAGAATGTCTCCACGCAATACAAAGGCACTGTTCAGATTGTAATGAAGCTTTACAGAATGGCTCCACGCAATACAAAGTCACTGTTCAGATTGTAATGAAGCTTTACAGAATGTCTCCACGCAATACAAAGTTACTGTTCAGATTGTAATGAAGCTTTACAGAATGTCTCCACGCAATACAAAGGCACTGTTCAGATTGTAATGAAGCTTTACAGAATGTCTCCACGCAATACAAAGGCACTGTTCAGATTGTAATGAAGCCTTACAGAATGGCTCCACGCAATACAAATTTATTGTTCAGATTGTAATGAAGCCTTACAGAATGTCTCCACGCAAGACAAAGTAACTGTTCAGATTGTAATGAAGCCTTACAGAATGGCTCCACGCAATACAGAATGGCTCCACGCAAGACAAAGTTACTGTTCAGATTGTAATGAAGCCTTACAGAATGTCTCCACGCAAGACAAAGTTACTGTTCAGATTGTAATGAAGCCTTACAGAATGGCTCCACGCAAGACAAAGTTACTGTTCAGATTGTAATGAAGCCTTACAGAAGTGCTCCACGCAAGACAAAGTTACTGTTCAGATTGTAATGAAGCCTTACAGAATGTCTCCACGCAAGACAAAGTTACTGTTCAGATTGTAATGAAGCCTTACAGAAGTGCTCCACGCAAGACAAAGTTACTGTTCAGATTGTAATGAAGCCTTACAGAATGGCTCCACGCAAGACAAAGGCACTGTTCAGATTGTAATGAAGCTTTACAGAATGGCTCCACGCAATACAAAGGCACTGTTCAGATTGTAATGAAGCTTTACAGAATGTCTCCACGCAATACAAAGGCACTGTTCAGATTGTAATGAAGCTTTACAGAATGTCTCCACGCAATACAAAGTCACTGTTCAGATTGTAATGAAGCCTTACAGAATGTCTCCACGCAAGACAAAGTTACTGTTCAGATTGTAATGAAGCCTTACAGAATGGCTCCACGCAATACAAAGTCACTGTTCAGATTGTAATGAAGCTTTACAGAATGGCTCCACGCAATACAAAGTCACTGTTCAGATTGTAATGAAGCCTTACAGAATGGCTCCACGCAAGACAAAGTTACTGTTCAGATTGTAATGAAGCCTTACAGAATGGCTCCACGCAAGACAAAGTTACTGTTCAGATTGTAATGAAGCCTTACAGAATGGCTCCACGCAAGACAAAGTTACTGTTCAGATTGTAATGAAGCCTTACAGAAGTGCTCCACGCAAGACAAAGTTACTGTTCAGATTGTAATGAAGCCTTACAGAATGTCTCCACGCAAGACAAAGTTACTGTTCAGATTGTAATGAAGCCTTACAGAAGTGCTCCACGCAATACAAAGTTACTGTTCAGATTGTAATGAAGCCTTACAGAATGGCTCCACGCAATACAAAGGCACTGTTCAGATTGTAATGAAGCCTTACAGAATGGCTCCACGCAATACAAAGGCACTGTTCAGATTGTAATGAAGCTTTACAGAATGTCTCCATGCAATACAAAGTTACTGTTCAGATTGTAATGAAGCCTTTACAGAATGTCTCCACGCAATACAAAGTCACTGTTCAGATTGTAATGAAGCCTTACAGAATGTCTCCACGCAAGACAAAGTTACTGTTCAGATTGTAATGAAGCCTTACAGAATGGCTCCACGCAATACAAAGTCACTGTTCAGATTGTAATGAAGCTTTACAGAATGGCTCCACGCAATACAAAGTCACTGTTCAGATTGTAATGAAGCTTTACAGAATGGCTCCACGCAATACAAAGTCACTGTTCAGATTGTAATGAAGCTTTACAGAATGGCTCCACGCAATACAAAGTCACTGTTCAGATTGTAATGAAGCCTTACAGAATGGCGCCACGCAATACAAAGTTACTGTTCAGATTGTAATGAAGCTTTACAGAATGTCTCCACGCAATACAAAGGCACTGTTCAGATTGTAATGAAGTTTTACAGAATGTCTCCACGCAATACAAAGGCACTGTTCAGATTGTAATGAAGCTTTACAGAATGGCTCCACGCAATACAAAGTTACTGTTCAGATTGTAATGAAGCTTTACAGAATGGCTCCACGCAATACAAAGGCACTGTTCAGATTGTAATGAAGCTTTACAGAATGTCTCCACGCAATACAAAGTCACTGTTCAGATTGTAATGAAGCTTTACAGAATGTCTCCACGCAATACAAAGTCACTGTTCAGATTGTAATGAAGCTTTACAGAATGTCTCCACGCAATACAAAGGCACTGTTCAGATTGTAATGAAGCTTTACAGAATGTCTCCACGCAATACAAAGTCACTGTTCAGATTGTAATGAAGCTTTACAGAATGTCTCCACGCAATACAAAGGCACTGTTCAGATTGTAATGAAGCTTTACAGAATGTCTCCACGCAATACAAAGGCACTGTTCAGATTGTAATGAAGCTTTACAGAATGTCTCCACGCAATACAAAGGCACTGTTCAGATTGTAATGAAGCTTTACAGAATGTCTCCACGCAATACAAAGTTACTGTTCAGATTGTAATGAAGCTTTACAGAATGTCTCCACGCAATACAAAGTCACTGTTCAGATTGTAATGAAGCTTTACAGAATGTCTCCACGCAATACAAAGTCACTGTTCAGATTGTAATGAAGCCTTACAGAATGTCTCCACGCAATACAAAGTTACTGTTCAGATTGTAATGAAGCTTTACAGAATGTCTCCACGCAATACAAAGGCACTGTTCAGATTGTAATGAAGCTTTACAGAATGTCTCCACGCAATACAAAGGCACTGTTCAGATTGTAATGAAGCCTTACAGAATGTCTCCACGCAATACAAATTTATTGTTCAGATTGTAATGAAGCCTTACAGAATGTCTCCACGCAAGACAAAGTAACTGTTCAGATTGTAATGAAGCCTTACAGAATGGCTCCACGCAATACAGAATGGCTCCACGCAAGACAAAGTTACTGTTCAGATTGTAATGAAGCCTTACAGAATGTCTCCACGCAAGACAAAGTTACTGTTCAGATTGTAATGAAGCCTTACAGAATGTCTCCACGCAAGACAAAGTTACTGTTCAGATTGTAATGAAGCCTTACAGAAGTGCTCCACGCAAGACAAAGTTACTGTTCAGATTGTAATGAAGCCTTACAGAATGGCTCCACGCAAGACAAAGTTACTGTTCAGATTGTAATGAAGCCTTACAGAAGTGCTCCACGCAAGACAAAGTTACTGTTCAGATTGTAATGAAGCCTTACAGAATGGCTCCACGCAAGACAAAGTTACTGTTCAGATTGTAATTAAGCCTTACAGAATGGCTCCACGCAAGACAAAGTTACTGTTCAGATTGTAATGAAGCTTTACAGAATGTCTCCACGCAATACAAAGTCACTGTTCAGATTGTAATGAAGCTTTACAGAATGTCTCCACGCAATACAAAGTCACTGTTCAGATTGTAATGAAGCCTTACAGAATGTCTCCACGCAATACAAAGTTACTGTTCAGATTGTAATGAAGCTTTACAGAATGTCTCCACGCAATACAAAGGCACTGTTCAGATTGTAATGAAGCTTTACAGAATGTCTCCACGCAATACAAAGGCACTGTTCAGATTGTAATGAAGCCTTACAGAATGGCTCCACGCAATACAAATTTATTGTTCAGATTGTAATGAAGCCTTACAGAATGTCTCCACGCAAGACAAAGTTACTGTTCAGATTGTAATGAAGCCTTACAGAATGGCTCCACGCAATACAGAATGGCTCCACGCAAGACAAAGTTACTGTTCAGATTGTAATGAAGCCTTACAGAATGTCTCCACGCAAGACAAAGTTACTGTTCAGATTGTAATGAAGCCTTACAGAATGGCTCCACGCAAGACAAAGTTACTGTTCAGATTGTAATGAAGCCTTACAGAAGTGCTCCACGCAAGACAAAGTTACTGTTCAGATTGTAATGAAGCCTTACAGAATGTCTCCACGCAAGACAAAGTTACTGTTCAGATTGTAATGAAGCCTTACAGAAGTGCTCCACGCAAGACAAAGTTACTGTTCAGATTGTAATGAAGCCTTACAGAATGGCTCCACGCAAGACAAAGTTACTGTTCAGATTGTAATTAAGCCTTACAGAATGGCTCCACGCAAGACAAAGTTACTGTTCAGATTGTAATTAAGCCTTACAGAATGGCTCCACGCAATACAAAGTCACTGTTCAGATTGTAATGAAGCCTTACAGAAGTGATCCATGCAATACAAAGTTACTGTTCAGATTGTAATGAAGCCTTACAGAAGTGATCCACGCAATACAAAGTCACTGTTCAGATTGTAATGAAGCCTTACAGAATGGCGCCACGCAATACAAAGTTACTGTTCAGATTGTAACGAAGCCTTACAGAATGGCTCCAACTAATACAAAGTTACTGTCCAGATTGTAATGAAGCCTTACAGAATGGCTCCATGCAATACAAGGTTACTGTTCAGATTGTAATTAAGCCTTACAGAATGGCTCCACGCAAGACAAAGTTACTGTTCAGATTGTAATTAAGCCTTACAGAATGGCTCCACGCAATACAAAGTCACTGTTCAGATTGTAATGAAGCCTTACAGAAGTGATCCATGCAATACAAAGTTACTGTTCAGATTGTAATGAAGCCTTACAGAAGTGATCCACGCAATACAAAGTCACTGTTCAGATTGTAATGAAGCCTTACAGAATGGCGCCACGCAATACAAAGTTACTGTTCAGATTGTAACGAAGCCTTACAGAATGGCTCCAACTAATACAAAGTTACTGTTCAGATTGTAATGAAGCCTTACAGAATGGCTCCATGCAATACAAGGTTACTGTTCAGATTGTAATGAAGCCTTACAGAAGTGGTCCATGCAATACAAATTCACTGTTCAGATTGTAGTGAAGCCTTACAGAATGGCTCCACGCAATACAGTAGTTACTGTTCAGATTGTAATGAAGCCTTACAGAAGTGGTCCATGCAATACAAAGTCACTTCAGATTGTAATGAAGCTTTACAGAATGGCTCCATGCAATACAAAGTTACTGTTCAGATTGTAATGAAGCCTTACAGAAGTGATTCACGCAATACAAAGTCACTGTTCAGATTGTAAGGAAGCCTTACAGAAGTGGTCCACGCAATACAAAGTTACTGTTCAGATTGTAATGAAGCCTTACAGAAGTGCTCCACGCAATACAGAGTCACTGTCCAGATTGTAATAAAGCCTTACAGAAGTGGTCCACGCAATACAAAGTTACTGTTCAGATTGTAATGAAGCCTTACAGAAGTGGCCCACACAATACAAAGTCACTGTTCAGATTGTAATGAAGCCTTACAGAATGTCTCCACGCAAGACAAAGTTACTGTTCAGATTGTAATGAAGCCTTACAGAAGTGCTCCACGCAAGACAAAGTTACTGTTCAGATTGTAATGAAGCCTTACAGAATGGCTCCACGCAAGACAAAGTTACTGTTCAGATTGTAATTAAGCCTTACAGAATGGCTCCACGCAAGACAAAGTTACTGTTCAGATTGTAATTAAGCCTTACAGAATGGCTCCACGCAATACAAAGTCACTGTTCAGATTGTAATGAAGCCTTACAGAAGTGATCCATGCAATACAAAGTTACTGTTCAGATTGTAATGAAGCCTTACAGAAGTGATCCACGCAATACAAAGTCACTGTTCAGATTGTAATGAAGCCTTACAGAATGGCGCCACGCAATACAAAGTTACTGTTCAGATTGTAACGAAGCCTTACAGAATGGCTCCAACTAATACAAAGTTACTGTCCAGATTGTAATGAAGCCTTACAGAATGGCTCCATGCAATACAAGGTTACTGTTCAGATTGTAATTAAGCCTTACAGAATGGCTCCACGCAAGACAAAGTTACTGTTCAGGTTGTAATTAAGCCTTACAGAATGGCTCCACGCAATACAAAGTCACTGTTCAGATTGTAATGAAGCCTTACAGAAGTGATCCATGCAATACAAAGTTACTGTTCAGATTGTAATGAAGCCTTACAGAAGTGATCCACGCAATACAAAGTCACTGTTCAGATTGTAATGAAGCCTTACAGAATGGCGCCACGCAATACAAAGTTACTGTTCAGATTGTAACGAAGCCTTACAGAATGGCTCCAACTAATACAAAGTTACTGTCCAGATTGTAATGAAGCCTTACAGAATGGCTCCATGCAATACAAGGTTACTGTTCAGATTGTAATGAAGCCTTACAGAAGTGGTCCATGCAATACAAATTCACTGTTCAGATTGTAGTGAAGCCTTACAGAATGGCTCCACGCAATACAGTAGTTACTGTTCAGATTGTAATGAAGCCTTACAGAAGTGGTCCATGCAATACAAAGTCACTTCAGATTGTAATGAAGCTTTACAGAATGGCTCCATGCAATACAAAGTTACTGTTCAGATTGTAATGAAGCCTTACAGAAGTGATTCACGCAATACAAAGTCACTGTTCAGATTGTAAGGAAGCCTTACAGAAGTGGTCCACGCAATACAAAGTTACTGTTCAGATTGTAATGAAGCCTTACAGAAGTGCTCCACGCAATACAGAGTCACTGTCCAGATTGTAATAAAGCCTTACAGAAGTGGTCCACGCAATACAAAGTTACTGTTCAGATTGTAATGAAGCCTTACAGAAGTGGCCCACACAATACAAAGTCACTGTCCAGATTGTAATGAAGCCTTACAGAATGGCTCCATGCAATACAAGGTTACTGTTCAGATTGTAATTAAGCCTTACAGAATGGCTCCATGCAATACAAAGTTACTGTTCAGATTGTAATGAAGCCTTACAGAAGTGATTCACGCAATACAAAGTCACTGTTCAGATTGTAAGGAAGCCTTACAGAAGTGGTCCACGCAATACAAAGTTACTGTTCAGATTGTAATGAAGCCTTACAGAAGTGCTCCACGCAATACAGAGTCACTGTCCAGATTGTAATAAAGCCTTACAGAAGTGGTCCACGCAATACAAAGTTACTGTTCAGATTGTAATGAAGCCTTACAGAAGTGGCCCACACAATACAAAGTCACTGTTCAGATTGTAATGAAGCCTTACAGAAGTGGTCCATGCAATACAAAGTCACTTCAGATTGTAATGAAGCTTTACAGAATGGCTCCATGCAATACAAAGTTACTGTTCAGATTGTAATGAAGCCTTACAGAAGTGATTCACGCAATACAAAGTCACTGTTCAGATTGTAAGGAAGCCTTACAGAAGTGGTCCACGCAATACAAAGTTACTGTTCAGATTGTAATGAAGCCTTACAGAAGTGCTCCACGCAATACAGAGTCACTGTCCAGATTGTAATAAAGCCTTACAGAAGTGGTCCACGCAATACAAAGTTACTGTTCAGATTGTAATGAAGCCTTACAGAAGTGGCCCACACAATACAAAGTCACTGTTCAGATTGTAATGAAGCCTTACAGAAGTGCTCCATGCAATACAAAGTTACTGTTCAGATTGTAATGAAGCCTTACAGAATGGCTCCACACAATACAAAGTCACTGTTCAGATTGTAATGAAGCTTTACAGAATGGCTCCACGCAATACAAAGTCACTGTTCAGATTGTAATGAAGCCTTACAGAAGTGATCCACGCAATACAAAGTCACTGTTCAGATTGTAATGAAGCCTAACAGAAGTGCTCCATGCAAGGTAAAGTTACTGTTCAGATTGTAATGAAGCCTTACAGAATGGCTCCACGCAATACAGTCACTGTTCAGATTGTAATGAAGCCTTGCAGAAGTGATCCACGCAATACAAAGTCACTGTTCAGATTGTAATGAAGCCTTACAGAAGTGCTCCATGCAATGCAGTTATTGTTCAGATTGTAATGAAGCCTTACAGAAGTGCTCCACGCAATACAGTCACTGTTCAGATTGTAATGAAGCCTTGCAGAAGTGATCCACGCAATACAAAGTCACTGTTCAGATTGTAATGAAGCCTTAAAGAAGTGATCCACGCAATACAAAGTTACTGTTCAGATTGTAATGAAGCCGTACAGAAGTGATCCACGCAATACAAAGTCACTGTTCAGATTGTAATGAAGCCTTACAGAATGGCTCCACGCAATACAAAGTCACTTCAGATTGTAATGAAGCCTTACAGAAGTGCTCCACGCAATACAAAGTCACTTCAGATTGTAATGAAGCCTTACAGAAGTGCTCCACGCAATACAAAGTTACTGTTCAGATTGTAATGAAGCCTTACAGAATGGCTCCACGCAATGCAAAGTTACTGTTCAGATTGTAATGAAGCCTTACAGAATGGCTCCACGCAATGCAAAGTTACTGTTCAGATTGTAATGAAGCCTTACAGAATGGCTCCACACAATGCAAAGTCACTGTTCAGATTGTAATGAAGCCTTACAGAAGTGCTCCACGCAATACAAAGTCACTGTTCAGATTGTAATGAAGCCTTACAGAATGGCTCCACGCAATACAAAGTCACTGTTCAGATTGTAATGAAGCCTTACAGAATGGCTCCACGCAATGCAAAGTTACTGTTCAGATTGTAATGAAGCCTTACAGAATGGCTCCACACAATGCAAAGTACTGTTCAGATTGTAATGAAGCCTTACAGAAGTGCTCCATGCAATACAAAGTCACTGTTCAGATTGTAATGAAGCCTTACAGAATGGCTCCACGCAATGCAAAGTTACTGTTCAGATTGTAATGAAGCTTTACAGAATGGCTCCACGCAATGCAAAGTTACTGTTCAGATTGTAATGAAGCCTTACAGAATGGCTCCACACCATGCAAAGTCACTGTTCAGATTGTAATGAAGCCTTACAGAAGTGCTCCATGCAATACAAAGTCACTGTTCAGATTGTAATGAAGCCTTACAGAATGGCTCCACGCAATACAAAATCACTGTTCAGATTGTAATGAAGCCTTACAGAAGTGCTCAATGCAATACAAAGTCACTGTTCAGATTGTAATGAAGCCTTACAGAAGTGATCCACGCAATACAAAGTCACTGTTCAGATTGTAATGAAGCCTTACAGAAGTGATCCACGCAATACAAAAACACTGTTCAGATTGTAATGAAGCCTTACAGAAGTGCTCCACGCAAGACAAAGTTACTGTTCAGATTGTAATTAAGCCTTACAGAATGGCTCCACGCAAGACAAAGTTACTGTTCAGATTGTAATTAAGCCTTACAGAATGGCTCCACGCAATACAAAGTCACTGTTCAGATTGTAATGAAGCCTTACAGAAGTGATCCATGCAATACAAAGTTACTGTTCAGATTGTAATGAAGCCTTACAGAAGTGATCCACGCAATACAAAGTCACTGTTCAGATTGTAATGAAGCCTTACAGAATGGCGCCACGCAATACAAAGTTACTGTTCAGATTGTAACGAAGCCTTACAGAATGGCTCCAACTAATACAAAGTTACTGTCCAGATTGTAATGAAGCCTTACAGAATGGCTCCATGCAATACAAGGTTACTGTTCAGATTGTAATTAAGCCTTACAGAATGGCTCCACGCAAGACAAAGTTACTGTTCAGATTGTAATTAAGCCTTACAGAATGGCTCCACGCAATACAAAGTCACTGTTCAGATTGTAATGAAGCCTTACAGAAGTGATCCATGCAATACAAAGTTACTGTTCAGATTGTAATGAAGCCTTACAGAAGTGATCCACGCAATACAAAGTCACTGTTCAGATTGTAATGAAGCCTTCCAGAATGGCGCCACGCAATACAAAGTTACTGTTCAGATTGTAACGAAGCCTTACAGAATGGCTCCAACTAATACAAAGTTACTGTCCAGATTGTAATGAAGCCTTACAGAATGGCTCCATGCAATACAAGGTTACTGTTCAGATTGTAATGAAGCCTTACAGAAGTGGTCCATGCAATACAAATTCACTGTTCAGATTGTAGTGAAGCCTTACAGAATGGCTCCACGCAATACAGTAGTTACTGTTCAGATTGTAATGAAGCCTTACAGAAGTGGTCCATGCAATACAAAGTCACTTCAGATTGTAATGAAGCTTTACAGAATGGCTCCATGCAATACAAAGTTACTGTTCAGATTGTAATGAAGCCTTACAGAAGTGATTCACGCAATACAAAGTCACTGTTCAGATTGTAAGGAAGCCTTACAGAAGTGGTCCACGCAATACAAAGTTACTGTTCAGATTGTAATGAAGCCTTACAGAAGTGCTCCACGCAATACAGAGTCACTGTCCAGATTGTAATAAAGCCTTACAGAAGTGGTCCACGCAATACAAAGTTACTGTTCAGATTGTAATGAAGCCTTACAGAAGTGGCCCACACAATACAAAGTCACTGTTCAGATTGTAATGAAGCCTTACAGAAGTGCTCCATGCAATACAAAGTTACTGTTCAGATTGTAATGAAGCCTTACAGAATGGCTCCACACAATACAAAGTCACTGTTCAGATTGTAATGAAGCCTTACAGAAGTGATCCACGCAATACAAAGTTACTGTTCAGATTGTAATGAAGCCTTACAGAAGTGCTCCACGCAATACAGAGTCACTGTCCAGATTGTAATGAAGCCTTACAGAAGTGGTCCACGCAATACAAAGTTACTGTTCAGATTGTAATGAAGCTTTACAGAATGGCTCCATGCAATGCAAAGTCACTGTTCAGATTGTATTGAAGCTTTACAGAATGGCTCCACGCAATACAAAGTCACTGTTCAGATTGTAATGAAGCCTTACAGAAGTGATCCACGCAATACAAAGTCACAGTTCAGATTGTAATGAAGCCTAACAGAAGTGCTCCATGCAATGTAAAGTTACTGTTCAGATTGTAATGAAGCCTTACAGAATGGCTCCACGCAATACAGTCACTGTTCAGATTGTAATGAAGCCTTGCAGAAGTGATCCACGCAATACAAAGTCACTGTTCAGATTGTAATGAAGCCTTACAGAAGTGCTCCATGCAATGCAGTTATTGTTCAGATTGTAATGAAGCCTTACAGAAGTGCTCCACGCAATACAGTCACTGTTCAGATTGTAATGAAGCCTTGCAGAAGTGATCCACGCAATACAAAGTCACTGTTCAGATTGTAATGAAGCCTTAAAGAAGTGATCCACGCAATACAAAGTTACTGTTCAGATTGTAATGAAGCCGTACAGAAGTGATCCACGCAATACAAAGTCACTGTTCAGATTGTAATGAAGCCTTACAGAATGGCTCCACGCAATACAAAGTCACTTCAGATTGTAATGAAGCCTTACAGAAGTGCTCCACGCAATACAAAGTCACTTCAGATTGTAATGAAGCCTTACAGAAGTGTTCCACGCAATACAAAGTTACTGTTCAGATTGTAATGAAGCCTTACAGAATGGCTCCACGCAATGCAAAGTTACTGTTCAGATTGTAATGAAGCCTTACAGAATGGCTCCACGCAATGCAAAGTTACTGTTCAGATTGTAATGAAGCCTTACAGAATGGCTCCACACAATGCAAAGTCACTGTTCAGATTGTAATGAAGCCTTACAGAAGTGCTCCACGCAATACAAAGTCACTGTTCAGATTGTAATGAAGCCTTACAGAATGGCTCCACGCAATACAAAGTCACTGTTCAGATTGTAATGAAGCCTTACAGAATGGCTCCACGCAATGCAAAGTTACTGTTCAGATTGTAATGAAGCCTTACAGAATGGCTCCACACAATGCAAAGTACTGTTCAGATTGTAATGAAGCCTTACAGAAGTGCTCCATGCAATACAAAGTCACTGTTCAGATTGTAATGAAGCCTTACAGAATGGCTCCACGCAATGCAAAGTTACTGTTCAGATTGTAATGAAGCTTTACAGAATGGCTCCACGCAATGCAAAGTTACTGTTCAGATTGTAATGAAGCCTTACAGAATGGCTCCACACCATGCAAAGTCACTGTTCAGATTGTAATGAAGCCTTACAGAAGTGCTCCATGCAATACAGTCACTGTTCAGATTGTAATGAAGCCTTGCAGAAGTGATCCACGCAATACAAAGTCACTGTTCAGATTGTAATGAAGCCTTACAGAATGGCTCCACGCAATACAAAGTCACTTCAGATTGTAATGAAGCCTTACAGAAGTGCTCCACGCAATACAAAGTCACTTCAGATTGTAATGAAGCCTTACAGAAGTGTTCCACGCAATACAAAGTTACTGTTCAGATTGTAATGAAGCCTTACAGAATGGCTCCACGCAATGCAAAGTTACTGTTCAGATTGTAATGAAGCCTTACAGAATGGCTCCACGCAATGCAAAGTTACTGTTCAGATTGTAATGAAGCCTTACAGAATGGCTCCACACAATGCAAAGTCACTGTTCAGATTGTAATGAAGCCTTACAGAAGTGCTCCACGCAATACAAAGTCACTGTTCAGATTGTAATGAAGCCTTACAGAATGGCTCCACGCAATACAAAGTCACTGTTCAGATTGTAATGAAGCCTTACAGAATGGCTCCACGCAATGCAAAGTTACTGTTCAGATTGTAATGAAGCCTTACAGAATGGCTCCACACAATGCAAAGTACTGTTCAGATTGTAATGAAGCCTTACAGAAGTGCTCCATGCAATACAAAGTCACTGTTCAGATTGTAATGAAGCCTTACAGAATGGCTCCACGCAATGCAAAGTTACTGTTCAGATTGTAATGAAGCTTTACAGAATGGCTCCACGCAATGCAAAGTTACTGTTCAGATTGTAATGAAGCCTTACAGAATGGCTCCACACCATGCAAAGTCACTGTTCAGATTGTAATGAAGCCTTACAGAAGTGCTCCATGCAATACAAAGTCACTGTTCAGATTGTAATGAAGCCTTACAGAATGGCTCCACGCAATACAAAATCACTGTTCAGATTGTAATGAAGCCTTACAGAAGTGCTCAATGCAATACAAAGTCACTGTTCAGATTGTAATGAAGCCTTACAGAAGTGATCCACGCAATACAAAGTCACTGTTCAGATTGGAATGAAGCCTTACAGAATGGCGCCACGCAATACAAAGTTACTGTTCAGATTGTAACGAAGCCTTACAAAATGGCTCCAACTAATACAAAGTTACTGTCCAGATTGTAATGCAGCCTTACAGAATGGCTCCATGCAATACAAGTTTACTGTTCAGATTGTAATGAAGCCTTACAGAAGTGGTCCATGCAATACAAATTCACTGTTCAGATTGTAGTGAAGCCTTACAGAATGGCTCCACGCAATACAGTAGTTACTGTTCAGATTGTATCGAAGCCTTACAGAAGTGGTCCATGCAATACAAAGTCACTTCAGATTATAATGAAGCTTTACAGAATGGCTCCATGCAATACAAAGTTACTGTTCAGATTGTAATGAAGCCTTACAGAAGTGATTCACGCAATACAAAGTCACTGTTCAGATTGTAAGGAAGCCTTACAGAAGTGGTCCACGCAATACAAAGTTACTGTTCAGATTGTAATGAAGCCTTACAGAAGTGCTCCACGCAATACAGAGTCACTGTCCAGATTGTAATGAAGCCTTACAGAAGTGGTCCACGCAATACAAAGTTACTGTTCAGATTGTAATGAAGCCTTACAGAAGTGGCCCACACAATACAAAGTCACTGTTCAGATTGTAATGAAGCCTTACAGAAGTGCTCCATGCAATACAAAGTTACTGTTCAGATTGTAATGAAGCCTTACAGAATGGCTCCACACAATACAAAGTCACTGTTCAGATTGTAATGAAGCCTTACAGAAGTGATCCACGCAATACAAAGTTACTGTTCAGATTGTAATGAAGCCTTACAGAAGTGCTCCACGCAATACAGAGTCACTGTCCAGATTGTAATGAAGCCTTACAGAAGTGGTCCACGCAATACAAAGTTACTGTTCAGATTGTAATGAAGCTTTACAGAATGGCTCCATGCAATGCAAAGTCACTGTTCAGATTGTATTGAAGCTTTACAGAATGGCTCCACGCAATACAAAGTCACTGTTCAGATTGTAATGAAGCCTTACAGAAGTGATCCACGCAATACAAAGTCACTGTTCAGATTGTAATGAAGCCTTACAGAAGTGCTCCATGCAATGTAAAGTTACTGTTCAGATTGTAATGAAGCCTTACAGAATGGCTCCACGCAATACAGTCACTGTTCAGATTGTAATGAAGCCTTGCAGAAGTGATCCACGCAATACAAAGTCACTGTTCAGATTGTAATGAAGCTTTACAGAATGGCTCCACGCAATGCAAAGTTACTGTTCAGATTGTAATGAAGCCTTACAGAATGGCTCCACACCATGCAAAGTCACTGTTCAGATTGTAATGAAGCCTTACAGAAGGGCTCCATGCAATACAAAGTCACTGTTCAGATTGTAATGAAGCCTTACCGAATGGCTCCACGCAATGCAAAGTTACTGTTCAGATTGTAATGAAGCCTTACAGAATGGCGCCACGCAATACAAAGTTACTGTCCAGATTGTAATGAAGCCTTACAGAATGGCTCCATGCAATACAAGGTTACTGTTCAGATTGTAATGAAGCCTTACAGAAGTGGTCCATGCAATACAAATTCACTGTTCAGATTGTAGTGAAGCCTTACAGAATGGCTCCACGCAATACAGTAGTTACTGTTCAGATTGTAATGAAGCCTTACAGAAGTGGTCCATGCAATACAAAGTCACTTCAGATTGTAATGAAGCTTTACAGAATGGCTCCATGCAATACAAAGTTACTGTTCAGATTGTAATGAAGCCTTACAGAAGTGATTCACGCAATACAAAGTCACTGTTCAGATTGTAAGGAAGCCTTACAGAAGTGGTCCACGCAATACAAAGTTACTGTTCAGATTGTAATGAAGCCTTACAGAAGTGCTCCACGCAATACAGAGTCACTGTCCAGATTGTAATAAAGCCTTACAGAAGTGGTCCACGCAATACAAAGTTACTGTTCAGATTGTAATGAAGCCTTACAGAAGTGGCCCACACAATACAAAGTCACTGTTCAGATTGTAATGAAGCCTTACAGAAGTGCTCCATGCAATACAAAGTTACTGTTCAGATTGTAATGAAGCCTTACAGAATGGCTCCACACAATACAAAGTCACTGTTCAGATTGTAATGAAGCCTTACAGAAGTGATCCACGCAATACAAAGTTACTGTTCAGATTGTAATGAAGCCTTACAGAAGTGCTCCACGCAATACAGAGTCACTGTCCAGATTGTAATGAAGCCTTACAGAAGTGGTCCACGCAATACAAAGTTACTGTTCAGATTGTAATGAAGCTTTACAGAATGGCTCCATGCAATGCAAAGTCACTGTTCAGATTGTATTGAAGCTTTACAGAATGGCTCCACGCAATACAAAGTCACTGTTCAGATTGTAATGAAGCCTTACAGAAGTGATCCACGCAATACAAAGTCACTGTTCAGATTGTAATGAAGCCTAACAGAAGTGCTCCATGCAATGTAAAGTTACTGTTCAGATTGTAATGAAGCCTTACAGAATGGCTCCACGCAATACAGTCACTGTTCAGATTGTAATGAAGCCTTGCAGAAGTGATCCACGCAATACAAAGTCACTGTTCAGATTGTAATGAAGCCTTACAGAAGTGCTCCATGCAATGCAGTTATTGTTCAGATTGTAATGAAGCCTTACAGAAGTGCTCCACGCAATACAGTCACTGTTCAGATTGTAATGAAGCCTTGCAGAAGTGATCCACGCAATACAAAGTCACTGTTCAGATTGTAATGAAGCCTTAAAGAAGTGATCCACGCAATACAAAGTTACTGTTCAGATTGTAATGAAGCCGTACAGAAGTGATCCACGCAATACAAAGTCACTGTTCAGATTGTAATGAAGCCTTACAGAATGGCTCCACGCAATACAAAGTCACTTCAGATTGTAATGAAGCCTTACAGAAGTGCTCCACGCAATACAAAGTCACTTCAGATTGTAATGAAGCCTTACAGAAGTGTTCCACGCAATACAAAGTTACTGTTCAGATTGTAATGAAGCCTTACAGAATGGCTCCACGCAATGCAAAGTTACTGTTCAGATTGTAATGAAGCCTTACAGAATGGCTCCACGCAATGCAAAGTTACTGTTCAGATTGTAATGAAGCCTTACAGAATGGCTCCACACAATGCAAAGTCACTGTTCAGATTGTAATGAAGCCTTACAGAAGTGCTCCACGCAATACAAAGTCACTGTTCAGATTGTAATGAAGCCTTACAGAATGGCTCCACGCAATACAAAGTCACTGTTCAGATTGTAATGAAGCCTTACAGAAGTGATCCACGCAATACAAAGTCACTGTTCAGATTGTAATGAAGCCTTACAGAAGTGCTCCATGCAATGTAAAGTTACTGTTCAGATTGTAATGAAGCCTTACAGAATGGCTCCACGCAATACAGTCACTGTTCAGATTGTAATGAAGCCTTGCAGAAGTGATCCACGCAATACAAAGTCACTGTTCAGATTGTAATGAAGCTTTACAGAATGGCTCCACGCAATGCAAAGTTACTGTTCAGATTGTAATGAAGCCTTACAGAATGGCTCCACACCATGCAAAGTCACTGTTCAGATTGTAATGAAGCCTTACAGAAGTGGCTCCATGCAATACAAAGTCACTGTTCAGATTGTAATGAAGCCTTACCGAATGGCTCCACGCAATGCAAAGTTACTGTTCAGATTGTAATGAAGCCTTACAGAATGGCTCCAACTAATACAAAGTTACTGTCCAGATTGTAATGAAGCCTTACAGAATGGCTCCATGCAATACAAGGTTACTGTTCAGATTGTAATGAAGCCTTACAGAAGTGGTCCATGCAATACAAATTCACTGTTCAGATTGTAGTGAAGCCTTACAGAATGGCTCCACGCAATACAGTAGTTACTGTTCAGATTGTAATGAAGCCTTACAGAAGTGGTCCATGCAATACAAAGTCACTTCAGATTGTAATGAAGCTTTACAGAATGGCTCCATGCAATACAAAGTTACTGTTCAGATTGTAATGAAGCCTTACAGAAGTGATTCACGCAATACAAAGTCACTGTTCAGATTGTAAGGAAGCCTTACAGAAGTGGTCCACGCAATACAAAGTTACTGTTCAGATTGTAATGAAGCCTTACAGAAGTGCTCCACGCAATACAGAGTCACTGTCCAGATTGTAATAAAGCCTTACAGAAGTGGTCCACGCAATACAAAGTTACTGTTCAGATTGTAATGAAGCCTTACAGAAGTGGCCCACACAATACAAAGTCACTGTTCAGATTGTAATGAAGCCTTACAGAAGTGCTCCATGCAATACAAAGTTACTGTTCAGATTGTAATGAAGCCTTACAGAATGGCTCCACACAATACAAAGTCACTGTTCAGATTGTAATGAAGCCTTACAGAAGTGATCCACGCAATACAAAGTTACTGTTCAGATTGTAATGAAGCCTTACAGAAGTGCTCCACGCAATACAGAGTCACTGTCCAGATTGTAATGAAGCCTTACAGAAGTGGTCCACGCAATACAAAGTTACTGTTCAGATTGTAATGAAGCTTTACAGAATGGCTCCATGCAATGCAAAGTCACTGTTCAGATTGTATTGAAGCTTTACAGAATGGCTCCACGCAATACAAAGTCACTGTTCAGATTGTAATGAAGCCTTACAGAAGTGATCCACGCAATACAAAGTCACAGTTCAGATTGTAATGAAGCCTAACAGAAGTGCTCCATGCAATGTAAAGTTACTGTTCAGATTGTAATGAAGCCTTACAGAATGGCTCCACGCAATACAGTCACTGTTCAGATTGTAATGAAGCCTTGCAGAAGTGATCCACGCAATACAAAGTCACTGTTCAGATTGTAATGAAGCCTTACAGAAGTGCTCCATGCAATGCAGTTATTGTTCAGATTGTAATGAAGCCTTACAGAAGTGCTCCACGCAATACAGTCACTGTTCAGATTGTAATGAAGCCTTGCAGAAGTGATCCACGCAATACAAAGTCACTGTTCAGATTGTAATGAAGCCTTAAAGAAGTGATCCACGCAATACAAAGTTACTGTTCAGATTGTAATGAAGCCGTACAGAAGTGATCCACGCAATACAAAGTCACTGTTCAGATTGTAATGAAGCCTTACAGAATGGCTCCACGCAATACAAAGTCACTTCAGATTGTAATGAAGCCTTACAGAAGTGCTCCACGCAATACAAAGTCACTTCAGATTGTAATGAAGCCTTACAGAAGTGTTCCACGCAATACAAAGTTACTGTTCAGATTGTAATGAAGCCTTACAGAATGGCTCCACGCAATGCAAAGTTACTGTTCAGATTGTAATGAAGCCTTACAGAATGGCTCCACGCAATGCAAAGTTACTGTTCAGATTGTAATGAAGCCTTACAGAATGGCTCCACACAATGCAAAGTCACTGTTCAGATTGTAATGAAGCCTTACAGAAGTGCTCCACGCAATACAAAGTCACTGTTCAGATTGTAATGAAGCCTTACAGAATGGCTCCACGCAATACAAAGTCACTGTTCAGATTGTAATGAAGCCTTACAGAATGGCTCCACGCAATGCAAAGTTACTGTTCAGATTGTAATGAAGCCTTACAGAATGGCTCCACACAATGCAAAGTACTGTTCAGATTGTAATGAAGCCTTACAGAAGTGCTCCATGCAATACAAAGTCACTGTTCAGATTGTAATGAAGCCTTACAGAATGGCTCCACGCAATGCAAAGTTACTGTTCAGATTGTAATGAAGCTTTACAGAATGGCTCCACGCAATGCAAAGTTACTGTTCAGATTGTAATGAAGCCTTACAGAATGGCTCCACACCATGCAAAGTCACTGTTCAGATTGTAATGAAGCCTTACAGAAGTGCTCCATGCAATACAGTCACTGTTCAGATTGTAATGAAGCCTTGCAGAAGTGATCCACGCAATACAAAGTCACTGTTCAGATTGTAATGAAGCCTTACAGAATGGCTCCACGCAATACAAAGTCACTTCAGATTGTAATGAAGCCTTACAGAAGTGCTCCACGCAATACAAAGTCACTTCAGATTGTAATGAAGCCTTACAGAAGTGTTCCACGCAATACAAAGTTACTGTTCAGATTGTAATGAAGCCTTACAGAATGGCTCCACGCAATGCAAAGTTACTGTTCAGATTGTAATGAAGCCTTACAGAATGGCTCCACGCAATGCAAAGTTACTGTTCAGATTGTAATGAAGCCTTACAGAATGGCTCCACACAATGCAAAGTCACTGTTCAGATTGTAATGAAGCCTTACAGAAGTGCTCCACGCAATACAAAGTCACTGTTCAGATTGTAATGAAGCCTTACAGAATGGCTCCACGCAATACAAAGTCACTGTTCAGATTGTAATGAAGCCTTACAGAATGGCTCCACGCAATGCAAAGTTACTGTTCAGATTGTAATGAAGCCTTACAGAATGGCTCCACACAATGCAAAGTACTGTTCAGATTGTAATGAAGCCTTACAGAAGTGCTCCATGCAATACAAAGTCACTGTTCAGATTGTAATGAAGCCTTACAGAATGGCTCCACGCAATGCAAAGTTACTGTTCAGATTGTAATGAAGCTTTACAGAATGGCTCCACGCAATGCAAAGTTACTGTTCAGATTGTAATGAAGCCTTACAGAATGGCTCCACACCATGCAAAGTCACTGTTCAGATTGTAATGAAGCCTTACAGAAGTGCTCCATGCAATACAAAGTCACTGTTCAGATTGTAATGAAGCCTTACAGAATGGCTCCACGCAATACAAAATCACTGTTCAGATTGTAATGAAGCCTTACAGAAGTGCTCAATGCAATACAAAGTCACTGTTCAGATTGTAATGAAGCCTTACAGAAGTGATCCACGCAATACAAAGTCACTGTTCAGATTGGAATGAAGCCTTACAGAATGGCGCCACGCAATACAAAGTTACTGTTCAGATTGTAACGAAGCCTTACAAAATGGCTCCAACTAATACAAAGTTACTGTCCAGATTGTAATGCAGCCTTACAGAATGGCTCCATGCAATACAAGTTTACTGTTCAGATTGTAATGAAGCCTTACAGAAGTGGTCCATGCAATACAAATTCACTGTTCAGATTGTAGTGAAGCCTTACAGAATGGCTCCACGCAATACAGTAGTTACTGTTCAGATTGTATCGAAGCCTTACAGAAGTGGTCCATGCAATACAAAGTCACTTCAGATTATAATGAAGCTTTACAGAATGGCTCCATGCAATACAAAGTTACTGTTCAGATTGTAATGAAGCCTTACAGAAGTGATTCACGCAATACAAAGTCACTGTTCAGATTGTAAGGAAGCCTTACAGAAGTGGTCCACGCAATACAAAGTTACTGTTCAGATTGTAATGAAGCCTTACAGAAGTGCTCCACGCAATACAGAGTCACTGTCCAGATTGTAATGAAGCCTTACAGAAGTGGTCCACGCAATACAAAGTTACTGTTCAGATTGTAATGAAGCCTTACAGAAGTGGCCCACACAATACAAAGTCACTGTTCAGATTGTAATGAAGCCTTACAGAAGTGCTCCATGCAATACAAAGTTACTGTTCAGATTGTAATGAAGCCTTACAGAATGGCTCCACACAATACAAAGTCACTGTTCAGATTGTAATGAAGCCTTACAGAAGTGATCCACGCAATACAAAGTTACTGTTCAGATTGTAATGAAGCCTTACAGAAGTGCTCCACGCAATACAGAGTCACTGTCCAGATTGTAATGAAGCCTTACAGAAGTGGTCCACGCAATACAAAGTTACTGTTCAGATTGTAATGAAGCTTTACAGAATGGCTCCATGCAATGCAAAGTCACTGTTCAGATTGTATTGAAGCTTTACAGAATGGCTCCACGCAATACAAAGTCACTGTTCAGATTGTAATGAAGCCTTACAGAAGTGATCCACGCAATACAAAGTCACTGTTCAGATTGTAATGAAGCCTTACAGAAGTGCTCCATGCAATGTAAAGTTACTGTTCAGATTGTAATGAAGCCTTACAGAATGGCTCCACGCAATACAGTCACTGTTCAGATTGTAATGAAGCCTTGCAGAAGTGATCCACGCAATACAAAGTCACTGTTCAGATTGTAATGAAGCTTTACAGAATGGCTCCACGCAATGCAAAGTTACTGTTCAGATTGTAATGAAGCCTTACAGAATGGCTCCACACCATGCAAAGTCACTGTTCAGATTGTAATGAAGCCTTACAGAAGGGCTCCATGCAATACAAAGTCACTGTTCAGATTGTAATGAAGCCTTACCGAATGGCTCCACGCAATGCAAAGTTACTGTTCAGATTGTAATGAAGCCTTACAGAATGGCGCCACGCAATACAAAGTTACTGTTCAGATTGTAACGAAGCCTTACAGAATGGCTCCAACTAATACAAAGTTACTGTCCAGATTGTAATGAAGCCTTACAGAATGGCTCCATGCAATACAAGTTTACTGTTCAGATTGTAATGAAGCCTTACAGAAGTGGTCCATGCAATACAAATTCACTGTTCAGATTGTAGTGAAGCCTTACAGAATGGCTCCACGCAATACAGTAGTTACTGTTCAGATTGTATCGAAGCCTTACAGAAGTGGTCCATGCAATACAAAGTCACTTCAGATTATAATGAAGCTTTACAGAATGGCTCCATGCAATACAAAGTTACTGTTCAGATTGTAATGAAGCCTTACAGAAGTGATTCACGCAATACAAAGTCACTGTTCAGATTGTAAGGAAGCCTTACAGAAGTGGTCCACGCAATACAAAGTTACTGTTCAGATTGTAATGAAGCCTTACAGAAGTGCTCCACGCAATACAGAGTCACTGTCCAGATTGTAATGAAGCCTTACAGAAGTGGTCCACGCAATACAAAGTTACTGTTCAGATTGTAATGAAGCCTTACAGAAGTGGCCCACACAATACAAAGTCACTGTTCAGATTGTAATGAAGCCTTACAGAAGTGCTCCACGCAAGACAAAGTTACTGTTCAGATTGTAATGAAGCCTTACAGAATGTCTCCACGCAAGACAAAGTTACTGTTCAGATTGTAATGAAGCCTTACAGAAGTGCTCCACGCAAGACAAAGTTACTGTTCAGATTGTAATGAAGCCTTACAGAATGGCTCCACGCAAGACAAAGTTACTGTTCAGATTGTAATGAAGCCTTACAGAAGTGCTCCACGCAAGACAAAGTTACTGTTCAGATTGTAATGAAGCCTTACAGAATGGCTCCACGCAAGACAAAGTTACTGTTCAGATTGTAATTAAGCCTTACAGAATGGCTCCACGCAAGACAAAGTTACTGTTCAGATTGTAATGAAGCTTTACAGAATGTCTCCACGCAATACAAAGTCACTGTTCAGATTGTAATGAAGCTTTACAGAATGTCTCCACGCAATACAAAGTCACTGTTCAGATTGTAATGAAGCCTTACAGAATGTCTCCACGCAATACAAAGTTACTGTTCAGATTGTAATGAAGCTTTACAGAATGTCTCCACGCAATACAAAGGCACTGTTCAGATTGTAATGAAGCTTTACAGAATGTCTCCACGCAATACAAAGGCACTGTTCAGATTGTAATGAAGCCTTACAGAATGGCTCCACGCAATACGAATTTATTGTTCAGATTGTAATGAAGCCTTACAGAATGTCTCCACGCAAGACAAAGTTACTGTTCAGATTGTAATGAAGCCTTACAGAATGGCTCCACGCAATACAGAATGGCTCCACGCAAGACAAAGTTACTGTTCAGATTGTAATGAAGCCTTACAGAATGTCTCCACGCAAGACAAAGTTACTGTTCAGATTGTAATGAAGCCTTACAGAATGGCTCCACGCAAGACAAAGTTACTGTTCAGATTGTAATGAAGCCTTACAGAAGTGCTCCACGCAAGACAAAGTCACTGTTCAGATTGTAATGAAGCCTTACAGAATGTCTCCACGCAATACAAAGTTACTGTTCAGATTGTAATGAAGCCTTACAGAAGTGATCCACGCAATACAAAAACACTGTTCAGATTGTAATGAAGCCTTACAGAAGTGCTCCACGCAAGACAAAGTTACTGTTCAGATTGTAATTAAGCCTTACAGAATGGCTCCACGCAAGACAAAGTTACTGTTCAGATTGTAATTAAGCCTTACAGAATGGCTCCACGCAATACAAAGTCACTGTTCAGATTGTAATGAAGCCTTACAGAAGTGATCCATGCAATACAAAGTTACTGTTCAGATTGTAATGAAGCCTTACAGAAGTGATCCACGCAATACAAAGTCACTGTTCAGATTGTAATGAAGCCTTACAGAATGGCGCCACGCAATACAAAGTTACTGTTCAGATTGTAACGAAGCCTTACAGAATGGCTCCAACTAATACAAAGTTACTGTCCAGATTGTAATGAAGCCTTACAGAATGGCTCCATGCAATACAAGGTTACTGTTCAGATTGTAATTAAGCCTTACAGAATGGCTCCACGCAAGACAAAGTTACTGTTCAGATTGTAATTAAGCCTTACAGAATGGCTCCACGCAATACAAAGTCACTGTTCAGATTGTAATGAAGCCTTACAGAAGTGATCCATGCAATACAAAGTTACTGTTCAGATTGTAATGAAGCCTTACAGAAGTGATCCACGCAATACAAAGTCACTGTTCAGATTGTAATGAAGCCTTCCAGAATGGCGCCACGCAATACAAAGTTACTGTTCAGATTGTAACGAAGCCTTACAGAATGGCTCCAACTAATACAAAGTTACTGTCCAGATTGTAATGAAGCCTTACAGAATGGCTCCATGCAATACAAGGTTACTGTTCAGATTGTAATGAAGCCTTACAGAAGTGGTCCATGCAATACAAATTCACTGTTCAGATTGTAGTGAAGCCTTACAGAATGGCTCCACGCAATACAGTAGTTACTGTTCAGATTGTAATGAAGCCTTACAGAAGTGGTCCATGCAATACAAAGTCACTTCAGATTGTAATGAAGCTTTACAGAATGGCTCCATGCAATACAAAGTTACTGTTCAGATTGTAATGAAGCCTTACAGAAGTGATTCACGCAATACAAAGTCACTGTTCAGATTGTAAGGAAGCCTTACAGAAGTGGTCCACGCAATACAAAGTTACTGTTCAGATTGTAATGAAGCCTTACAGAAGTGCTCCACGCAATACAGAGTCACTGTCCAGATTGTAATAAAGCCTTACAGAAGTGGTCCACGCAATACAAAGTTACTGTTCAGATTGTAATGAAGCCTTACAGAAGTGGCCCACACAATACAAAGTCACTGTTCAGATTGTAATGAAGCCTTACAGAAGTGCTCCATGCAATACAAAGTTACTGTTCAGATTGTAATGAAGCCTTACAGAATGGCTCCACACAATACAAAGTCACTGTTCAGATTGTAATGAAGCCTTACAGAAGTGATCCACGCAATACAAAGTTACTGTTCAGATTGTAATGAAGCCTTACAGAAGTGCTCCACGCAATACAGAGTCACTGTCCAGATTGTAATGAAGCCTTACAGAAGTGGTCCACGCAATACAAAGTTACTGTTCAGATTGTAATGAAGCTTTACAGAATGGCTCCATGCAATGCAAAGTCACTGTTCAGATTGTATTGAAGCTTTACAGAATGGCTCCACGCAATACAAAGTCACTGTTCAGATTGTAATGAAGCCTTACAGAAGTGATCCACGCAATACAAAGTCACAGTTCAGATTGTAATGAAGCCTAACAGAAGTGCTCCATGCAATGTAAAGTTACTGTTCAGATTGTAATGAAGCCTTACAGAATGGCTCCACGCAATACAGTCACTGTTCAGATTGTAATGAAGCCTTGCAGAAGTGATCCACGCAATACAAAGTCACTGTTCAGATTGTAATGAAGCCTTACAGAAGTGCTCCATGCAATGCAGTTATTGTTCAGATTGTAATGAAGCCTTACAGAAGTGCTCCACGCAATACAGTCACTGTTCAGATTGTAATGAAGCCTTGCAGAAGTGATCCACGCAATACAAAGTCACTGTTCAGATTGTAATGAAGCCTTAAAGAAGTGATCCACGCAATACAAAGTTACTGTTCAGATTGTAATGAAGCCGTACAGAAGTGATCCACGCAATACAAAGTCACTGTTCAGATTGTAATGAAGCCTTACAGAATGGCTCCACGCAATACAAAGTCACTTCAGATTGTAATGAAGCCTTACAGAAGTGCTCCACGCAATACAAAGTCACTTCAGATTGTAATGAAGCCTTACAGAAGTGTTCCATGCAATACAAAGTTACTGTTCAGATTGTAATGAAGCCTTACAGAATGGCTCCACGCAATGCAAAGTTACTGTTCAGATTGTAATGAAGCCTTACAGAATGGCTCCACGCAATGCAAAGTTACTGTTCAGATTGTAATGAAGCCTTACAGAATGGCTCCACACAATGCAAAGTCACTGTTCAGATTGTAATGAAGCCTTACAGAAGTGCTCCACGCAATACAAAGTCACTGTTCAGATTGTAATGAAGCCTTACAGAATGGCTCCACGCAATACAAAGTCACTGTTCAGATTGTAATGAAGCCTTACAGAATGGCTCCACGCAATGCAAAGTTACTGTTCAGATTGTAATGAAGCCTTACAGAATGGCTCCACACAATGCAAAGTACTGTTCAGATTGTAATGAAGCCTTACAGAAGTGCTCCATGCAATACAAAGTCACTGTTCAGATTGTAATGAAGCCTTACAGAATGGCTCCACGCAATGCAAAGTTACTGTTCAGATTGTAATGAAGCTTTACAGAATGGCTCCACGCAATGCAAAGTTACTGTTCAGATTGTAATGAAGCCTTACAGAATGGCTCCACACCATGCAAAGTCACTGTTCAGATTGTAATGAAGCCTTACAGAAGTGCTCCATGCAATACAGTCACTGTTCAGATTGTAATGAAGCCTTGCAGAAGTGATCCACGCAATACAAAGTCACTGTTCAGATTGTAATGAAGCCTTACAGAATGGCTCCACGCAATACAAAGTCACTTCAGATTGTAATGAAGCCTTACAGAAGTGCTCCACGCAATACAAAGTCACTTCAGATTGTAATGAAGCCTTACAGAAGTGTTCCACGCAATACAAAGTTACTGTTCAGATTGTAATGAAGCCTTACAGAATGGCTCCACGCAATGCAAAGTTACTGTTCAGATTGTAATGAAGCCTTACAGAATGGCTCCACGCAATGCAAAGTTACTGTTCAGATTGTAATGAAGCCTTACAGAATGGCTCCACACAATGCAAAGTCACTGTTCAGATTGTAATGAAGCCTTACAGAAGTGCTCCACGCAATACAAAGTCACTGTTCAGATTGTAATGAAGCCTTACAGAATGGCTCCACGCAATACAAAGTCACTGTTCAGATTGTAATGAAGCCTTACAGAATGGCTCCACGCAATGCAAAGTTACTGTTCAGATTGTAATGAAGCCTTACAGAATGGCTCCACACAATGCAAAGTACTGTTCAGATTGTAATGAAGCCTTACAGAAGTGCTCCATGCAATACAAAGTCACTGTTCAGATTGTAATGAAGCCTTACAGAATGGCTCCACGCAATGCAAAGTTACTGTTCAGATTGTAATGAAGCTTTACAGAATGGCTCCACGCAATGCAAAGTTACTGTTCAGATTGTAATGAAGCCTTACAGAATGGCTCCACACCATGCAAAGTCACTGTTCAGATTGTAATGAAGCCTTACAGAAGTGCTCCATGCAATACAAAGTCACTGTTCAGATTGTAATGAAGCCTTACAGAATGGCTCCACGCAATACAAAATCACTGTTCAGATTGTAATGAAGCCTTACAGAAGTGCTCAATGCAATACAAAGTCACTGTTCAGATTGTAATGAAGCCTTACAGAAGTGATCCACGCAATACAAAGTCACTGTTCAGATTGGAATGAAGCCTTACAGAATGGCGCCACGCAATACAAAGTTACTGTTCAGATTGTAACGAAGCCTTACAAAATGGCTCCAACTAATACAAAGTTACTGTCCAGATTGTAATGCAGCCTTACAGAATGGCTCCATGCAATACAAGTTTACTGTTCAGATTGTAATGAAGCCTTACAGAAGTGGTCCATGCAATACAAATTCACTGTTCAGATTGTAGTGAAGCCTTACAGAATGGCTCCACGCAATACAGTAGTTACTGTTCAGATTGTATCGAAGCCTTACAGAAGTGGTCCATGCAATACAAAGTCACTTCAGATTATAATGAAGCTTTACAGAATGGCTCCATGCAATACAAAGTTACTGTTCAGATTGTAATGAAGCCTTACAGAAGTGATTCACGCAATACAAAGTCACTGTTCAGATTGTAAGGAAGCCTTACAGAAGTGGTCCACGCAATACAAAGTTACTGTTCAGATTGTAATGAAGCCTTACAGAAGTGCTCCACGCAATACAGAGTCACTGTCCAGATTGTAATGAAGCCTTACAGAAGTGGTCCACGCAATACAAAGTTACTGTTCAGATTGTAATGAAGCCTTACAGAAGTGGCCCACACAATACAAAGTCACTGTTCAGATTGTAATGAAGCCTTACAGAAGTGCTCCATGCAATACAAAGTTACTGTTCAGATTGTAATGAAGCCTTACAGAATGGCTCCACACAATACAAAGTCACTGTTCAGATTGTAATGAAGCCTTACAGAAGTGATCCACGCAATACAAAGTTACTGTTCAGATTGTAATGAAGCCTTACAGAAGTGCTCCACGCAATACAGAGTCACTGTCCAGATTGTAATGAAGCCTTACAGAAGTGGTCCACGCAATACAAAGTTACTGTTCAGATTGTAATGAAGCTTTACAGAATGGCTCCATGCAATGCAAAGTCACTGTTCAGATTGTATTGAAGCTTTACAGAATGGCTCCACGCAATACAAAGTCACTGTTCAGATTGTAATGAAGCCTTACAGAAGTGATCCACGCAATACAAAGTCACTGTTCAGATTGTAATGAAGCCTTACAGAAGTGCTCCATGCAATGTAAAGTTACTGTTCAGATTGTAATGAAGCCTTACAGAATGGCTCCACGCAATACAGTCACTGTTCAGATTGTAATGAAGCCTTGCAGAAGTGATCCACGCAATACAAAGTCACTGTTCAGATTGTAATGAAGCTTTACAGAATGGCTCCACGCAATGCAAAGTTACTGTTCAGATTGTAATGAAGCCTTACCGAATGGCTCCACGCAATGCAAAGTTACTGTTCAGATTGTAATGAAGCCTTACAGAATGGCGCCACGCAATACAAAGTTACTGTTCAGATTGTAACGAAGCCTTACAGAATGGCTCCAACTAATACAAAGTTACTGTCCAGATTGTAATGAAGCCTTACAGAATGGCTCCATGCAATACAAGTTTACTGTTCAGATTGTAATGAAGCCTTACAGAAGTGGTCCATGCAATACAAATTCACTGTTCAGATTGTAGTGAAGCCTTACAGAATGGCTCCACGCAATACAGTAGTTACTGTTCAGATTGTATCGAAGCCTTACAGAAGTGGTCCATGCAATACAAAGTCACTTCAGATTATAATGAAGCTTTACAGAATGGCTCCATGCAATACAAAGTTACTGTTCAGATTGTAATGAAGCCTTACAGAAGTGATTCACGCAATACAAAGTCACTGTTCAGATTGTAAGGAAGCCTTACAGAAGTGGTCCACGCAATACAAAGTTACTGTTCAGATTGTAATGAAGCCTTACAGAAGTGCTCCACGCAATACAGAGTCACTGTCCAGATTGTAATGAAGCCTTACAGAAGTGGTCCACGCAATACAAAGTTACTGTTCAGATTGTAATGAAGCCTTACAGAAGTGGCCCACACAATACAAAGTCACTGTTCAGATTGTAATGAAGCCTTACAGAAGTGCTCCATGCAATACAAAGTTACTGTTCAGATTGTAATGAAGCCTTACAGAATGGCTCCACACAATACAAAGTCACTGTTCAGATTGTAATGAAGCCTTACAGAAGTGCTCCACGCAAGACAAAGTTACTGTTCAGATTGTAATGAAGCCTTACAGAATGGCTCCACGCAATACAAAGTTACTGTTCAGATTGTAATGAAGCCTTACAGAAGTGCTCCACGCAAGACAAAGTTACTGTTCAGATTGTAATGAAGCCTTACAGAATGGCTCCACGCAAGACAAAGTTACTGTTCAGATTGTAATGAAGCCTTACAGAATGGCTCCACGCAAGACAAAGTTACTGTTCAGATTGTAATGAAGCTTTACAGAATGGCTCCACGCAATACAAAGTCACTGTTCAGATTGTAATGAAGCCTTACAGAATGTCTCCACGCAATACAAAGTCACTGTTCAGATTGTAATGAAGCCTTACAGAATGTCTCCATGCAATACAAAGTTACTGTTCAGATTGTAATGAAGCTTTACAGAATGTCTCCACGCAATACAAAGGCACTGTTCAGATTGTAATGAAGCTTGCAGAATGTCTCCACGCAATACAAAGGCACTGTTCAGATTGTAATGAAGCCTTACAGAATGGCTCCACGCAATACGCAAATTTATTGTTCAGATTGTAATGAAGCCTTACAGAATGTCTCCACGCATGACAAAGTTACTGTTCAGATTGTAATGAAGCCTTACAGAATGGCTCCACGCAATACAGAATGGCTCCACGCAAGACAAAGTTACTGTTCAGATTGTAATGAAGCCTTACAGAATGTCTCCACGCAAGACAAAGTTACTGTTCAGATTGTAATGAAGCCTTACAGAATGGCTCCACGCAAGACAAAGTTACTGTTCAGATTGTAATGAAGCCTTACAGAAGTGCTCCACGCAAGACAAAGTTACTGTTCAGATTGTAATGAAGCCTTACAGAATGTCTCCACGCAAGACAAAGTTACTGTTCAGATTGTAATGAAGCCTTACAGAAGTGCTCCACGCCACGCAATGCAAAGTTACTGTTCAGATTGTAATGAAGCCTTACAGAATGGCTCCACGCAAGACAAAGTTACTGTTCAGATTGTAATTAAGCCTTACAGAATGGCTCCACGCAAGACAAAGTTACTGTTCAGATTGTAATTAAGCCTTACAGAATGGCTCCACGCAATACAAAGTCACTGTTCAGATTGTAATGAAGCCTTACAGAAGTGATCCATGCAATACAAAGTTACTGTTCAGATTGTAATGAAGCCTTACAGAAGTGATCCACGCAATACAAAGTCACTGTTCAGATTGTAATGAAGCCTTACAGAATGGCGCCACGCAATACAAAGTTACTGTTCAGATTGTAACGAAGCCTTACAGAATGGCTCCAACTAATACAAAGTTACTGTCCAGATTGTAATGAAGCCTTACAGAATGGCTCCATGCAATACAAGGTTACTGTTCAGATTGTAATTAAGCCTTACAGAATGGCTCCACGCAAGACAAAGTTACTGTTCAGATTGTAATTAGCCTTACAGAATGGCTCCACGCAATACAAAGTCACTGTTCAGATTGTAATGAAGCCTTACAGAAGTGATCCATGCAATACAAAGTTACTGTTCAGATTGTAATGAAGCCTTACAGAAGTGATCCACGCAATACAAAGTCACTGTTCAGATTGTAATGAAGCCTTACAGAATGGCGCCACGCAATACAAAGTTACTGTTCAGATTGTAACGAAGCCTTACAGAATGGCTCCACGCAATACAAAGTCACTGTTCAGATTGTAATGAAGCCTTACAGAATGGCTCCATGCAATACAAAGTCACTGTTCAGATTGTAATGAAGCCTTACAGAAGTGGTCCATGCAATACAAATTCACTGTTCAGATTGTAGTGAAGCCTTACAGAATGGCTCCACGCAATACAGTAGTTACTGTTCAGATTGTAATGAAGCCTTACAGAAGTGGTCCATGCAATACAAAGTCACTTCAGATTGTAATGAAGCTTTACAGAATGGCTCCATGCAATACAAAGTTACTGTTCAGATTGTAATGAAGCCTTACAGAAGTGATTCACGCAATACAAAGTCACTGTTCAGATTGTAAGGAAGCCTTACAGAAGTGGTCCACGCAATACAAAGTTACTGTTCAGATTGTAATGAAGCCTTACAGAAGTGCTCCACGCAATACAGAGTCACTGTCCAGATTGTAATGAAGCCTTACAGAAGTGGTCCACGCAATACAAAGTTACTGTTCAGATTGTAATGAAGCCTTACAGAAGTGGCCCACACAATACAAAGTCACTGTTCAGATTGTAATGAAGCCTTACAGAAGTGCTCCATGCAATACAAAGTTACTGTTCAGATTGTAATGAAGCCTTACAGAATGGCTCCACGCAATACAAAGTTACTGTTCAGATTGTAATGAAGCCTTACAGAAGTGCTCCATGCAATACAAAGTTACTGTTCAGATTGTAATGAAGCCTTACAGAATGGCTCCACGCAATACAAAGTTACTGTTCAGATTGTAATGAAGCCTTACAGAATGGTTCCACGAATACAAAGTTACTGTTCAGATTGTAATTAAGCCTTACAGAAGTGCTCCGTGTAATACAAAGTCACTTCGGATTGTAATGAAGCCTTACAGAATGGCTCCACGCAATACAAAGTCACTGTTCAGATTGTAATGAAGCCTTACAGAAGTGATCCACGCAATACAAAGTCACTGTTCAGATTGTAATGAACCCTTACAGAAGTGCTCCATGCAATGTAAAGTTACTGTTCAGATTGTAATGAAGCCTTACAGAATGGCTCCACGCAATACAGTCACTGTTCAGATTGTAATGAAGCCTTGCAGAAGTGATCCACGCAATACAAAGTCACTGTTCAGATTGTAATGAAGCCTTACAGAAGTGCTCCATGCAATGCAGTTACTGTTCAGATTGTAATGAAGCCTTACAGAAGTGCTCCACGCAATACAGTCACTGTTCAGATTGTAATGAAGCCTTGCAGAAGTGATCCACGCAATACAAAGTCACTGTTCAGATTGTAATGAAGCCTTAAAGAAGTGATCCACGCAATACAAAGTTACTGTTCAGATTGTAATGAAGCCGTACAGAAGTGCTCCACGCAATACAGTCACTGTTCAGATTGTAATGAAGCCTTGCAGAAGTGATCCACGCAATACAAAGTCACTGTTCAGATTGTAATGAAGCCTTACAGAATGGCTCCACGCAATAGAAAGTTACTGTTCAGATTGTAATGAAGCCTTACAGAAGTGATCCGCGCAATACAGTCACTGTTCAGATTGTAATGAAGCCTTACAGAATGGCTCCACGCAATACAAAGTTACTGTTCAGATTGTACTGAAGCCTTACAGAATGGCTCCACACAATACAAAGTCACTTCAGATTGTAATGAAGCCTTACAGAAGTGCTCCACGCAATACAAAGTTACTGTTCTGATTGTAATGAAGCCTTACAGATAGGCTCCACGCAATGCAAAGTTACTGTTCAGATTGTAATGAAGCCTTACAGAATGGCTCCACGCAATGCAAAGTTACTGTTCAGATTGTAATGAAGCCTTACAGAATGGCTCCACACAATGCAAAGTCACTGTTCAGATTGTAATGAAGCCTTACAGAAGTGCTCCATGCAATACAAAGTCACTGTTCAGATTGTAATGAAGCCTTACAGAATGGCTCCATGCAATACAAGGTTACTGTTCAGATTGTAATGAAGCCTTACAGAAGTGGTCCATGCAATACAAATTCACTGTTCAGATTGTAGTGAAGCCTTACAGAATGGCTCCACGCAATACAGTAGTTACTGTTCAGATTGTAATGAAGCCTTACAGAAGTGGTCCATGCAATACAAAGTCACTTCAGATTGTAATGAAGCTTTACAGAATGGCTCCATGCAATACAAAGTTACTGTTCAGATTGTAATGAAGCCTTACAGAAGTGATTCACGCAATACAAAGTCACTGTTCAGATTGTAAGGAAGCCTTACAGAAGTGGTCCACGCAATACAAAGTTACTGTTCAGATTGTAATGAAGCCTTACAGAAGTGCTCCACGCAATACAGAGTCACTGTCCAGATTGTAATGAAGCCTTACAGAAGTGGTCCACGCAATACAAAGTTACTGTTCAGATTGTAATGAAGCCTTACAGAAGTGGCCCACACAATACAAAGTCACTGTTCAGATTGTAATGAAGCCTTACAGAAGTGCTCCATGCAATACAAAGTTACTGTTCAGATTGTAATGAAGCCTTACAGAATGGCTCCACACAATACAAAGTCACTGTTCAGATTGTAATGAAGCCTTAAAGAAGTGATCCACGCAATACAAAGTTACTGTTCAGATTGTAATGAAGCCTTACAGAAGTGCTCCACGCAATACAGTCACTGTTCAGATTGTAATGAAGCCTTGCAGAAGTGATCCACGCAATACAAAGTCACTGTTCAGATTGTAATGAAGCCTTACAGAATGGCTCCACGCAATACAAAGTTACTGTTCAGATTGTAATGAAGCCTTACAGAAGTGATCCGCGCAATACAGTCACTGTTCAGATTGTAATGAAGCCTTACAGAATGGCTCCACGCAATACAAAGTTACTGTTCAGATTGTAATGAAGCCTTACAGAATGGCTCCACACAATACAAAGTCACTTCAGATTGTAATGAAGCCTTACAGAAGTGCTCCACGCAATACAAAGTTACTGTTCTGATTGTAATGAAGCCTTACAGATAGGCTCCACGCAATGCAAAGTTACTGTTCAGATTGTAATGAAGCCTTACAGAATGGCTCCACGCAATGCAAAGTTACTGTTCAGATTGTAATGAAGCCTTACAGAATGGCTCCACACAATGCAAAGTCACTGTTCAGATTGTAATGAAGCCTTACAGAAGTGCTCCATGCAATACAAAGTCACTGTTCAGATTGTACTGAAGCCTTACAGAATGGCTCCACGCAATACAAAGTCACTGTTCAGATTGTAATGAAGCCTTACAGAATGGCTCCACGCAATGCAAAGTTACTGTTCAGATTGTAATGAAGCCTTACAGAATGGCTCCACACAATGCAAAGTCACTGTTCAGATTGTAATGAAGCCTTACAGAAGTGCTCCATGCAATACAAAGTCACTGTTCAGATTGTAATGAATCCTTACAGAATGGCTCCACGCAATGCAAAGTTACTGTTCAGATTGTAATGAAGCTTTACAGAATGGCTCCACGCAATGCAAAGTTACTGTTCAGATTGTAATGAAGCCTTACAGAATGGCTCCACACCATGCAAAGTCACTGTTCAGATTGTAATGAAGCCTTACAGAAGTGCTCCATGCAATACAAAGTCACTGTTCAGATTGTAATGAAGCCTTACAGAATGGCTCCACGCAATACAAAATCACTGTTCAGATTGTAATGAAGCCTTACAGAAGTGCTCAATGCAATACAAAGTCACTGTTCAGATTAATGAAGCCTTACAGAATAGCTCCACGCAATACAAAGTTACTGTTCAGATTGTAATGAAGCCTTACAGAAGTGGCCCACGCAATACAAAGTCACTGTTCAGATTGTAATGAAGCCTTACAGAATGGCTCCATGCAATACAAAGTTACTCTTCAGATTGTAATGAAGCCTTACAGAATGGCTCCACGCAATACAAAATCACTGTTCAGATTGTAATGAAGCCTTACAGAAGTGCTCCACACCATGCAAAGTCACTGTTCAGATTGTAATGAAGCCTTACAGAAGTGCTCCATGCAATACAAAGTCACTGTTCAGATTGTAATGAAGCCTTACAGAATGGCTCCACGCAATACAAAATCACTGTTCAGATTGTAATGAAGCCTTACAGAAGTGCTCAATGCAATACAAAGTCACTGTTCAGATTAATGAAGCCTTACAGAATGGCTCCACGCAATACAAAGTTACTGTTCAGATTGTAATGAAGCCTTACAGAAGTGGCCCACGCAATACAAAGTCACTGTTCAGATTGTAATGAAGCCTTACAGAATGGCTCCATGCAATACAAAGTTACTCTTCAGATTGTAATGAAGCCTTACAGAAGTGCTCCATGCAATACAATGTCACTGTTCAGATTGTAATGAAGCCTTACAGAATGGTTCCACGAATACAAAGTTACTGTTCAGATTGTAATGAAGCCTTACAGAAGTGCTCCATGCAATACAAAGTCACTTCGGATTGTAATGAAGCCTTACAGCATGGCTCCACACAATACAAAGTTACTGGTCAGATTGTAATGAAGCCTTATAGAATGGCTCCACGCAATACAAAGTTACTGTTCAGATTGTAAAGAAGCCTTACAGAATGGTCCACGCAATACAAAGTCACTGTTCAGATTGTAATGAAGCCTTACAGAATGGTTCCATGCAATACAAAGTTACTGTTCAGATTGTAATGAAGCCTTACAGAATGGTTCCACGCAATACAAAGTTACTGTTCAGATTGTAATAAAGCCTTACAGAATGTCTCCACGCAATACAAAGTTACTGTTCAGATTGTAATGAAGCCTTACAGAAGTGCTCCACACAATACAAAGTCACTGTTCAGATTGTAATGAAGCCTTACAGAAGTGTTCCATGCAATACAAAGTTGCTGTTCAGATTGTAATGAAGCCTTACAGAATGGCTCCACGCAATACAAAGTTACTGTTCAGATTGTAATGAAGCCTTACAGAATGGCTCCATCAAATACAAAGTTACTGTTCAGATTGTAATGAAGCCTTACAGAATGGCTCCACGCAATACAAAGTCACTGTTCAGATTGTAATGAAGCCTTACAGAATGGCTGCACACAATACAAAGTTACTGTTCAGATTGTAATGAAGCCTTACAGAATGGCTCCACGCAATACAAAGTTGCTGTTCAGATTGTAATGAAGCCTTACAGAAGTGCTCCACGCAAGACAAAGTTACTGGTCAGATTGTAATGAAGCCTTACAGAATGGCGCCACGCAATACAAAGTTACTGTTCAGATTGTAATGAAGCCTTATAGAATGGCTCCACGCATAAAGACTTGCAGTCTATAGCTTTAGAATTTTACATAGTTTTACATATTTTTGGACAATAGCGGCAGGTTTTGTTAATATCTGTACAGATGGTCAAAACGTTCCTATACACATCTAATATCTGCATTGCTAAGATGAAGTTGATTAGATAAAAAATAAGTTATCCCCCTTTAATTAAATTGAAAAAAGATAGTGAATTATTGAGGAAGCACATTTTGTCGTCTTTCAGTACAGTAACCAAACTTGGTGTATGGATGCATTGTTTGATATGTCCGGTATCAAAAGTAGGTCAGTATAACATATTTTTCATGGTTCACTGAACATCATAAAAATCCTTGGTCAGGCTGTAGTTTCAAGACTCATATACATGCTTTCATTTTGTTGCTGTTAAATCTATAGATATTCTCAAATCTGTCGATATTATCTCCTTGAACTGCTTAAAATTAAAAACCTTGTCTTCTCTGGCCCAGATCTTGAAGAGTTCTGAACATAGTGCATGCACGCACAATTCTTTTCCATTGTAAGCAATGCTAGGGCATATACCGGTAATTTCATTCTGATGAAATATATCATTGTTCCCAAGAGTTATCGCCCCTGCCTTACAGAATGGCTCCACGCAATACAAAGTTGCTGTTCAGATTGTAATGAAGCCTTACAGAATGGTTCCACGCAATACAGAGTACATAACACATGTGACATGAATATGAAATACAAAATACATAACACATGTGACATGAATATGAAAGCTTATGCCGTTGGTGCAGTTCTGTCTCAGGTCACTGAAGAGGGAACAGAGCAGGTACTGGGTTATGGTTCGCATACTCTAAACAAAACAGAGAAATGTTACGCGATCACTAAGCGGGAATTGCTAGCTGCAGTGTATTTCGTCAAGTATTACAAACACTCTGTACGGGTGCCCATTTACCCTGTGTACAGATCACGCCTCCCACCGCTGACTCAGAAACCTAAAAAATCTGGAGGGCCAGGTAATCACTGGTGGCAGGAATCAATGCAGGCCTTTAACCTCAACGTTGTTCATAGACCCGTCAAACTGCATGGAAATGCTGATGCCTTGAGCAGAATCGGGCTCGAGGATGAACAAGAAGTGGCCACCACCGTGACACATGCTACACAGCCATATCCAGTGTTCCCCGAATTGCGGTGTGCAGAGTGGGACATGGCGACAGTCGCTCACGAACAAGCAACAGATGCACAGACACGAAACATATACGCATTGAAGATTTCGGGCGTGGCCTTCAAGAACACTTACTAAGATCTACGATGATAAGAAGTTGTGATCGCTACCGGAAACTTTACGGTGTTACTGCGACAACGTCGCCAGTAGTGAGATGGGGTGAAGTAGCCTCGTCTGACTGATGGTAACTAGACGATATTTATTTCAGACTGCTGGGCCTGATCTGACCGATCTAAGATCCTGGTAAGGACTGGGTGTGTCTCCCAGCTCAACTAGATTCCCTAATAAACTAACAAACAACTGGTCTTACATAAGCATAAGATTAAAGATTTATTTACACTTATAATATAATGAATGGTTTTGAGCAAGATCGCTCTACAAAGAATACTTTTGTACAATCAACTTGTACATAGACTATCATTCCTAACTTAACCTATTCCTATCTTAATCTATTCTACTTCATCAAGCTCGTTAGGCATAGCAGCCATAGCTTGGAACAGCGTGTGAATCCGATTAGGTGAATCGAAGGATTCAGATCGAGTGAATCTGATGGATTGATTTGTTCTGAGAGAAGTACCTTCTTATATAGCCCCAAATTTGGACTTTCCAATATTCTGCTCATTTCCCAGAAATGTATAACTTCTCTCAGAATCTATTCTTACAATTCTTCTAGGTACCCGATAAGCACACTTTGATTGGCCAAGCAATAAAGTCACCAATCAACTTCTTCTTATCTCTTCCTAGAATGTTATGAGCTGATAACTGATTGGTCCTTTCAACCAATCAGTGATTCCTCCCTCACTTGCTCTGGCACACAACTCTATTCTTTATACTCCTTTACTGCAGAGTCTCGTTGGTCTTGAATGGTTATGATGTCATTCTGACCAATCATACTCTGCTCAATTCTTCCACGAAGTTTGTGCCTCATATAATCAAAGCAGTGGGAACCGGTTCTGGTTTGATGCGATCTGTCAGCTAACTAACATTAAGGTATGTGTTGTTTATGCATGCCATAAAATGAGTGGCATATAGTTTATCAATAAATTTTGATTCTGTTATTAATTCCTAAAGGACGCTCTAATGTCCATGTCCTGTCCATTGCGTATTGATGGAGAAGTCTCCAGAATGCTAGGGTGCTAAGCACACGTGCTGGATGATTCATTACCAGATGGTGTTGTTCTAGCCCACAATCAAATACCAGTCTGCTTACGTCATCAACTATGTCATTTAGTCACGTTCAATTTATTTTCATAATTCATGATCCCAACACTAGCCATTAAACATTAATTATTTCCAAAACTACAACGTTCAACAACTGCTGAATATCATAAAAGTGAATGCCGGCTAAGCAGCAACAACTTTTAACTGAATCATTTTCAAATACACATCAACTCAGAACCATAGAATCATTTCCAATTAAATCATCCTATTTCTATCATCATATTAATCTCATTTGCTTGTTACGTAACGTTATAAACAGCATCCTATTCATTTAACATTAGCACACTTCTATTACATATAAAGAGATGACCTGACTGGCTCGACTTTCCACCGTCCCAAGATTCACACATTTATAAATAACAGGTGGTCGACTCAGCCACATTCATAGATGATCGTTAGTCATCCCAACTTTCCAGTTTCGAATTGTCTATATATATATATATATATATATATATATATATATATATATATATATATATATATATATATATATATATATATATATATATTTATATATATATATATATACATGTATATATATATATATATATATATATATATATATATATATATATATATATATATATATATATATATATATATATATATATATATATATATATCATTGATGCAATACTTTAGCTTTCCATCTTTAGCTGACCTGGACTTTTAGCTCACCTGGTATTTTCAAAACTTAATTTCTTTTTGGGTCTTATGTGAATTATAAGACTTCCCACTAGACAATCCCATATTTACGGCGTGGATCCAGGAGGGGGTATGTTCACCTAAGGAATCTGTTACACCACTGTCTGTGATGGCAAAATACTACTACCAACGGTTTGGCGAGTGTCATATGCAAGATGACTTCTCTACATTAATAACCGGATAGTGATTCCTGAGCGTTATCGTGGGAGCATCCTTCAACAACTGCACGATAGCGCTGGACACTTAACCGTCGAACGAATGATTACACGAATCAAACAGAGATTCCACTGGATCGGAATTCGCGATAGTATGAAGGCATGGGTTGCCAAATGTGTCCCATGCCAAAGATGCGCTGTTGGCCAGCACCATTCTGCAGCCTTACAAGTTAAAATTGTTGGTGTACCATGGGGCCAAGTGGCTATTGATGTGCTTGGACTCTTGAATATGACGGAAACAAGTACATCCTCATATTACAAAGATTATTTTACCAAGTGGGTAGAAGCATTTGCTTTGTTGGACCAGGAGGCATCCACAATAGTGGAGGTCTTGACAAGCAATGTGTTCTGCCGCTTTGGTATGCCCTATGAACTTCACTCTGACCAAGGAAGTAATTTTGAGAGCCGGCTGATCTCCGTTTCACATTGTCAAAACAAGGACGACTGTATCACCCCTGCAGCGACGGGATGGTGGAAAGGTTCAACCGTACCTTAGTGGAGCTGGTCACCAAGAAAACATGCCTTGATTGTCAGGACTGGGATTTACGACTCCCATATGTGCTCATGGCATACCGCACTTTGATACATTCCAGCGCAGGTTATACCCCTGCTCGGTTAATGTTAGACCGTGAATTAGCCTTGCATCTGGCCATGCCCAGGATTCCAGGAGAGAACACTTCACCAGCTCTCTACGTAGAGCACATACAGCAGGAGATAGAACAGACCCATGAGCTAGTAAGAGCAACATTATCCACTGCACACCAGCATCAGAAAATGTGGCATGACCGGTGAGTGCATGGAGACCTGTATGAGGTGGGGAAAATGGTTTGGGTTCACGATTCGCGATGTTCTGCAAACATGCTGGGTAAACTGAGTTACCAGTGGAAAGGTCCCTATGTGGTAGTAGGTAAAAAGTCGGACGTGACCTACCATATCCGTGCCTCAGATTGCCTGACCTCAGTCATCCACTTCGATCGACTTAAACCTGTCAGTGATGACCCAGTGCCAGAGCTCGGACTGGGCGTTCCATGTGACACTGGAACCCACACAGATGTCTACGGAAACAAGTATTCCCGACGTTAGTTCAGAGCATTGCGGTGCCATTTCCACCCCTCTCCTACCAAGCCAGGAGTCTGGTGAACATATGACTAATGCTGAGGACGATGACGAGATACATACTCGCCATCTCCCTCCTCAGAGCGGGTCTACAAGAGCTGGGAAGTCGTATCTGAAGACTCTCATTTGTGCTGTCCAAGAGGAAGAATGGAAAAGTTGTTTCGCTGATCTCTTCCCATTCCCACCCACTTCATGCTATTACCCCATTTATAGAGTTACCACAAGCGGAAGCTGAGCCTGCCCTGGGCCATCCTTCCTGTGGGGTGGAACATGTAATAAATAGCATGAAAGTGAAGAGGCTTGATGAGGCCTTAGCTTGTTTTGAAGAACAGCAAAACTGCACAATTTGGTGTAACCCTCCATGTCATAAAATCGCCGGACCACCCCCACTCCAAGGTGCACCCCCATCCGTTAGCACCACCACTCCCACTCCAACTGGCGTCTCTAGTCTTTGCACCAAGATTGGGCATCACCGTTCCTGTCCATTTCACACTCCACTCATCGTCTGTTGCCTCTCAATCTTCAGATATGAGAGAGTCCGCTGCTACAGAGGAGGTTACATCCCGCACCACGGCAACCCCCCCCCCCCCTCCAGTGGTGGGCAGGGGAGCAGTCTGTTCAGCAGATTCTCGGCTCGAATATTCCCGGTACTTAAAAACTATGACAGTACCAACCGTCGTGTAACGGGAGATGTCACTCCCAATCCAAAGGGCATACCTGCCCACAACTGCCCTACCACCACCATCCCCACCCCCATCCGTGAGCAGTCAGAACATCACACCAAGACACAGAAAGCCAAGAGCATACAGAAAACACTTGCCTACAAGGCTGGATACGTCAATTCATAGTTGCGCAAACATTACATACTTACTCGGTTATCTAGAAAGTGTAACGGAGACATTCAACATCATCAACAACATAGATAGCATGCACCTAGGTTTTATAATAGAAAAAGTTAGACACCTTTTTCTGCAACATTCCCTCGCATTACGCCAACGTCACACAGCAACCCTGACTTCCCTACAACAGAACACCACCATCATCAACACGAGTCAATATTTTCCATAAAACAGCCCCAGTAGTAGTGGCAGAATTAAAATGATACCACCTCCCTCAACTGGATTTCCATTTAGACAAATGGCCATGGCCAAGAATATAAAACTCCCATGCGGACCACACTGTCCGGGAGAACCTCAGGATACTGGCCAGGGCCGCCGGCCTTTCTTATTCTAGCCGGTATCCTGAGGAGGTTTTTCTATCTGTGAGACACTTTTCTACCTATCCTACCCCACCTATCTCCTACCCCAGCATGTTGCTATTCCAGCCGGCTGGTGAGTGTGTGTGTGTGTGTGTGTGTGTGTGTGTCTATGGTGCTTTTACCCCACACTGGGGAGTGTCACGGTGGGTCTTTATCTAACCTGGTCATATTACCCCGGCCTAGCGTCTTACCTAGTTTCGAAAATTCAGGTAAGTTCTAGCGAGGTCTTTTGAGCGGATTTGAACCCCAGTCTGCAGCCTGGGAATCCTATGTAATACTCTAGTGAGTGACCCACCGCAACACCACTAAAATCTCGCCTCTTAGTAATCTTATCTCTGAGCGTGAGTATTGCGGTTACTGCGCTTATCAGTCTGACGTCACTTCGAGGTAACGCAGTAACAGCAATGCATAACTTATCAGCAGTAATTACTAATGCATACACGGCCGAGGTAGTTAAGGCGTAAGATCCTTGTTTTGTGTTTATTAGCGAACTTAAAATCACAGGTTCAAATCTCGCTATTACCATTTGTGGATAACTCGGCCATTTATGGTCCGATTTTAAAATGGTAAACAGTTTTGAAATTCTCGCTTCATTCCGGCCCTAATCGGTGCCAAGAACGCCGAGAATGAAGTGATTTCTCGGTACAATATAAGCATACACTCTCTCACAATACTGACACATGGATCTGATGCGTGCGCATGTGTACTACGCACTAGTAGTGTCGGGGTCAAAAGGATACCACCTCCCTCAACTGGATTTCCATTTAGACAAATGAGTAGGGGCTGAATGCCCATTTAGAGACAAGCCCCCACAGTGATATACACCACTGATCGCCATCAACCACAGGGCTGGCCTCTATTCTGTGTAGGCTCAGACAAACACGTAGTTACTTCCAGAGTCGCATCGGCATGATGGGACCACCCATAGGGGCTTCCATCTACCTTGACAACGCTCACCTGGGAGGAGGCTAAAGTGATTAGCATGTGAATCATTGCAGACTCTGGCATGTTCACATGTTACGCAGAGAATCTGGTGCTGAGCAGGGGTCTCCAGCAGACAACCACGGCCTACCCTCTACAAAACCATAGAAGTGGCAGACAGACTCGATCTCTTTATGTGGGTGAAAGTGGTCGTAAATGTTTCTCCGCAAGGGGTCGGCCCAAGGATTGTACTGGTGGTCATCCCGGAAGTGGGCCCACTTGGCATCCAATATCATGGCAGTCTCAGCACCCTGTACCACTGCTGTAGACGCCAGCACGAGCAGTATGATGAGAATCATGGCTATATATGAAGAGTTAAACTGAACAGAGTGAACCCCTCGAGAAATATCTGTGCTAGATCGAGCCCTGTTCCGTCCTGATCGATAGTGATCTTCATCCCCTTAGGGGCAGGGGCTAGCTGCTTCACTCTGCCCCCGGCTAAGAAACGTAGCTCTAGGACTATATGAGTCATTTGTGGGCTAGTGAGTCCAACTCGCTGAAGCAGTTTAACAGCACCCTTGACTTTGGAGACATGTGACACACCATCTACCCATAGGGTGCCCTCCTGGAGGTTAACAGCTTCTTCTGGTCCATCGAATGGACGACACAGCAGGAACTTTCCACCTGTAACCCCGATCCAGTGACCCACCCTCGTCAGGGAGACACCTTCACCTATGTAGGTGAGGAAGGATGATCCCCGATTGTAGAGCTTTCAAACTGTCCCATCCTTTTTCACAACAGTGGAGAGGGGAGTAACCTCTATGTCAATGACTGCGGGAGGCCCATATAGGAGCAACCATCTTTGCCAGTCACCCCCAGGTCCAGCGCGGTACCACACTTCATTCTTCTCAAATATGAACTGCAGGTTTTTTGCCAGGGTCAATAGCAGGCCATCATGGGCCATCGGCGGGGCACCGCTTGAATAGGGTTTGACCAGACGAAAGCTGAGGTCGTTATTTAGGGTGTTGATGTCTGCCACCTCTGTATCCGAAAGCTCAATCAATGGCTCGAGGATGTACTTCCTCTTCGGGAAATCGTACCGAAACACGATCTTGTGGCCATCTATGTTGTGACCCAGGTGCTCCTTCATCACATCCTAGAGGTCTGTGAGCAGCTCCACCCCATCACCACCAACGGGGTGGAGGGAGAATGCCTTTGAGCTTGCTTTGTACTCTAAGGCGAATGACTTGCCATCGCTCTCTTCTACCTTGGCAGCATCATCTGTGTACACATCTGCCAGGTCAGCAAGACCAGTCGAGTGAGCAATATGGGTTCCATAGCACGCTATAGAAGGGGTTAAGCAGGAGATATAACCATGCCGATTGTCCGACTGATGCTCTCCGGTGGTGAGAATGTAATCTCACCCTCTTTAGAGGGGAGATGGTTGGTACAGTACTGTGTAGAATGGGTCCTCTTCGAGGTGCCCCAGCGGGGCACAACATACATACACGCCGATGTGCTACATCAACCTCCAGGCAGTGCACACAGCAGTTCACTAGTAGAAGTCAGCCGGGACGTGATAGAGTATCTGCCAGGTGCCAACAGCAACCTATGGAAAGCTATCAGGCCTAGCCTGTTCACACCTGTAAATCACCTGTTTGACAGCCCCTCCAATAGCATATATGCCAGCATGGATGGGATATCGGACGCCCATTTAGAGTTTACACTCTTATTACTCATTGACTTGATGACAACATGATATCATCCCAGTATTATCTGCCCTTGGCCGAGATGATGAAGAAAGAGGTTCGCCCCTTCATGACCCCTGCACAGATAAGGGCCGTAAACGAACAGAGGCTCACACTGCAACAAGAAGGAGAGCGACTACAGTGGGAGAACTGGTATCAACAGAATGTGAGTCTTGCAAGGAACCCGAAGTAACAGTGAAAATTTCCGATACTGGCAGGCCCTCCTGGAGGAGAGCACGCGGGACGCAGGAGTCTTGACAGACGACGATGAGCTAGATGTCTTCACTGACGAGGGTGAGCCAGGTGTCTTCTCAGACGAGGATGAGCCAGATGTCATACAGTGGAAAGAGGAGATGGCGCAGAAGTGTAAGACCAAGAAAGCCATCCAGCGGCGGACCTACTATCTTGGTGATACGGTTCCAGATGTCACGTCTCAGAAAGCTACTGGTACCCAACATAGTGCTGGATGACCTCTGTCTAAGAGACGTCTGTCTCGAAACCAGCAAGCTGGCATGGTTCACCAGGCTCTCCAAAATGAACCCTTCTAGGACTCATGAGCAGATTCTGCAGGTGATGCAGGTTTAATCTCCAGGTATACTATGGCAAAATCAGAATGGCAGAAGCAACCAGAAATATACCCCTCCGTGCCTGCTGACGATGGGGGTACAGTACATGGCTGGCTACTCCAGCAGATAGATACCATCAGACAGAACCTCATCCATGAGGCAGAAAAGTACAGCAGAATGCGCATGCGATATAAGCAGCCTACAACGTCCTCGCACGTACAACCACTGCTGCGGGTGTGATTGGAGCCAGTGCTGTTGTGGCAGCTGTGGCCACTCTCGCTACAGGGGTGGGGGCCATCGTCGCCATCCCGCTGGGTGGCATGACACTAGCCGCCACTGTCTTTGCCACGGGCTTGGGGGTGGGGCAGCGGCAGATCACAAGGAGGCTGGAGGAGCATGCTAAGTACGTGGCATTGGCCCAGAGTATGCTACGGACTATCAACGAGTCTGTCAGCAAAGCTCTCGAGGATGGCCAGGTCACCGATGAAGAGTACCACCATATATTGAAGGTCCAAGCCCTGCACCACACAGAGAAACCTAAAGTGCGACAGCAATACCTCAAAGGCTCCAGCGGGCGGGTTGATATGCAGGAGTTAGCAAACGAGATGTTATGGCGAGGTCACCTCGCTGGTCTCTGGAGTCGAGACGACTACAAATAGTGTGCTGCCTGTACGGTAGCTTTAAGAACACCAGTATAGATGGCCTTCCAACTGAATCTCATGACAGTCATCCGGAGCCAACCACCCCTCCTGGGTACACCCTTGACTGGCCTGAGAGGTCTACTGGATGATATACCAGAGCTAACACCGTTCTCCATCACAGTGGATGGACGTTCCCGAAGCAGCTTCTCTGTCAACCCATGACCGCTGACCAACCGCCCCATCACCATGAAGGATGCGAAGCAAGCTCATACTTGGATGGCTGCTCCAAGCCTCTCATACTGGAATCAGCAGCTGAACTTTGCCGTGTGGTGTGTCACTACAGGATGTGGAGTAAGTTCCACCCTGCTTCACTCCTATTCTGGTACTCCTGAAGCTGTGCTCATCGCCAGCTGTCTCAGATTCCACGTGTACTTCATGGTGCGACGAATCCTCCATGAGCTGGGTGCAGGCCTCCCTGATACAAACGACTTCGACCCACAGTTCAACAGTCATAGCGTCTCAGCAGCCAGCAGACTACAGAGAGAGTTCAGCGCTCACCCAGACTATCGGTGGCATGGTGGTGCCAACAGCGGGCTAGGGGTTATGTACGGTGACAAGAGCTGTGACTATCGAACCCCCCGACGAGTAGGCCATCGGAAGACAGCGACATTCTCGTTCGATCCAGACTCCGACCATGGAGCGCTGGTGCAAAATATGCACATCACTGGCTTGCGGCAGGACTATCCAGATGTGTGGAAGTACTTTGCCCCACACACCACCTCAGGCCTCACATCAGCATGGATCATCCGGATCAACCAGTCCCTGGAAGCACTGTGCTACTGCCTCCTTACGGCACAGACCCAGCTGCGGCATTCCATAGATGGTGTCAGTGGAGCAGAGGTCCAGGTCATGTTCATCAGTCTCGTTGAGGATATGATCATTGTGGCAGATCCCAGTAGTCTTATTGCTAAGTTCCAGCAGGGGTTGCAGAAGGCCCGTCGCAAACTTGACTTTGCTATTTCGCCACACCTACGGTTGATTCCGAGCAACATGGTCGTGAACATCGAGGACCCCCAAGTCAGGGGCTATAACAACATGATAGTTGAGGGGAGTTCCCCCGGTGTCCACTTCGGCTTCAACACTGCCATCAATGCAGCTACGCATAGTACGAGCCATACAGGTGTTCCGACCCTGACACTGCAGCCAGTCGACACGACACCGCTTCCCGTGGTAGCTCTACATGTGGTGTCAGGCCTATCTATCATGGTGCTCGGGATTACCTTATTCCGCCACTAGCACATCATCTATAAGACTATCCTGACTCACTACAGTAGCAGAGGGGACCACGGTGAGACACTGAACCAGCTTGGCATGCCCTACAGCCCCTATACCCACTGCCAACATGCACATCCAAGGGCTGGAGGATTCAGCAGCGCATCCTTTTTCCAGCTTAAGTATCGCAGAGCCTTGTTCAGCTCTGAGTCAGGTGAGGCCATAGAGGTCTGCAACTGCTGGAACACATCTGACAGATACTCCCAATCCTTGTAGAAACTTTAGCTCGCAGGAGCTGCTCGACGATACTCCCGCCAATGATAAGGTATTCGAGGAAGCAGATCTGTCCCTTGCCAAAGCCTAGATAGAGCTTCACAGCTGTCAGCTCCTCTGACAGCTCAGCACTGGAGAGCTGAGCGAGCTCATCTGGTGTCTTCTTCTTGTAGTCCTTCAACTCCCTCCGGAAGACATCATAGTACTTCTCGCATTGCGTGAGCCCGGACATTTTTAAGATGTCTCAATAGAGAGATGAATATTCCTGAGTACCAACCCGGCCACCTGACAGACGCAGACTGGGAAGATCTTATTAGCTCTCTCGACAAGGGACGCAGACGATTAACCGCATTGTATACTCAGTACTTAAACAATGACGTCAACGGTACAGATCGTAAAGCAACTGCCCGAGAGCCAGGCGAGTCTTCAGAATGTGGAGAACTGGCTGCGAACCAAGACACAGGAGTTACTGACCAAAGCAAAACCTCTGGCAGTCCATGTCGCCAGTAACGTGGCGGCGAATGTGGCCATGGTGAAGATGACAGGGGGAAGTGAGGTTCTTGCTGCCGCCACTGTGGCTGTCCTCGCTACAGTGGTGAGTCGGGTGGCCAGGCACTGTCTCGGAATAACTCACCCCATCCCAAGGATTGCCCTCAGTGGTGCCTCCTACACTGTTGCCGCCAAGATTATGGGTGAACGTGTTACACTAATGGAGGCCGTGGTTCTAGGGCTAGCAATGAGTGCAATGGGTGAGATCATCGTCGCCTACGCTTAACCCCTCTGAATAGTGAGAGATGGATCATGAGACCCCTGCAGCATATGAGGCATGGCATGCTGGAGGGTGGTGTGTATCCCATAGTCGAGCACGCAGACTGAGGATTGCCAATGCCTGGGAATGGTGGACCGCCCACAAGGTGTGCCCCATGCAGAGAGGGCCAGTACCCTGAGCACTGCTACCTATTCCCTTGGCTGACTGCGTGGTCCTCCTATGCCCAACTATTTCACTGGGGGTATGACTAGTAGGTTTAAGCTGTCTGTATATGACTATGACTCTGTCACTCACAGACCTAGAAAGCACAAAGCTAGGCGATCTTGCTCACTTGGGCGAGGTACGCCTCGGTTCAAATGACATCGTTGCCTTATCTCTTTCCTAGCCTTCGATGAGAAGGGAGACCCGTGGGAGATCCGAGGTACCATCCCAGCCCGAGATCTCATCGGGAGCACTGATACGGTAGGACAATTGGCCATAAACAAGGCCAAGACTGTATACAAGGGGATGGGCATCAAGGAGAGGGTGATGAGGCAAGGTATGCTCGGAGTCGATGAGGCTGGAGCCATCAAGGTTATGGCTGAGTCCTATGCACAGGACCTGGTTAAAGATCTCCTGAGACCATGGAGCACATTCATCCAGGTTGGAGGGAATCTCAAGATAGGCACCCTCAGCCTGAACAGTATCACTGTCGATGGCCAAACAGGTACAGGGGCTGTCGACAGCCTCCGGCTACCAGCAGTGATGGGGGTCAGGGCTCTTGAATTTGCTGCCAATGTAAGCCCACAGGATAGTCATGGCTATTTTTGCAGGTATCATACAGATACTGGATGTACTAGACACTGTGGGTGCTGACACAGGCCCTCTACGCTATCTTCATGCTTGATGCCTCCATCACATCCTTCATATCCGCCGGATATGCAGGATGATCCTCCAGCTACCAGAGGTGAAGGGGTCAGGGCTCTTGAATTTGCCGTTTAAGACCATGGGATAGTCATGGCTTCCCGTGCCTGTATCATACAGATACTGGATGTACTAGACATTGTGGGTGTTGACACAGGCCCACTACGCTATCTTTTCAGCTGCTGCTGGGATTTCACGCTTGACGTCTCCATCGCATCCTTCGTATCCGCCGGAGGTGCAGGATTCCCCGCTCTGCAGGTGAAAGAGCTGGTGCAGGACGTACTAAAGTTTAGTCTCCCAGATATAGACGAGGCTACCGCCGACCAAGTGCTAACCATCCTCCGCACACATGTCTGTACCATTCGACAGTAGGCCAGCCGATGCTGGCCAGGTGGTGCTGATCATTGCCCCATCAGGACACAGGAAAAACATCTTGCTGCGGGCTCTCCTGGCTGAACAACTACACTCTCAATAGATCCTTCTGGTGTCTGACTCCGCCGCTGAGGCGGTTGACAGTAATGATCAATGGTACAATGGCCCAATCACCAAGATGCAGAACCTGCAAGCACTGATGGAGAAGCTGCTGGCAGCCCAACTGACAGAACCACTCGTTCTAGTTATTGATGAACCTGCAATCGACCAGCAGACAGTCGCCTACCTCAGCAACATCACCAGGTGCATCCGGCACACAAAGATAACTGTCTTCATCTTCTTTCAGAAGTACACCTGTGAGATCTCACCAGACATCCGCCACAAGGCCCGGTTGCTATACTTCAGCTCCATGTGTGGACGTGCCCTGCTCGAGACCATATACGACAACTTAACCCTCAAGGAGACCAAAGGGGACTTTATCGCAGGTGTACAGAGGGCAGCTGAGCTGTACCGCTTCATCTTCAGCAACAATGAGACAGGTGAGCTGTCACACTTCAAGCCATCTCTGGAAAAGGCGCAGACCTTCACCTACAAGCTGATTCCAGCCAGGAAACTAGCCTGCTATACGCGTCATCGCTGACAGACTGTCGCAGTTGCCGCAACTTTTTTCATTCATCAGAAGGTTGCGCGGTCTCCGCTACTTCGTCCGCGGTCTCTGCTACTTCATTAGATGCTTGAGGAACTTCGTCAGAAGCTTGAGGAACTTCGTCAGAAGCTTGAGGAACTTCGTCAGAAGCTTGAGGAACTTCGTCAGTTTCGTCAGAAGCCTGTCGCTTAAACTCTACCCACTGAGGGTGAGAGTCTAGGGCTCTCTTCTTCTGGAACTTCTCATGGAAGATCCACTTTGTCCATGCGCGATGAGCATCTGACTTGCGAGCGGATTTGATAAGGTAGTCCTGGTAGTTATCTGGGAATTTCAGAAATGCTGCCAGATCACTGGCCAATCGCCTGTGCCCTTCTTCGTTGAAGAGATGCTCAACATCCTCCTTGCGGCCAACAGTGAGCCCATCCTGAGTACCTTCTGCATGACCAGTGTCATGGCTCTCTGCTACAGCGGCACTGACCTCCTCCCTGAAGTAGTTATTTGCTCCAGACTGAAGGCTATCCAGCATATCTCGCTTTTCCTGGCTATGGAGGCTAAATACGGCAGCCCACTTCCCACCTGTTAGTAGATTTTTGGGGTCGACCTTCGCATTATGGAGAGCTAAAATAACATGACTGTTGGTTTGGGCCACAGGAGGTAGGTCGAGTGTCCTGCCCTGGCTGCTGTCAAACTTGTGGTAGAATATCCGAGTCAGGAGTTCTTTTGTACTACGAGCTGGCGCTCCTTCCTCTATGATGGCCAGTATCTCCGCATCAGACGGAGGTGTGAACTTGGCTCGCTCATGGATAATGTTGATGACACGAAGCAGTCCTCGGACCCTGTCACAGTGGGACAGTGCACGCCGTGGCTGTCGTGCCGACTTGTCCTGCTGCCTATAGCCGTTTAACCCCTCTATGTACCCAGACCTTAAACATGCTGCAGTATGTGCAACATCCAGATGGGGCCATTGAACCCGCGACATCGCACCGCACTGATCCACGGAAGGACTGCCTGACGGTCATTCGACCTAGTATACACGATGAGAATCCGTTGTCCGCTGCTGGGAAGTACATTGACTTGCAATCTCGGCACAGATCCACGAGATCAAGAGCATGACACTCGAGTTCAAGCTTCAGAGCACAATAGAACAGACGGTAGAGCTCCCGCAGGTTCTGAACAGGTGGGAGATCATGCAGAGCAACAGCACCATGGACACAACCTATGTGAACGGTGAGTACCGAGTCCTAGGTCCGCTGGCTCGTGGCCCAACATTCTATGTGAAGGGAAAGGGGTACTATGCTGTGGGGTGCAATGAGGGGTTCACAGAATTCGAACTACGGCAGGTGTCGAGAATCCCATGGCAGTTCCACTCTTAACCCTCCTCGAGAACACACACATGATTCCGGCTGCCATGCAGGATAGGCTGTTCCTCTGTGTGTACACTGAGCAGCTCGCAGATGCGACAATGAATGCTCCAAGACTTCATGTCTGGCATGACGAGAATGACCAGGAGCTGAAGGAAACGGGTTCCAAACAGCGGATCATGCATGTGGAGCGAGAACACCAGCAGATCCAAGCCACAGCTAACAAACGGGTAGAGCTGACATTGCATCGTGGTGCATCAGACTGTGTCGCTGTTGCGGTCCTGGTTCAGAAGGGAGGAGCCATCCAGCAGGTGGATATGCGAGACGACTTCAAGCTTGTGGTTGCTGGGACCAATGTTCTTGGTGAGGTACACGAGCTGGCTGATTGCCAACTCTACAGACAGAAAACTAAGTCATATGCACTTCTGTGCCTAACCAGTGGAAGCGACGGCCTCGAGTCGGCACTCGAGGGCTGTCACCACCTCGGGGGCAGGGACATCCCACCTAATCAGGGCAACCGGCTCAGCTTCAACGTCGGAACCCTCATAGCTGGGACTCGCTCATTAGGTGTGATGGTACTTTACTTTGGCTCAAGACTCTCATCTGCCTCTTTGAGGCTCTGGTTGGCCTGAGCTCGGAGTTGTCGTCGGCGTGCCTCCCTCTGGCGCATATGCTCGAGTGCTTTGCTGTACTCAAACTTCTCCTTAGACAGCTTCTCCATCGCCTGGTTATGACGCTCAGTCCCCAGTTCGCTAAGGCAAACATGCCCGCATTCAAGATTGCAGATGCCATGCTATAGACTACAGTTTAAAGCTACTATATAGCTGTCCCCAAGCGACGGATCCCCAGAGCGATGTATGAACCAGAGGCTCATGAAGATCTAGTCGAGGATATAGATGTCGAGGACTATGAGGAGGACTATGATGAGGATGATGATGCAGACGACTATGATGTAGCGGAGACCATGGGTGAGTATGATGATGTAGAGCCTGAATCCCGCAAGCTAGTACACAGAGTGAAAGGAATCTCTCGCACTTACGTAAAAGGTTCTATTGGGCCGCGGCAGCAGTTGGGGCTCTGATCGCTCTGTTCACAATGAAGGCTGGCGAGACGGTTCGCAAGATCGCCAATAATTCTCTACATGGGGTGGAGAAGAGTTCTGAAGCCATACCAGCCATCGCCCTGGGAGTAGGTACGTTTTTCGGAGTCGCAGGCTCTTGGCTACTGCACGTTGCCATAGCACTCATGGCCATCTGGCCATACTATATTAGGATGGCGTCTCTGCACGACCCGGTCAAATCCCTTAACTTCCGAGGGTTGGTCGATAAACTACTGTTCGGTGAGGATCCAGCAGAGATTAGACACCAGTGTACGGAGGTGTTTGAGGAAGTCTTCAGTGATGGTCGAATGAATGACGGCCATCTGTTCGTCTGTTTAGAGTTCACCCAGGCCATGCGTGACAGGACGGGAGTGGATGTCAGTGATGAAATCCGGGAGTTTATCAACCGTCTTTCTGGAGGAACTCTACTATCAGCCTGGTGGATATTACTGTGAGCCCCCTCAACTACTCGAGGCCGCACGTTGCAAGGGCCACAAACTCACATTGGAGAAAGTTAGCCAGTGGCTCAGCTGTCAGGTGATGTGGCAGATATTAAGACCTCGTCCACGGCACATCAGGCATGCCTATTTCGAGGAAACTGTCCCGAACAGAGTTCACCAGGCCGATGTTCTATTCCTTCCACATGACTCAGTTGGTCGTATGCCCTCACCATCGTCGATGTCACCAGCAGGTACAAGGTGGCAGTACCGCTCACAGACAAGTCAGCTGGCCAGGTGGCCCAGGCATTCCAGGGTGTCTACGAGGCTTCGGAAAATCCCCTCCAGTGGCTGGAATTGTTGCAGGTGGATGAGGGTAAGGAGGTCAGAGGGGAGACTGCAGCCCTCATGCAGAAACACAGTGTGGCAGTTAGGCGAGGCGAGGTAGAGCATCACCGTGCCCAGGCTATCATTGAGTGGTGGAATTGGACACTGGCAGAGAGACTGTTCCCACCCCAATATGCCCAGGAAATGGCCGCTCTGAGTGAACGTTCTAGCGTATGGGTGAGAGGGCTGGCTGCCTGCTGTGGTGGAGAGCTCCAATGCAGAGGTTACGAGGCTAATCGGGAAGAACCTCTGCCAACAGACCTCATTCTGCTGCTTTGACATTCCCTTACCCGAGCACTTACTCGCAGCTGCACTCTCCACGTAGTAGCGTTTGGAGCAGAGAGCAATGCCACGAGAGCCTTCGAACTCGAGCTTGAACAATCCCAGAGTCCGTCCGGACCATTTGTCACAAGCTAGCCAGTCCCATTTATGAGCCTGGTACTCTGCTCGCATCTCACGGCGAATGACATCGTCAAGGTTGGAGCCTGCTATAGCGATATATGCAGAGTCAGTGTCCATCTGCAGGTACTCAATGCTGTCATGAGCTATGTAGCGATTGAGGAAGTCATAGTAGAACTCCAGCATTCACAGCTTCGCAAGCTCATAAACGGCTATCCTCACATGGAAGGGCCTTCGAATTGTGATTCTCGGCTTGTGACTCTGGAGCTCGTATGACTCACCGATCTCCTCGAGATCTTCAAACCATGCACTACGCAAGGCCTTGTCTACCGTGTGTTCATCCTTCGTGAAGCTGGTGTTGCTATGACATTCTAGGGCCTCGATGAGCTTCCCGTAGGCACTGTTGCCAAAGAGTTTGAAGAGATCTGCCAAGAGCTCTTTGCTCTTATCTACATCTCCCGAGCGGCGGGCCTCCATACTATTCTCCACGAACCACTCGAATGGGCGCTTGGCCTCATAGTCTATGGTGTGGTATACAGCAGTAATCTCCAGGCCATGGGTTATGTACCACTTGCGGGTCTGGGCATACAGCAGCTGCTTCTTGCCAGAGAGGGCACCGACCAGCTTCTGGGTGGTGGTCCGCTTCCTCCCTCTTCGCCCTAAATATGCCAGCATCTCAAACGAGATTGCCTCTACCGGGATCTCCCGGTTATAGAAGAGAGGAGGCATTTCCTCGAACTTTGTCCACAGAGCCTTGGGGACCTCTATATCCACCTCAGCAAACCCAAACCAGCTGTCTGCTAGGAGAGCCACCTTAAAGCTAGCTACCCCACTGAGTCCGTAAGAACAAGTAGAACGCATGCGCACGGGTCAGATCCACGTGTCAGTATTGTGAGAGTGTATGCTTATATTGTACAGAGAAATCACTTCATTCTCGGCGTTCTTGGCACGGATTAGGACCGGAATGATGTGAGAATTTCAAAACTGTTTACCATTTTAAAATCGGACCAGAAATGGCCGAGTTATCCACAAATGGTAATAGCGAGATTTGAACCTGTGATTTAAGTTCGCTAATAAACACAAAACAAGGATCTCACACCTTAACTACCGCGGCCATGTATGCATAAGTAATTATAACTGATAAGTTATGCACTGCTGTTACTGTGTTACCTCGAAATTTCGAAACTAGGTAAGATGCTAGGCCGTGGTAATATGACCAGGTTAGATAAAGACCCACCGCGACACTCCCCAGTGCTGTGTAAAAGCACCACAAACACACACACACACACACCAGCCAGCTGGAATAGCAACAGGGTGGGGTAGGAGATAGGTGGGTTAGGATAGGTAGGATAGGATAGGTAGGATAGATAGAAAAGCGTCCCACATATAGAAAAACCTCAGGATACCAACCAGAATAAGAAAGGCCAGCCACTGGCCGGTATCCTGAGGAGGTTCTCCCGGACAGTGGGGTCCGCATGGGAGTTTTATATTCTTGGCCAAGGCCATGGCCATTTGTCTAAATGGAAATCCAGTTGAGGGAGGTGGTATCATTTTAATTCCGCCACTACTACTCCCCCTTATCCAGTATGCAGAAAACTGATCATACGGAAAGGAGGAACAACACCGCAGCCATCTACAGTATGTGTTATGGGGGATTCACCCAATCTCCCCCCCCACCCCACTCCGGAAACGTCGTACATAATCAGCTAAACTATCACCCTTCAATCACATGTAATAACAGTCAAAATTATTAAGAGAGCAAGATGCCGACAGTCTGTCATCAGTATCAAGTAGGAACTTGCTATCGAATGGAAAATCGATAATTGTCTGATTCAAGTATGACCTTCTTGGTGATCCGCGCTCTAAAGTAACTCTGTCCCGTCTCTAGACTCGGTCATTAAAGAGCGAAACACATCATGTCCGATAAAGTTGATACCACAAGCATGCAGAATCCCCGCCCCTCTGCAATAAAAATGTCACACATCATAACAGCGCAAGACACCCACAGATAAGCAGCCACGCATATCAATCAAATTCACCAACATGACACAGACACTCAGGATGACTGTATCACAATCTTCATACAACGCTGTTGTAAATTGTAAACTGACGCACGCACTTTCCGAGCTGTACTGTGATAATTGTGTTTGGTCTAGATGAGGTGAGACTAGTCCTCTGCACAGAGGAGGATGTTTGGCAGTCCACCCACCCTGTAAATACAGTCCAGCTTGGCGGGGTCAGTAGACTTGGATTCCGCAAGACATGGAGCTGTTTAAACCAAACAGTAAGTTACAGTCAGCTATACTGTCCGAATTTTGATTGAGAACATGACTGTTCTACCACGTATACAAATCATTAGCACCTGGGCTGATGAAGCAGCATAACAAATTAGACAGTATAACATCATGGAGAATTTCCGATATTCTCTTAGCTATATATTCCAGCCACTAATCAACATGGGCTGGAATAAATCTACTACACACAAGAGGCGGCGCGTGTATAAGATCACGTGCATATAAAGGGATGCTGTTCTGAGGAACAGAATAAAGATAACATATATTTCCATTTTTCGCATCAAATACGTATAATCAGCAGCATCAACTCCATCCATATACAGATTGGCTAAGTTTCCGATCAATCACTTGCTTTCAAATCAAGAATCACGTGATCATCGCTTCTATTTTCCGGTAAATTGAATCAAAGGCTATAAACAAAAGAACCACTCTACACATGACTACCACAGCGTGATGGAGGAGGCGAGAGGTGATGGGTAGGGGTCCAAGCCACTGACGTCATTACGCTCTCCCACACCCCATCGGGCGTTCCAGCCTGAAATTTGAGCAGGCGAGTTTATAAGCATCCAAATTGAAAAACCACTTCACGCTATTTAAAAGGTGATCATCTACAGGAATAAATAGTTCCAGATTTTAACGTTGATCGGAGACCCGATTTCCCGCCGAATGGGGATGAAAGCGACTGTCCTACCTTCTTATATTTATATTCGCCTTCTTCCTACGAAGGGAATATATAATCCGACTCCAGGAAAATAAAAGTTAAATATTTCCATATTTGGCGGGACCGACTCAGCCTAAAACTTTCGGGTGTGGTCATCTGCCCTCCTGTGACGTCACCAAAAAATATAAAAGGAGGAAAGTGCGCACTGAAATTTCATCTTCCCATCAAACTCGACACTAGGGAAGATCGAGCATTAGGCTACTTTCATGTCGCAAACCAAATTCTGCTGTTTTCTTTTTATTTTATTATCTTATGTTATATTGGCCAGGAAAGTTATGAAGAGTTAGGAAAGTTTGATTAGGTTAGTGCAGTTCCGCAAATAACCATCATGCAGAAATAGTATGTCGCTTGCGGAAAGACCTTGCCTTATCCGCCAGCTTGGAAGAATCGGCACCTGCTCACATCGGAAAGAAGTAACCGTGTACTGCTTTATCACACAACAGAGCCATGCAAGCGTGAGTTTTCCAGAAACTCGGACTTGAAACTTCACGTCAATCGTGACCATTTACTACAGAGAGCATTCTGTGCAGACTGCAAGTACCTGTATTCAGCCACTCGGTACAGTGTAACACACGCGTTAAAATTTAAACATTGTGTGCTGGTTGTGACATTAAAACCTGGTGAGCAAAATGAAGATATAGATATCCTCATGCCACATTTCTAAAATAGACTTCCAATTACCATGCTTTCAAAGGAAAAAAGGCAAAGACGAAGTGCATCAAACGATAACAATCTGACTTCCGCAAGTAGCTGGATCATTCACATCCACAACACAGCCAACCAGCACTCCAGCACCCAGCACCACAGCACCGGCAGCACCCGTAAGAACAGCACAGGCAGCACCTGCAGCATTGGTATTCACACCAACTGTAGCATCTGCACCGGCAGCACCAACAGTGACAACACTGACAGCACACAGCTGTTTCTGTTTCATACTGTATATATTATCTTTATTTCTGTGTGCTTATAACTAACGAGCACCGTAAGGTCCTATGACCTGATATACTGTTAGCACTGTAATAGTTAGTTATGTATATGGCAGGTAGCCATCCTAGTTTTTCTGTTTTGTTTATATAAAAACTCTAGGATGCAGTATGCTAGGCAATACTATATAGCAACATTATATCCGCATCACTATTCCCTATTCAATTTTGCGCTGAGGCCACTGATCATGTTCATATTGCTCGAACCTGACATGTGACTGAATAAACCTGGCTAATTTAGCTCGATAGGATAGGTTTAAAGTAGTTAGGGACAATCTCACCGTAAGAGACACAATGTGTACGTCTCTTCTGGCTGTCGTGGATATGTAACCCTGCACACCAGCTAGATTGTATAAATTGGCCAATTACCTTAGGGCCTCTTATGGCTACCGATTATTCAAGTAAATATACTTACCATTTTAATTATTCCGTTAATTACAGCTTTAATAATTATACTTTGTCTGTATAAACGGTCCTGATGACTAAAAGGAATCATAACGGTCTTAGGACCGCTAGTTATAATTTCTTTATCTATTTATAGTTATTCTTATTTTTCTGTAAGGTGTTTTTCGCTAACTGCACCGTAGTAGGTCCGTCAACCTATAATTTATATGAGATTATAAGTCAAACTAACCACTGGAACGATCAGCAAATGGGTGAATATCTCGCCGCAAAGCTTTCCAGAAAAGCCCTTCAAGTTCTTGCGGATCTCGGGACTGATTATACGCTAACCTACACCCAATTGGAACGAGCACTAACAGAACGATTTGGCGACACGGCTCTTGGAGAAACAAGCTGGTTACAACTTAAAAGTCTCCGACAATGCGCGGGAGAAACTCTACCCGAGCTTGCTAGTCGAATCAGGAGACTAGTCTCTTAGTCGCGTACCGTAGCACCAATATAGAAGGCGTAACGCATCTCCATCTGGACATGTTCATCGATGCGTTAAGCGGTGAACCCGCTCTTAGGGAAAAACTCTTCCTTGCTGACCACGGGAGTTTAGCCCAATTGACGGCCACCGTGGTCCGCATAGAAAACTTTCTGGAGTGGGAGAAAACTAACCGACGCCAACTCCACCCTATCAATGAGGTAGAGGGTGCAGTAATCACCACATCGACCAACGGTCACACCACGTCAACAGCATCAACACCTACAGCACAATCGCCACCTCAGACCATGTCACAGAATTCCAATCAGAATCAAGATACATGATAATGCCAGGCATCTGGCCATGGACTGGACTGTTACTCGTATCATCTGGACTGTTACCTGTATCAAAACGAGATTCCACTGGATCGGAATTCGCGATAGTGTCAAGGCATGGTTTGCCAAATGTATCCCGTGCCAAAGATGTGCTGTTGGCGAGGACCATATCGCACCATCTCAAATTAAGATAGTCGGTGCACCGTGGGAGTGAGTGGCTATTGATGTGCTCAGACCCTTGAATACGACGGATGACGGAAATAAATACATCCTCGTATTACAAGACTATTTCATGAAGTGGATAGAAGCATTTGCTTTGCCGGACCAAGAGGCATCCACCGTAGTGGAGGTCTTGGCAAGCAATGTGTTCTGCCGGTTTGGTATGCCTTATGAGTTACACTCTGATCAAGGAAGTAATTTTGAGAGCTGGCTCATATCAGAGCTCTGCAAATTGTTTCATATCGTCAAAACAAGGACGACTCCATACCATTCTCGCAGTGATGGGATGGTAGAGAGGTTCAATAGAACTCTCGCGGAGATACTTAAAAAAGAAACACGCCTTGATTGTGGAGATTGGGATCTATGGCTCCCATATGTACTCATGGCTTACCACACTTCAGTACATTCCAGGGGTTACACCCCTGCTCGGTTAATGTTAGGACGTGAATTAGCCTTACCCCTGGATCTGGCAATGCCCCGGATACCAGGAGAGAAAAATTAATTATCTCTCTATGTTGAACTCTTGAGGCAGCGGATAGAGCACGCCCATGAGTTAGTGACAGAAACTTTATCGACTGCACACCGGCGGCAAAAGACATGGCATGACCGGAGAGTTCATGGAGATCCATATGAAGCGGGAAGGACGGTTTGGGTACACGATTCACGACGGTCTGCAAATGTGCCAAGTAAACTGAGTTACCAGTGGAAAGGTCCCTATGTGGTAGTAGGTAAGACGTTGGACGTGACCTACCATATCCGTGCTTTGGATGGCCTGACCTCAGTCATCCACTTCGATCGACTTAAACCGTGTGTCAGTGACGACCCAGCACCAGAGCTCGGGCTGGGCGTTTCTCATGACACCGGTACCCAGACAAATATTTCTACGGAGTCGTATTCCCCCGATTAGCGCAGAGCACCGCGGTGCCAGTTCGACCCACCTTCTACCAAGCTGGAATGCGGATGAACAAGCAGCTGATGCTGAGGACGATGACGAGATATGTACTCGCCCTCTCCCTCCTCAGCACAGGTCTACTCGGTCTGGGAAGCCGTATCTGAAGAATTTTGTGTTTGTTTTGTCCAAGGGACTGGATGGAAAAGCTGTTCCGCCGAACTCTTCCCATTTCCACCCACTTCATGCTATTCCCCCCCCCCCACCCATCATAGAATTACCACAAGCGGAAGCTGAAGCTGACCCAAGCCATGCTTCCTTTGGGGTGGAACATGTGATGAATAGCATGGAAGTGAAGAGGCTGGATGAAGCCTTGGCGTGTCTAGAACCACAAAACCGTACAACGAGGTGTACCCGACCACGCCCCAAAATCGCCGGACCACTCTCCAACCAAGCGGTGACTAAGAGGGATAGGGTCCTCGAAGGTTGCCGCTAGCAGGCGGCAGTGGGCCCACGAGGGTCCGGGGACACATAAAAAAAGAAATGGAGAGTATAGTGCAGAGGAGATACTGAAGGCCTCCATGTCTAACGAAGGATGAATTAACATCCTACTGTGGTACCGTCTGGTCGGCACCATGTTCGGCCTGCTGAGGCTTGGGTTCATCCTGTCTCAGTAAGTGGACATGTGTGGTACGTGTATGATTGTCCACACCCAGGATATCTCTGGCAGACTAGAAGTTCGCTGTGTTTGCTAGAGATGGCCTGCAGGCAAGGCCGAGGAAAATGGTCAACGTTCGTATACTGTTGGCAGATAGGTGTGGATCAAACCGTCAGTTGCCCCTGAGCATGAGCTCAGATGGTGACCGTTATCAACTGGGTTCCTGGCCGGTCATCTTGATCTTGTCAGCTCATCAACCCGTTTCTGGTTATGAGTGGTCAGCATGGCTCAATGTACAGTCACGCCATTGCAAGCGTTCGTATTGCGAGTCATGCCTCCTGTGATCAGAGATCATGAAAAGTGATTCTTTGGGAAGCAAGAGGGTATGTGTGTGAGACGGTGTAACCTGTCACTTGTCAGATGGGTGGAGTGGTCTGAGATCCCAAGTACCCGTGGGGTGTATGACCTGTCTGGAACGATCTGCGCAGGGCCTCTCAACTTAAATGACGTCAAAGAACGATCTACGTGGAAGCCTTAGCTGCGACGTCTAGCGGGCATCACCTCCGTGGTACGGTCTATGCGGGGCTATGGCCCCTTGCCAAAATGACCTTAATTGGCGTCCAGTACTGCGATTTTGGGGCGTGGTCGGGTACACCTCGTTGTACGGTTTTGTGGTTCTAGACACGCCAAGGCTTCATGGCCCCTTGCCAAAATGACCTTAATTGGCGTCCAGTACTGTGTCTGCTCGGCGCGGGAGCTGTCAGTGTGTGCCTTGACTCTGTCCCGAATTATGTCCCCCTAACTTGGACTGGTTTTTCTCTCAGGCATATATACGGAGAAGAACCCAGCCTAGGCTGCATCCTGTGTGGCGAACTGGGCGTCAGTCCGGCTTAGCAGGGACAGTGAATCACACCAGGAAGGCCAAAGGGTACAAGCGACCCCTACCCGTCACCGCACAACCACGCCAGATCCAACTGGCATCCCTCATCTATGCACCAAGTTCGGACATCACCGGCCCAGTCCATTTCACACTCCACTCATCGTCTGTTGACTCAATCTTCAGATATGAGAGAGACTGCTGCTACAGAGGAGGTGGCATCCCGAACCGCACCAACCAACAATACCCCCCTCCTCACCCCCCCCCCCCCCTCGTTGGGCAGGGAAGCAGCCTGTTCAGCAGACTCTCGGCTCAAATTTTCCCGGTGTCTAAAACTATGACAAGACACCAACTGTCGTGTAACGGGAGATGGCCACATCCCCCTGTCCAAAGGTCACCCTCTCCATACTCCCCCGTGAGCAGTCAGGACATCACACCACAGACAGAACGTCAACACATACAGAACACACTTGCCTTCAGGGCTGGATACATCAATTCATCATTGCACGTACATCACATACATACTCGGTTATACTCAGCATAACAGAGACACTCAACACCGGCAACAACATCGTCTAGCAGCACCTATCAGTATTAATTAATTCACGGCAGAGACGTAAAAACTCCCGCAACAGTTCCACCCGCACCAGATGCGGGAGAAATAATATCTCCCCCCCCCCCCCCCCCAACCTCCCACAATAACAACAGACCCGGCGTTCACCAGCGTGGAAAACTGGAATGCGCCCACTTCGCTTTAACATTAGCATCATACAGCACATCGGACCTCCCGACAACAACATTATCGTCAACAAACAACAACCAACAAATTTCCCGCACACACCCTCTTATCTAGTTACGGGAGAACTGATAATGTAGATAGGATTCCACTACATCCATTTACAGTACTCGTCATGGGAGAAACGTTTGTCCAACGTCCCACCCTTTCCTCTCCCACGACATCGTACGAAAACAGCCAAGACTACCTACATCATTTACACGTAATAATAGTCGATATTATTAAGAGAGCAAGATGCCCACATTGTCGTCAGTCACGAGTAGGATTTTGCTACCGAAAAGTTGAATTCGATAATGGATTGATCAAAGTTACGACAGCATCCGACAGGTCATCTGCACTCTAAAGTAACTCTGTCCTGCCAACGGGCTTAGCCATTACAGAGCGAAATACCATCAAGGTTCGATAAAGTTGACATCACGCTGCCCCATCCCCCCACCCCCACACTTGGCGGCAATAAAAACGTCACCTTCACCTGACCGCAAGTATCATCCACAGATAACCAGCCACACGTATCAAACTCAAATCACCAATATGTCAGAAACATAGACACTCAGGTTGACTGTATTCACAATCTCCAAACGACGGCATTGTAAATCGTAACACTGTGTGCACTCACTTCCAAGCTGTATTGTAATTTAACCATTATTAAGTGGTATTAATGTGTCCAGTCTAGGCAGGGACGGAGCTAGTTCTACCCATTGAGGAGAATTCTTGGCCGCCCTCCTGCTCGGAAAACACAGCTATCTTGTCGGGATCAGTAACTTTGATCTGTTTAAACCACACGTCAAATTACCTACAGCTTTACTGTTATATTTTTGATTAAGAACACAACTGCTCTATCGTGCTACGGATCATTAGCGCATGGGCCGATAAAGCGGCATCAAAAATCTAACAGTATAATTACAAAGAGAATTTCAAAAATTCCAGTTCCAGTCCACAATCGACACGGGCTGAGAACTGCCTATTACAGACAAGTACAAATACTTTACAAAGTACAAAGGGTTTAAGAACCCACGCAAATAGGGACATTATTTTATAAAGATTCATGATGTAACATATATTTCCATTTCTCGCATCTACAAAGACTACACCTCAGCAACAGTATTTCGGCCATCGCCATAAACAGCACATATGTTTCTGATCAACCACGTGTTTCCAAGTGCCACGTGACTTTTACTGCTATTTCCAGTAAATTGGATCAAACGCTTTAAACAAAAGAGCCGCCCAAATACGCGACTACCACAGCGTGATGGAGGAGTGGCGAGGGTGACTCGGGGTAATTACCGCTGATGTCACCAGGCTCCCACACACCCCATCGGGCGCTCCAGCCTAAAATTAAAACAGGCAAGTTTATAAGCATCCAATCTGTAAAACCGCATCATGCTAATTAAAAGTGGTTTGCTCCACGGGGATAAGTAGTACCGTGTTTTTATGTTGATTGGAGAATTTTAAATGCGCTAAACTCGGACTAAGTTAATGAGCCATTCCTCCTATGATTAAAAGTACTCGGGAAGAATTAATCCTGTGATGCATAGAATGGGAGAGAACATTTTTCCATATAGGGCCAACCGAATCACCTTCAAAATTTCCAGGTGTGGTCGTCCGCCATCTGTGACGCCACTAAATCGTATAAAAGGAGGAAGCGCGCTCTGAAACTCTGTCTTCCCGTCAAAACTTGACACCAGGAAAGAACAAATAGCATTAGGCTTCTTTCATGTCGAAAACTAAATTCTGCTGTTTCCTTATTATTAATTCATTATTACAATACTTGGCCTGGAAAGTTAAAAATGAAGAGGTAGGATTTTAGGTTTTAATTATGTTCCCGCAACGAACTACCATGCAGGAACGAGATGTCACTCCTCGAAGATTTAGCGTTGTCGGATTCATCTGAAGAAGAATCGGTACCAGTTTCGAAAAGGTTCCCGTGCAGCTCATTATTAGCTAGCGGAGAACCGTGTACCAGAACTTTTACCCGAAATTCCGACCGCACTCTTCATGTTAACAAGGATCATCTCCTCCATACAGCCTTCTGTGTAATGTGTCAATATCTCTATACAGCCACTCGTTACGGAGTGACCCATGCGCTCCGTCATAAGCACTGTGTGTTAGAAGTGACATTAATTCCCAGGGAAGAAAGCGAGGATTATGCTGCTTTAGCCACACACTTTGAATCTCAGTTACCAGTCAAAGTTCTCCCGACCGAGAAGATGGCCCGCACGAAGAATACTACCTCCAGACATCCCATTAGTCATCGTCCTCCCACGGCTACTTTAGCAAATGTGTCAGCAGCCAGACATGAAATTCCACCTTCAGTCACGTCGGGGAGCGCGATGCCGCATCCAGTCACTACATCCACACAGTCCTGCAGCAGAGTAGGAAGCAGAAGTCCTCCACAGAATCCAGTCCAGCAGCACCCACATCCGTAACCAGCAGCATGACCATAGCAACTACACCCGCACCCGTATTATCCGAAGCAATCACGTCCAGTCAGCCTATATCAGTAGTCATCATGCCACCTACAGAGATGGAGATTCCAAGCTACCCGCAGTCACAATCTCCTCCCGACCTGACCATAGACGAGGGACCGGGACCATCACAGCCTACTTCTATCAGCATCACTCCGACTCTGATGTTATCCAGCATCCACATCCCAGTCATTCCGATCCAGCAATCAGGAAGGGGATTACGCCTGAGGGACCGTACACGGGAAAGAGACGTATCATGCACACACAAGACATACAGCCCGTGCCCAATGTCACCGCAAATCGCCTTCTGAAGTATGCCAAATCACGGAAGATGTCATCACCTGCCGCATCACTGCCTCGGCCCACAATACAACTTACAGCCATCACCACGACAACCACCACAACCACAGCTACCATCATGTAGACCGCAGCATCAGATGCCTCGACACCAACCAGCACCACCGCTGCCGTACGAACAAACATTTTGACATCAGCAGTAACTGTTAGAGACACTATAGACACTAATATTCCCGCAAGTATAACTTCAGACATTCCAGGAAGCGCCAGTAATAGTGAACGCATCTCATTATTAGTAATTCATCCACCGTGACCAACCACTGCCAGTCGCGAGACCGAGACTCATTGGGGAAATTTTTCGGCAGATGTGTGATCGTTTGTGTTACAGCAGAACATCAGTAGTGCGACTTGTGGAAAATTACTTTTTGTTTATTTATTTTTGGAATATCTTTCTTATTATTATATATGTTAGATCAATTGAATCCCGTCCCTAGGTTGACTACGGTTATCCGACACAGCTGCGCAACTTAGTTGCCCAGCTGTGTCCCACACAAAATGAGCACTGCAGACTCCGGTGTTGTAAGAACGTCGTGTGCGAAGTAAAGTAAACAACACCCTGCAATGCAATAATGACAATCCCGTCATGCAGTCTCAGCTATACTGGGGCTGCCTGATAAACTAACTTTTTGAGTTATTATTATGTTCTATTTTTCTTATTATTTTTCTTCCTGTCTTAGATGTCAGGACAGCTATGGGGTCAGCGAGAGCTGCCCGTTGCAGACCCGCTATAATGGGCCGCAAATATTTTTATTAATCAAGATACGTGTTGCGTACCCCTTTATTTACCCGGGGTGCGCAAGTAATTTGACAGTAATATTTTAAATACCCCATAAGGGTATGTTACGTGAAAATTATATATTTAATATATATTTTATATATTATTATATATCTTAAATTGTGGTATGTTGGAGCTTGGGTGTTCTCTGCGGAGATAATAATTATCCGCACCCAAAGAGAACACCCATGCGAGCCATTGTTTAGGGAATCATTGACTAAATAAAGTTAAAAACACGCACGGTAATATTAAAAAAAGAAAAAAAAAAAGAAAAGACCTGGAAAAATAATTACAGGTCAAAAATCAAAACTAAAGGTATGCCTCCCTTCTCCTCTTTGGTACCCCTATGTGCTCTCTCTTGAATACGCGTCTATTGCGTCACTACTCCTCTCCGGCCATGTGCCTACCCGGGAACTCTATAATTCCCGCCTAGCATACGTCCATGTGTCGATCCGCAATGCGTGATCGTTTGCCACAGATGTCAAACTAGGAGGGGGTGGTGTAGTTCTGATCGACCGGTCAGGTGCTGGCGGTACCAGCTAAGCTGGGTATGCACCACCCGTCCTGGATTCGTTCCCTGAACACGCCCCCCCCCCCCCCTGGGTAGAGCTATAAGCGTATATAGGCCTATGAGGGCGATTGCTTTGTAAAAACGACTAAGTTCATTAAAGCGCGTAGCGCGTGCTTAATACTATTTTGACAGAGCACGTATTTCACGACCAAGATAGGATGGCACTTTTAGTGTATCGAGTAGATACATTGTAATCCTTTTTAATTACTTGTTCCCGCCGAATCTGGCATTAATCCAGACCAGAATTCGACGGACTTTCCAAATCTGTAAGCCATTTCAAGATCGGTTAAGAAATGGCTGAGTTATCCACGGAAAACACCTTTGATTATCGTCAAAATATTGCCGTGATGTCGTAACCATGTGTACGCAGAACTTCGAGTATGTTCTAGAACATTCGACTGCGTTATTATCAGCTACGCGCTGATTGGCTATTGCTTGACCGATGATTGGTTGAAGTCTTCGCCTATGACGTCACGAGCAGTATAAAAGGAGATGAAATCCAGAACTCGAGAGCATCCTCGGCCAGGGGCTGAATAGATTGGATCTGTGCCAGCTACTATCAGCAAGACAGGCATTAAGCAGATTACTTCTGTCTCGGGAAGTTCCTCTCCCATAGCCACAGCAGCAATCCAACCCACTGCACTAAAAGTAATTTTGTATCTCCCGATTGTGCAGGAGCATTTTTGGAACTTTTAAATATTGTTCACGAATAAATCAAGAACTAACTCGGAACACAAACTTGCAGTGAGGCCTTTCCCGCCCTGAATATGTGATTCTACAGATGTAGAGGCAGCGATGTTCTTTGGTGGATGACTCGCCGGATCTGCCGGCCACGCCAAAAAGTGGTTATTCAACTGCCCCCGCACTGATGTCGTGCAGGTTTATTTAAACTTTTTGAGCGCAGCAAGTAAACTTTGCTCGGTATGTCTTAAGAGCTAACTGACGTACCGTTAAGCTTAGTTATGTATCTTCATCCGTATTTATCAACGCCCGCTTATGAACGGGTTATTATTAACTTCCATCCGTACCATCGGTGTACGGGAACTTTCTCCCTAACAGTAATGTTATTGTATTACTTACTGACTGCTCGTTAGGCATTCTATATTGTGATTACCGTCCTGAGTTCGATCCGCTCCCGTTCTGGACTGCATATGGGAATCCTGTTTGCGGGACCTGACCTGCGGGAACTTTCCAGCTTCCAGAGAATGAATCAACTCACATCACACCAAGGGTGATGTATCAATTTCAGTAACACGATAGCCCGTCCTTAAGAATGGCTACCGATTATTCAAGTAAATTAGATTCCGTTAATTACAGCTTTAATGATTATACTTTGTCTGTATAAACGGTCCCGATGACTAAAAGGAACCGTAACGGTCTTAGGACCGCTAGGTATAATTTCTTTATCTGTTTATAGTTATTCTTATTTTTCTGTAAGGTGGTTTTTTTTGCTAACCGCACCGTAGTAGGTCCGTCAACCTATACTTTATATATTATGATAATCATTTCACATTGTATTGCTTGTTCTGGGTAGTTTTATATATGGCAAGTAGCCATCAGTTCATATGTTTTCTTTATTTCTAGAAAATGTAGGACTGCAGTGCACGTAGGAAACACTATACAGCAACATTTTTATATGCATCACGTTCTCCTGCCACCAACAAATTTCACTGAGGTCGCTGTCCGTGCTATAACTCTGTTTAGCCCGGCATGCTGCCGACTAAAAAGCCTTTCTATTCAGCTCGATAGGATAGGTTTAATATGATTAGAGACAATTTCTTCGTCAAGAGACACATAGTGTACACCTCTTTTCCGGTAGTTGCGATAATTTAGCTCCGCACTCTGGCAAGGTTGTGTAAAATTGGCCAACATACCTATTGGGCCTCATATTTATAAGTTATTGTCTCTCTTCATGTTCCACTAAGCCTTATGGCTTCTTAATTGTTTGGATGCCCCTATCCGCACCATGGACTGATCCGACCATGGGAAACTATTGGGGTTTCTGAGCGGTGATGGCCAGGGTGTGGTGTCACATACATTTCCCGTGTATCTTCGGATACCTAGTAGTTAGTTATCCTTGCCAATGTAGGAAGCACTGCGAAAACATATTTTAATTATTATTTCCTTTTTCATCTGCTAGACAATTCTCCCGCACCGCAATGCATAACTGGGCAACTCAGGTTTAAACCTAACACGAGGTTAAAAAGATAGCTCCATAGGACCTGGTGACGGGTGAGATGCGCATCCCCACTGAATTCCGTAAGAATGTCTGGGCATGATGTTAAGATCTGCCACGCCCTCATGGGAAGGACATCCACAGTGGGTATTCGCCTCTCTTACCCCCACCATAACGATAGATCAGTTGCCTAAACTTGCTTTTGTGAAAAGTAACCAATGTCCTGTGACGCTTTATGTGGTTATGGAGCAAGATGTCCGGATTCTCACCCAGCTCGGAGATCTTTCGAAATAACATCTATGCACACTGTCTTCAGTATTGATGCCATAGGACATCCGTTCCCAATGACAGCCGTATCTAAAGCTAGGTAGGCGTCCACCATTTGCGGCCTAAAATAGTTCTTATCTCTAAAAACTAAATGATAGGTTAGGCATAGAAGAAGGCCCGCATAAATAAAAGCGCCAACTACCAATTCAGCATATTTGAAACTACATAAGACGGTGGCGTGGCAATCCCTCGGGAATCGCTCATCCCGTCTTCACGTAAAACAGCACACAACCAAATAGTCATAATTTCACTAGGTATGGTCTTTTCTTTACAGCATTTTGGTTGAATATTAGAGTAGGCCCTTTTTGGCCAATGCTCTTCTCCAGCTTTAAGCGATGGCAACATTTTCCTGTGACGGAGGCCTGCGCGAAGCACTTGCCTCTCACAAGGATTCAGTGGCGACGGCCCGCGCGAGACTACTACTTCTCACCCAAACTAGCACCAGGAGTAGTGCCCACGGAAGGCACATTGCTTTTCGACACTATAAAAGATAATTTTCTTTCCTTTCAGCTTAGAGGTATAATAGCTTATGTTAAGGTAATTAGCGATCTCATGTATGGGAGCCTCCCTTGCTGGGATACCTCTGCGGACCTACGAGTCTGTGTGGTACCTCCAGGAGTCCCGCATTTAAAAGTTCATCAGGCTGTCTCTATGTCTTCTATTTTTGTATGCTCATTTTTATCTAGCATACTTAATAAGTTCGATTTCAAATCCATATTCCAAATCAGTGAGTGACTTAGTGTAAACTGGCAGTAAGTCTTACTGCCACTGTAAATGCTGATTTTCATTGACTAATAACGTGATAACACGATCTATTAATCTATTTGTTAATTCGCACATGCAAGACTGCCAAATCACCAAGTCTAATTGAAGGCATTGTAGCCCACAGCCATATTTTAAACCCTATGCATGGCAGAAAATGTCTCTGCTGTTGATGCTGGAAGTGTGTAGGCAATTCGTATTGCTGCATGGATGTCAGGAAACACTGTTGTATTGTCAAACAGCTCTTTCATAGTAAACGGTTGACCAGGTTCCATACCATTTTACCACAATCGTAATTCGTAACTCTGTATCAAGATTTCCAAAATCATACAGTTTTATTTTATTAACAACTTGGTCGCTTGGAGTATTTGGTGAAAGAATAGACAGAATATCAAGGCCATTTCTGTTCACGAGATATCGTATGAAAATTATCCTCTTGAAGTAATCTTGAGAAGTTGCACTTGGGGTATTTTCCCGATGCTGCTGCCATTTTAGTTCATCTTCACCTAATTTAGCACATGCCTCGCAATACACTGAGGCATTTTTCTCATCACAGTTTAATCGATCGTGTTGCAATATATAGCTTCTTTTTTTTAGCTCTGACTGGAAGAGTGTAGACACACAATTTTAGCTCTGAAATTTTTGGTAAAATTTTTAAGTTTTAAGTTTCACAAACCAGTTCAATTACATATGTGCGCGTAGCCTAAGAGACTGTCATTGCAGTGATGCATTTTATTTATATTTATGTTTATATGAAGTTTTAGCTGTAGAAAATATAATATTTGAAAACTCTTTATTAACATTATAAATTTGAACCTGCAAAGACAGGCATGAGTGATCACTGCTAGGCAACTCCAGCAAAGATGTTGTTTTAACAGGATTTCAGTGTAAAATCTTGGCCAGCTTGAATACCAGTGTTGTTTTTGCTGACCAGCCTGCTATAATGTTCTTCTTACATAAACTTTAGTGGAGAACTTTGGCCAGCTTACATTCAAGTTTTAATGAACAGCTCTCTGCAAATGTGCTAGCACCCTTTTAATTCTGGATTTATAGAACGCTGTGAACTAACACCTTTCATTCTGAATCCTGCTCAATTATTTCCAACTAGCAAATAAGATTTTCAGCAGTGTTCTGGTGTGAAATTATTCAAGCAGTTTAATAATGATATTTGAAAATTACAAAATGAGTAGCTCTAGCCACCTTCTGCTGGACTTTGTTGATTCAGGTGATTTTGACGGATTTACTTCATTAGATTTACAAACAGCTAGATAAACACAGAATGAACATATACTCAATTACAGTTAAATTAGCACAACTAGACTCAGTAAAGAAATGGTATGAACAGTTGACAAATGAATATGGTACATGTACTGATAACGGAAATCAGGGTCATATCTTCAGGACATCAGATTCAGATGACAAACTAACCATCACACTCTACAACACCACTGGTGTAATTCATGTCCAAGGCTGTGAAAGATGTGAGTGGGTGGAAAGTGATCTGAGTACTCTAGCAGAGTTTATGCTGAAGATGTTGTTTCATCACCAGTGGACAAAACGTGTATATGTGATGATGATTATAAAAACAAATGTGAAAATAATGACAATGGCAAGTCCAATAATGCTAGCAATGAAGTGCTTAGGCTTAATGAAAAACCTAAAGATGACAAAAATGACATAATTGAGGGCACAACTTGTGATAATTTAGAATCAGACATTCAGAGTGGAAATGGTTGTGCTCTCAATCTCCAGGACAGTGAGCTGTGCTATCTCAACACAACAGCAGAGACAGTGCATAAACACTTATTTAGTCCAACACATGTCAGTACACCAGCAGTGTGTAGTGCTCCCAGAGTCAACCTCTACCATCCCAGTCAACAAGACCTTCTGAAGCAGCTCTTTATGCTAAATGAGCTGCTGCTAAGCAAAGAGGCTAATATAATGGAGCTGCAGGAGGTAAATAAAAGGTTGATGTCTGAGCTGATGACTAAAGTTACTAAGTTTTCAACCAAAGAGATTGGTGTAATGACAGTTACAGTCAATGCCAATAGTGTGGCCCAACAAACCGACCATGTCAGTACTGTTAATATTAACGAATGTTTGGCTCCAGTTTTACAACAACCAGACCGTGAGCATGCCAAAAGACCAATCCCTGCTCCAAGGTTTTCTAAAACTATACCACCACGACCACCGCCACCACCAGTGCAAATAAATTCTACTGACGGAGCAAAAGGAGTCACAGACAAAATGCCAAAGACAGTGATATGCAGCGATTCTCCTCCAAGTGTACCTAAGGACTGTCTTATTATCGGCAGTTCCACCATCAAGGGGCTCAATCCAAAAGGGCTGTGTGATAATGTGGAGGTTATTTGTCTAAGAGATGCCAGAATTGAAAAGATCCTCCGTGCTAGTGTCTCTCGAACTCGGAATGTACAAACATATTATATAGACATATTATGCACAACAGAAACATTTCTTAACACAAACCATCTAAACGCATTACTTGACATAGAATGGTACAATGTAGAGCGAATAGATAGACCTAAACACGGAGGTGGATGTATTGCTGTATATATAACCGACACTCTGTCATACTGTAGAAGAAACAATTTAGAAAAACATAATATTGAAATCATGTGGCTTGAAATTAAACAATACAAAATGAAATCATTTCTGTTAGGCTGTGTCTATAGACCGCCAAGCTCTCCAGCTAGTTGGATAGATGATTTTGAGTCATTGTTAGAACCCGCTTATTCAGAAAACTCAGATATTTTATTTTTATTTATGTTTATATGAAGTTATTAGCTGTAGAAAATATAATTGATGATTTTAACATTACTCTTTCAAAACCAGCAAATACAAAATGGCAGTCAGTTACAGATTTTTACACTAGAGTAACCAAACAGACAGCCACCATAATTGACCATATATACGTTACACATAAGGAGAAATGGCATTCTACTCAAGTAGGTACACTAGCTCTAAGTGGCCACTACCCAATATTCACTGTATGCAGCAGTAAAGTCTCTCAACAACGCAATTTATATCAAGCTATTAAATATCGCAGCATTAAAAATTGTAATAAAAATTTGTTTATTCAGTCTTTTAGCGTATGATTGGAATGCAGTGAATGAATTAAGTAATCCAAATCTTGCTCTTAAAAATGACAAGAAGCATTCACTAACATATTAAATAAGCATGCACCTGTTATTGAAAGGAGAGTAAAAAGATTCTGTCAGCCTGGATGGATTAATAAAGACATTCTGGAAGCAATTAAGCAAAGGAATTATCAGAAAATGATAGGAAACACAACCGAATATAAAAGACTAAAGAACAAGGTTATGTCACTAACCGAAAAATCTAAGAGGGACTATTTCAGCTCTAAATTAGATGAAGACAAGGACAATCCTGGAAATATTTGGAAAATATTACGTAGTATCAATCTGAAAACTAACACCTTTCCCACCGTTTTATCTGATAATGGGGGAAACGAAGTTAGCGATCCAGAGATGCAGGCTGAAATGTTTAACCAATACTTTAGTTCAGTGGCATCCACTCTAGCCGAATCCATTCCAGATAAAAATGCATCATTTGAGGAACTAAAATCACATGTCAGCAGTAGAGTTCCAGATAATATCAAATTCCGGATACCATATAGCGCTGTAGATTATGTATATGATCAACTTAGAAATCTGAAAACTAATAAATCTGCAGGATATGATGAACTGAATGGTTATTTTCTTAAAATTGCTGCAGCTGTGATAGCTCCGCCCATTACTGGTATCATCGGTAAAAGTATAGACTCAGGAATCTTTCCAGCAATATGGAAATATGCTGAAGTTATACCGTTGCACAAATTAGATTCTAAAAACAATGTGAACAACTATAGGCCAATATCTATTCTACCGGCTATATCGAAAATAATAGAACGGCATGTACATGATCACATTTATAAATTTTAAACTAAATATACACTACTAAATAAATTCAGTCAGGATTTAGACAAAAGCATTCATGCGAAACTGCATTGCTTAAAATAATTGAAAAATGGCACTTCATGATAGACAAGGGTTATCTAATAGGAGCCATCATGACTGATTTGAAGAAAGCTTTCGATCTGTTAAACCACAATATTTTGTTACAACACCTTGCCATCTTCAAATTCGATGATCAATCATTACAATGGATGTCTTCATATTTAGAAGATAGAAAGCAGTATGTTTCAGTTGCTGGAAAGACGTCTGAGCATTTGTCTGTCAACAATGGAGCGCCACAAGGATTAGTGTTAGGCCCTCTATTATTTATCCTTTATATTAATGACCTTCCCCTGTATACTAATAGTAATCTAGATATGTATGCCGATGACACTACTATGCATGTCAATAACCCAAATGTAAACAATATTCAAGAACAATTAACCAAGGATATGGAATCAGTGCAAAAATGGTGTCAATTCAACAAAATGCTCCTGAATTTAGATAAGACTAAACTAATGTTGCTTGGCAGTAAGCACAAGCTAAAAAGTGTAAATACACAAATCATTGTTTAGAGTGGAAATGTAAGCATCGTTACATCTGAAAAGCTTCTAGGCCTACACATTAATAACACCCTCTCTTGGAATGAACATATTAGTAAAATCTGTAAAAAAAAAAATCCCATCCCTAATATACATGCTTAAGAAGCACAAGAATTATCTAACAATTGAACACAGGAATTTATTTTACAAGGCATACATACTTTCACATATAGACTATTGCTCACTCATTTACTGTCAAACTACACATTCACTATTAGAGAAACTGGAGAAATTGCAAAAGCGAGCTGCACGTATTATCCTTGATGCCCCATTTAGAGAACCAACATTTATATACTGAGCCAAAATAGTTTAGCAACAGTGAAGTTTGGTTTGTTGTATTAAAACTATGCGTCCATCTATAACCAAATTTGCAGGCATGTTTCGTCAATGTAATGTCTCGCTGATCATAGAGAAATGCAAATCATTTCTTGCATTTCTCGGCCGCACGCTTACTGCATGTGAAAATGCATTTTTCATGCACTGGCCCACATTGGCGGGTAGCGAAGGCAAAAATTCACCATATTGCAAAAGCAGATAACGAACATTAACAGAAAACGCTTAAAAGTTTACCCTACCAAACATGGGCCGCCGCCCAGGGCTACCCGAAAATCAGCGCCATGAAGCAATGGGAAGACTCGCTGCTGGGCAGAGCGTTCGCGCTGTTGCTCGACATTTTAATGTTCACGCCTCAACCATTTCCCGTCTCCGCCAACGTGAGCAGGAAACTGGACATGTTAATGACCGACCACGATCTGGCAGACCGAGAGCAACAACACCATGAGGAGACCGCTACTTAGTGACATCATCACGACGTCACAGGTTTGAGACTGCGCTGCCGCTGTCCCGTAATTTGCACACCGCAACCGGCACTACAGTGCATGCACAAACTGTGTGAAACAGACTCCATGATGCTGGACTACATGCCCGTCGTCCACTTGTTGCTGTTCCGCTTACAGAGCGTCACATCGTGAATCGGTTTGCATGGGCAAGAACTCATCAGCGATGGCGTGCTCAACAATGGAGCCACGTTTTGTTCAGTGATGAGTCGATGTTTTGTGTGGATGTGGTGGATGGTAGGCAACGGGTTTGGCGACGTTTAGGAGAGTGGTATGATGCAGCCAACATCATTCAGCACGACAGATTCGGTGGCGGCAGTGTCATGGTGTGGGCTGGAATCCATGAAAATGGCAAAACAGATCTTATTGTGATTCGCGGAAATTTAACGGCTCAATGTTACTGTGAAGAAGTTGTCACCCCTGTTGTCATCCCTTTTATGCAGCATCATGCAGACGTTATGCTCCAGCAAGACAACGCCCGTCTTCATTCAGCTAGGGTCACCAGTGATTTCCTTGAGGCTAACAACGTTCCGGTGTTGGACTGGCCAGCGCAATCACCTTGACCTTTTCAGCGATAAAATCCCCAATAAACCAAATTCTTGGAGATAGACAAACTATACTGTTGAGTATTTTGTGCTTAATCTGACTGAGAGTCATTGCTGCGTAAGGTAGCAGAAACTTGTGGTCAGATAGGTCTCAAACTATTCAATGGCATTTTCTGTATGGTTGCTAAATTGAAATATGGGGTAGTCATCGATGAAAGGGTGAATATATAGTTCTGCACATAGTGTTATATATATAAATATGTATAAAATGTAATATAGCATGCGTGCGCATGTGCGTGCGTGTGTGTGCGCGAGCATGCGCGCGCGTGTGTGCGCGCATGTGTGTGTACGCATGTGTGTGAGTGTGCACGTGAGTGCGCATGTGTGTTACATGCGTGTGTGTATGTGTGTACTTCTGTGCGTAGGTGTGTGTGTCCGCTCTTTTCTATGTACATACTCTAGTCTGGGAGGGCCTCAGGAAGATCAGTTTTTATTGATGATGTACCCTCATTAAATAAAGATTATTATTATTATTATTATTATTATTATTATTATTATTATCAAGTAAGCTGGTAATAAGTTTTGTAACGCTGTCAATATGTAATGTAGTTGACTGTAGTTGAGCTGAGAGTGGTTCCATTAATGCAGAATACGTTTCTAAAAGACACATAGTATAAATGAATTGGGAGCTCTCTAAAGCAGCTTTGTGAGACAATGCTTTTGGCCAGGTTTCTCGGTTTGCTCCAGTAATTAGAGTTCCCATTGCCGTAAGTATTGCTTAATAAGATTTTGTAAATAACCTGATGCTCTGGTACTTTGCTGTCCATCTTGTAGCACAAAAAGACGGATCTTTATACCCAGTAGGGACTGTCGTTTTGGATTGATGCGAAAACCACCAATGATTTCACGGATAATGTTGTATGCATTTCTTACTGCTGTGACAGATGACTGGCCATCTATTACTAAAATAAGACAGTCCTCAGAACAGTGTACAGATAGTGCTTTTGGTAATTCATCTCGAATTTGCTTTTTGTACCCCTGAGATATGACCAGACAATGTTGATGTACCATCGTACGCTTGTCCAACTACCATGGTTCTGTTAATGCAAATTTTGCCCACATATTTTTTAATTTCTTCAGAAATTTGCTTTGCTTTGACGCTTTCCAACTCAACAAATCCAACAAGCTTTCTACAATTGTTGTGTCCTTCGTGTATCGCCAAACAACACTTTGTTGTTCACGCCCAAATATGTTGGCAGAATCTGAATCTTGAATCTGAATCTTCTTAGTAGATTCCTCCAAATATGGAGCACCTCCTTTCAGGAGTAGAAAGTTCACGCTGTGAGTGAATATAGATAAATAAACAGTTAATCACGCAGGCACGTCGATATCCGAGGCAGCGGAGACAAGGTTAAATAGTAATCTCGCAAGCACATCGTTAACCAAGGCAGCGGAGGTAAATTTTGATCAGTTTGGTTATATATACATATATATACATAGCAAATGATTGAGCGGGATGCATTTGTTCGGAAATGTAAGCAGAATAAACTTAGTCAAACGCTAAGTGGGTGACTAGTAATTAATTGCTAACAGGTTCCTTGAATTCATTTGATCAGACTAGGTACGGTTTACACTCAATGTGTGTGGATCGCTGAACTTGGCGTAGTTACCGGGCCGGTTGAATTGTTGGTCAGCAAACACCATCTCTCTCTATGCAGCTTGAAGAGTAAGGAGCATGTTATCCGTTCCAGCTTCATACACAGTTCATCATCAGAGCGGATCACCTCTGGTATAGACTCATGGTCTAGGTCCAATATGGCCTGGAGTAGTAGCTCTTTGTTGTGAGCTAGGAGAGCATTGCACCCTGATGAATTTGTGGCGCTAAGTAGGTCGTTGATACACGGAACATGTACCTTTGCTAGGCTAGGGCACACTAAGATAAAGTGCTTCCTATCTTCAGAGTTGGCAGGTAGGATCTGTGTTGAACTGATTTTGTTTGGCCTGATTAGCCTGGAGCCAATATGTTCCCGCGAGAATCCTAGCTTTGATGACTGCTTTGCGTTGCTGGTTACGACTACTTGTTGATGCATTCCATAGTCTGGCTACATTGAAGGAGCTGATAGAAGCCATAGAGACGTACTTAAGTGATGATTTAGTGGCTAGTTCACCTGTTGACACATCGCTCCAATAGCTCGTAACTGCAGATTTTACTTCTTTCGCCCATAGGGTTTTAGAGGGGATGTTGCTGAGTAACACATGGGCTATAGGCAATCTGCACTTATATAGAACATCCTGACCATGAACAAACCAGCTGGATGATGTGGAACTCTTCATTGCTAGCTGACGGATGGCTATGTCATGCTCCAAGCTCCCTTCCAGGGCCAGTATATTTCTGAGTAGGCCAAGAGTTCTCATATCTATGTAAGCTTCAACTGGTAGAATGCCTAGTAGACCGCGAACAGCTATTGTGGCAGTATTATCAGGGAGAGCCTGAAGTCTGCGAAGCAGAGGACTGGAATATTTCCATGCTAGAAAGATTGTTAGACCTACACTTCCACAGTTCTGCACCATATAGGAGGATTGGTAGGATGAATGTTTTCCAGATGAACGCACATACCATCGGCCTTAACCCATTTTTACCATGGAACCCTGATCCAAATAATGCAAACGTAGCCCTCGTTGCGGTCTTTATATTCCGCTGCATTCTAGCTTCTAGCAGCTCTTTTTCCTTGCCTTTGGATTTGTGGAGGATACCAAGGTGTATGGCCTCATCTGATGGTTGTAGTTTCGTACCTTGAAAGACTAGTTGAGCATTACTGCCAGATATCTTGCTTTCAATGACATAGGTTTTGCTAGTGTTGTAGGTAGTTCTGCTTTTCTTGCTGTCATCGTCTATAAGGTTTAGAAGGATTTGACCATCAGGGCTCTGTGATGGGGTTAGGATGGCTATATCGTCGGCAAGCCCCACTGCTGGTGTGTCTAGGTAACCAATCTTCGCACATATGCCGGCTTCCGCAATTCTGTCAAGCAGCGTGTTCGTGTAGACCGTATACATCTCAGTGGAGAAGTTTCGACCTTGACCAGTGTCCTGTGTAGCTTGCTGGCTAGTGTCGGGCCGTTCCGATGTATCATGTCACTCGAGTGATGACGCGGGTTAGCATCCGGTCTCGGGGTGACGGACCTTGAACGAGACTGCCCTGCGGGAAACAAAAACCGGCTCCTAAGGCCGGTGGAACTCAATTGTTCCGGTGGGGCCGTGCGACCATCGTCACGAACATTAAACACAACGGTCTCATCCCAAGAATTTGTGTCACCAGTATGCCTGTCCATAGCAATTTCGTGATCTATGGACTTACAAGATTTGATTTGGTGACCTAAAAATATAAGTCTATACAATGCGTTTAGCTTAACAATTAAAAATATGCTAGATAAAACTACAGTAAGAGCATACGAAAATACGAGACATAGAGGGAGGTAGATGAACTTTTAAACATGGGGCTCCCGGAGGTACCACACAGACTCGTAGGTCCGCAGAGGTATCCCTGCAAGGGAGGCTCCTGTACACGAGACATAGCTATTTAATTTAATATAAGTTATTATACCTCTAAGCTGAAAGGAAGAAGGCTATCTCAGACGAAAAGGTGATGTGCCTCATGCGGGCACTACTCCTAGTGCTAGTTTGGGTGAGGAGTATTATCCTGGCATGGACCGTCGTCGTTGAATCCTTGCGAGAGGCAAGTTCCTCGCACGGGCCTCCATCTCGGGAAGGTGTCGCCACGGCTTAAAGCGGGAGAAGAATGGTAGGCAAAAATGGGCCTACTCTAATATTTCAAACAAAAATGCTGTAGAAAGAAAAGACCATACCTAGTGAGATTATGACTATAGGGGTGCGTACTGTTTTACGTGAAGACGGAACGGAAGATTCCCGATGGATTCCTTCATCACCATCTTATATGATTTCTAATATGCTGAGTTAGTAGTTGCCGCTTTATTTCTGCGGGCCTTCTGCTTTGATTAATTCCTTTTAGTTGTTTTCAAAACAAGAATTAGTTTAGGCCACAACTGGCCGATATCTACCTAGCTATTAGACACGGCTGTCACGGAGAACAGATGCCCTAGGACATCAATACTGTAGACAGCGCTCATACATGTTACTTAGTAGGATCTCCGAACTGGGTAAGAATCTGGACATTCAGCTTCGTAACCCCATAGAACATTACAAGACATGGTTTACATTTCATGAAAGCATTATTAGGCCATCTCTCTTATCATTATGGTGGGGGTAAGAGAGACGAATACACACTGTAAATGTCCTTCCTACAAGGACGTGGCAGATCTAAATATCATGCCCAGACATTTTAACAGAATTCGGTGGGAATACGTATCTCGCCCGTCACCGGGTCCAATGAAACTAACCGTTTTACCTGTCATTAGGTTTATATACAAATTGCCAGTTTTGCACTGCGGTGCGGGAGGATTGTCAGTAAATAAAATGATAATTAATACATATGTTTTCGCAGTGCTTTCCTACATTGGCATAAAGTACTATCTACTAAATATCCGAAGATACACAGGAGTGTATGTAATACCGCACCCTAGCCATCACCGCTCGGAAACCCCAATAGTTTCCCAGAGTCGGATCAGCCCATGGTGCGGATAGGGACATCCAAACAATTAAGAAGCCACAAGGCTGAGTGGAACATGAAGAGAGACAAAATCTTAGAGTTATGAGTCTTACCTGAGTGCGGGGCTAGATTATCGTACTACCGGAAGAGAAGAGTATATTACACAGTATGTAATGAAGAAAGTGTCTCTAATCATTTGAACCTATCCTATCGAGCTGTGTATAGAACAGGTTAGTCGGCAGCATGCCGGGATAAACAGAGTTATAGCACAGCCAGCGACCTCAGTGAAAAATTGTTGGTGGCGGAAGAAAGTGCTGCATATATAAATGCTGCTGTAAAGTGTTTCCTACGTGCACTGCAGTCCTATATTTTTTATAGCTAAGCAAAACAAGTGAACGGATGGCCACGCCATATACTTACATAATCTAACCAGAACAAACAATACGGTGTCAAACGATTAAGATATATATATATTAATACAGGTTAACGAACCTACTATAGTGCAGTTAGCAACACATTGAAGAAAATGATAATAACTATTAACAAATACAGAAATTTTAACTATCGGTCCTAAGACCGTTACGGTTCCTTTTAGTCATCAGGACCGTTTTTACGGATACGATATAATTAACAAAACCTATATAGAGAAATAATTAAACTGTGAAGTATGGTTACTTGAATACTTGGTAGCCATTCCCAAGTTAGGCTACCGTGTTACTGAAATTGATACGTCAATCCGTAGTCGACGTGAGATGATGCGCTCTCCGGAAGCTGGAAAGTTCCCGCAGGTTGGCTACTGCGAGCTGTTGTCCGCAAACAAGATTCCCGCAAGAACGTTCATGGCAGGGGAAGGACATCGCTCAGCATTGTAAGCCTAATAGAATGTCTAACGAGCAGTCAGTAAAAGATAGGATAGTACTACGTGGTGAAGAAAGTTCCCGTACACCGATGGTACGGATGGAAAGTGTAAACAACCCGATCACTAACGGGGTTGTTAGAGGCAAATCAAGATACAAAATAAGGCTTTACGGTGCTGGGTACGTCAACCAGCTCTGAAGACGTACTGGACAGAGTTTACTTGCTACGGTTGAAAGTCGAAAGAACCTACACGATTGGTGCGGAAGACGTTTGAAATACCACTTTTAGGCATGGCTGGCAGATCCAGCGAGTCATCCATCAAAGAACATCCTGCCTCTACATCTGTAGACTCACATATTCAGGCCGCAAAGGCCTCACTGCAAGTTTGTGTTCCGAATGTGGATGTAGTATTCGTGAACGATTATCAAAAGTTCCAAATTACTCCCGCAGATGGGGAGTTACAAAATTGTTTTAGTGCGGTGGGTTGGAAACTACACGCTACGGGATAAAAACCCGACACATAGCGAAAGAAGATGTGCATCGTGTTTGGTAGTAGTTGGTACAGCTCCAACCTGTTCGACCCCTGGCCGAGGATGCTCTCGATCACTGGATCGCTTCTCCTTTTATACTCTCCGTGATGTCACAGGCGCAGGCTCCATCTAATCATTGTTCGAGCAACAACCAATCAGCGCGTCGCTAATAATAGCATAGTCGAACGTTCTAGAACATTCTAGATGCTTAAGGTCCACATGGTTATGACGTCACGGCAATATTTTGAAGATAATCAATAAGAGTTTTCTCTGGATAACCGATTTTGAAATGGTTTACAGATTCGGAAAGCCCGTCGAATTCTGGTCTTGATTAATGCCAGATTTAACGGGAACAGGCAATCAATAAGGATTACAGAGTACCAGCTCGGTACACTAAAAGCGCCATCCTATCTAGGTCACAACTACGCACTCCATAGAAACAGTATCCCGGCGCGCGCATGCGCATAATGCGTTTTAACAAACTTAGTCGTTTTTCGATACGCTCTCTCTCCCATAGGCCTATATACGCTTATAGCTCTACCCAGAGGGGCGTGTTCAGGAAACGAATCCTAGACGGGCGGCGCATATCCAGCTTAGCTGGTACGGCCGGTACCCGACCGGTCGATTCGAACTACACCTGCTTGATGTTAAAGTGCTCTGACAGATCGCCTTTCCACTTTACTCTTGCTCGCAGCCCTCTATGCCAGTCGACCATGATCAACCACAGGGGTTTAGGTATGCCTGTATGGAAGAGTTTTTGCAACAAGCCATCAATCCACATCATGTCAAATGCTTTAGCTGCATCCAGGAAGATAACAGATAGGTGCTCCTTGTTATTATCATATTCGTAATTGGTTTCAGCAACAATAAGAGCAGCATTAAGGACTGATACCATATCCGTGAATCCATGCTGCAGCCTGGATTGACTAACTTTTAGAATGGAGATACACCTCTGCATCACTACTATCTCTAGAACCTTCCCAATCAAGGAGTTGACTTGAATGCCCTGGTAGTTAGCAGGTATGTTTTTTGGTTTACCCTTCTTGGCCACAGGGAAGATCAGTCCATCTTTAAAGGATCTTGGCACCGTCAGCAGTTCGATCGTCAAGTTAAAGATACTGGTCAGCAATGGGATAATGCTTTCCCCTGCATTCTTCAGATGTTCTGACATAATTCCATTCTCATCAGGGGCGTTGTTGTTTTTAGCCGCTTTATGGCTTCGTTACCTCATCGTCTGTGATTGGGTCAATGTTGACTGGTAAACTCTCAGCTACTATTTCCAGGATGGCTACTTCAGCCTTTGTATCATCCTTATACACCTCGTCAAAATCTGACTCGTCTGTTGGGGTTGCCAGGTTCTCAAAATATTTGTGATAAACTCATTTGTGACTGTCTGGATACTTGCTCTTTGGCGGTTAATGAGCTTAAAGAACATCTTTTTGTCTCCTACATAAGATGATTGAACTTTGCCGAAGAAGGCCATTCTCTTGTTGTATTCTACTTTGCCGGATAGACTTCTTTAATATCTTTATGTCCTGTCTCAAGGGGTCATCCTCACCTCTACCAAGCATCTTCCATTTCCAGAATTTTCTTTTGCATTGATTTCAATTTCTGTTGAGTCACAAAAGGTATTGGTTTCACCTTGGACATCCTATGTGTATTCTTTGGGACATGCTCAGCTGTAGCCATAGATATGGCTGATATGGTATCTGATATCAACAGTTCCAACCCGGTCAAGGAGTCAATGTCTTCTGAGCGAATATTTTGTATTTTTTGGCTGACAGTTTCTGCATAGCCTGTAAGGTCCCCTCTCTGCCATTTGGGCCTCCCTTGGCTGGGTGCTCTTTTTAGCTGATTTGATCTGGGTGTGTCTGCTGATAGCGAGCCAGCGACCGGCTTATGGTCAGATCCATTACGCGTCTCTATGTCCATATCATTATCCTCAGATAGCACTAGTACATTTCTGACTAGATTATCGGGACCTCTGAATAGGATGTAGTCAATGATTGATGGTTTCTGTGCAATCATTCGATTCTGCAAATTGTCAGGACTTCTAGTAGCATCTGTTGGACACCATTCACCTTTACGAACTGGCATAGCAATCTGTCAAACTCAGTTGGTGGCTCTCTATGGAGGGATCCATTGAAGTCATCCATCAGTATTACACCTTCATTCCCATATTTGCACATAATTTCCTCGATTTCAGCCAGTACCTCCCTATACAGACTGCAGGTGGATCCTCTACCTGCTGACGGCGTATAGACATTGATTATTCATATGACAGCCGAACTGCATTCTAATAGGGCGGCTATGAATCTCTCTGAGTCTTGTCGCAGAGGATGTACTTTCGTAGCCATAGACCTAGGCCAGAACATGGTAATACCACCCTGTCCCCTGAGACGCTGAGATAGATGTGGGTTTCCTTGATCATAGAATTTTGCCGCGAAGGCCAGATTATTAGACACATCTTGCAGCATCCATTCGTCACATGTGTGGATCCAATGCTCCTGTATACCAATTATATCATACTTCTTTGCAAGTTATTGTAAGCAAAGTAGGTTGGAGTTGAGGCCCCATATGTTATAGGTGACCACTGTGGTGCTCCCGGTTGACCCAGCTGTATTGGATAGTGCCTTGGTAACGGGTGATACACTGGCATCGGCTGCTGGTGGTGTACTGGGATGATTAGTATTTGATTGTGATTCTTCTTGACCGATCCTCTCCAGCTGTGTCTTTTCGTGCTGCCTCTTCCTAAAAAAGACTGAGGTTGAGATTGATCTGCTGTTTCAGAGTGGTTGTCCTTCGTCAAGCTCTGCCAAACACTCGTAGCATGTGGTTTTCGGCCTATTTTACTGGTAGACTCTGTGTCATTTCCTAGGACTCCAGGCTTATGTCTAGTTTCAACAGGCCCGGCGGCTACTGGTACTCTCACTATAACTTGGGGTTGTGCAAGTAGATCATCTGGTGAGATGGAGCTTTTCGCCATAGGATCATAATTTGCTGAGCCATACTCAGTGCTAGTGTCGCCGGGTTGTGTACGTATGGAGAGATTTAATTTCATCTGATGTACGGTTGGTAGTTTTGACCTTCTCTGCCACTGTTGAATATATTTCACTTCCTATGACTGTGGACTCCAGTCTGGTACCTACATGCTATGGAGTTACTTGTACTTTTTCTGAAGATCGGAGCTGTGGACCATCTGGTGATATAACACTTTTCGCTGCACTAGAGTCGTAGAACAGTGGTGTAAGGAGAGATCTAATTTCATCTAATGTATGGTTCGTATCTTTGACTTTCTTTTCCACAGCAGCTAGGCGGGTGCTGTTGGTATTCTGCGAAGCAAGGTACTGTGATCGTATTTCATTCTCTAGTGCAAAAATCTTTTCATTCAGACCAACCATTTCGTGCTTATGCGAAGCTTCAGCATGTTGAGGTGGCTGGTGGGTTCCTGCTCGTTGGCACCATCCCTGCCATATCGTGTCATTTCGGCTTTGTTGTTGTCCCTGCACATGTTGCGTCCAGCCAGGCATCATAGATGGTGACGGGCCTGTATTTTGGTGAAACTGCTGCGCATGGTGCCCTGTGTCTGGAGATGGGTGGGGTGGTTGATGCCAACCCTGCTCTGGGGTGCCATTCTGGTCCATTTGTTGTTGTCCCTGTATATGCTATCTCCAGCCTGGCATCACCTGTGGTGGTAGACCCATATTTTGGTAGGGCTGTAGTCCATAGTGGCCTGTGTTTGGATGTGGATGAGGCTGTGACACATTATTAGGCATTAGATGCGGGTATAGTGCTGGTACGTATATATGAACTTCCTCTAAAGTACTCGTGTTCGTGTTAGCACTTGCCATATTTTGGTGTGTGTCGTTCTGGAAAGTGTGCCAGGGAGCTTTTACATTCTGCTGGTGGGGAGAGTTCACAGAGCTACCAAAATTTGACGGATTCTCTGGATAGCTGGCTGCCACCTTAATCCTCAGTAATCTAATACTTTCCTTCAGCTCTTGGTTTTCTCGTTCCAACTTTGGACTCAGTACTGTTAATGTTTTGACACGGCCTGGTATAATTTCCAGTTCCTTTTCTTTCCCATCTAACCTTCGTTGCCATACCAACAGCTTCCTTCTCTCTGCTTTGATGTCCTTCTTCTCTTGATCAGACTGATGTTCACACTCAGAGGCCTTGGATTTGCTCCATAGCACTCAGTACAGTAGGGCTTGTATCTTTGGCCTGACGGTTGCCGTCCTGGTTAGGGCCATTACGTACATCTTCGACAACATGATAGACCGGAGCAGGTGTAGTTTCACTAGTCTAGCAGATACATCAGTAATCCGCCAATCAGTGAAATGTACTGTGAGTCATTTGCCTTTTTCACATGATGTACTTCATTATGCAATGTTGGGTTGGTGTATTTTTTGCAAGTGTATTCATATGATTCTATAATTCTGTATCACCGGCTTCAATTCAAAATTGTATCAGTTCATTTAAAACTCTATCATTAGATGCATGTCCATGAAGAGGAAGATTATTCGATGCACAAAATAAAATAGACTTAAAGATGCTAGCAAGTATATTATGATTTGTTTGCATTTGCTGAGCATGGAAGGACGATAACTGTGTCATGATAGATGCCTGTTGCTCTACAGACTTGCATTAAGCTTTAGCAGCCTCAGACGCTTCGCAGAGAGATTTTGATGGCAGATGCGCACATGCCATTTTCAATAAACTTTTTCAAATTCTGAAAGGTTAATTGGTAAATGCTTGATTTTATGCTGTGTCATGTTTTAATTGTGGTGCCATAATCATGCATAATTTGCATGATCCACCACCTCCATTTTTCTGTATGCATACCATTTACTTAGAAAAACGATGATCAGTCAGCTAGCTGTTTAGAAAATGAGGCTGTGCTCCAGGACTATGTATAATTAGAACTGATGCATCAGTCACAAGAAACTTATACCTTTCTGCATCACTAATCTACTTGACATCTATAAATCCCAGATCACTCGTGGCAGAGTTTATAGGACATACTCCTGGTACAGGTTCAGAATCAGCCCCTTCAGTAGTAAGAGTTTCCCCAGAAGATACATCTTCCACACTCGTAGTAGGCATACTGGGTGGTGATTATCGTATTGATGATGATTATGCACTTTCATCTGTGGTTTCCATATGTGGTTTTACACGGATAACAAACTTGTCCATTTTTATTTGCTATAAAAGACAAAATTTGTATGCTTAGTACACAAACAAAAAGGAAAAATATATACTGGTTGATAAACACGATACAAAGAGTGAATAGTGATTTACATAACTAATGCATGTCATGTGTACAACTTACTGAGTGTCTTGACAAGTTGCAAACATGACATGCATTAGTTATTTATGTGTGCTAGTCTATAAACTTGTATTGTCAGTCTGACATAGGATGACGGCATGATGAGTAATGAGGTCAGACATGAGGCTTGTTTTCGTGACTGACTTGGTTCGTAGAACCACGGACCCAGGAGCCAGTAACCACCGACCACGAACTAGAAACGCCAAAACAGCATTTATGTAAACTGACGAGACTTGCTGATTGCAATTTCGTGGCAATGTTTTGAACCCACAAGCATTCTAAATTGCGTCAACTTTAGCAATTGATTTGATCGTAACTCAGTTTAGACCTTAATTTCAGTCTATGTAAATCGCAGACGATTGCATACACTAAAATATTGATGAGATCTCGTCATTCAAATAAGTTGTAAAATTTATCTGGGCACCGCCATCTTGAAATTTACGAACCAGTAACCATTGGTAATAACGAAATGAGATCAAAACTCAGTCACTGGTTTGACGAACCAAGTCAGTAAATCTTCACCTTCCGGAAAGCCAAAATGCATGAACCATGGACTGTGTCAGTGGTTTCACTCTTTCAGTCGTGAAAACAGGCCAATGATAACGGAATGCCATGAAATGTAGCCCATAAGCTCAACACTGCACTGTCACTGACTGCGCAATGGCGACAGTGCTTGGCAACACGTGGTAGCTAGACACACTGTAGTCAGCTCAGCAGGCCGGGATGCATGGAAGGGAACATGAACTGTGCAGTGGCATACAGTGCAGGGCAGTCACTAGCAACTAGGAATTAATCAATCAATGGATTCGGTGTTAACATAGCAGGATCCATAGAGAGCATCTTAGTAGCATAAGCAAACTATCTTCCTTATGAGTAGCTGTCTGCGGAGTTTTGCGGTGACATGGTCTGGCAAAGTTACCCACTCCCTCAACCCCCACCCAACCAACCCACCATCATTTGTGATGCCCATGTTTCTTGATAGATTGGAAGTTTCGATCAGATCTGACAATTCGAAAGTAGTTGTCTTTTCCTTTCAACAGGGGGAAACGAGGTCTTGCATCCTCTGTATCCACATCTCAGTATCCAGATTTCCTTGTTCATGTCTCCTTTTTCAGAAGTCAAGGCTGTGGCAGTGGCCATTCTGTCCCAGTCTTGCACAGGGATGCCTGTGTACATGTTTTCGCTCCATCATCTGCATTCCCCTGGTACTGAAGAAAGTGAAGGAGCAGATTTGCGAAATCATTCTGATTGTTCCTCTGTGGCCCAAGAGGAGTTGGTTCATAGACATGCTCAATCTTTTAGTGGATACCACTTATCGTATTCCCATTTGTCCATATCTGCTTTCCCAAATCAGGTGGAATTGTCTTGCATCTGAATCCGCAAATATTCAATCTTTGTGCATGGACAATATTAAATTCGTCAGCCTTTAGGATCAATCTTCTACTAGATCTAAGGAAATCCTCCAATGTGACAGGTGAGAGGCTACCAGAAGACCTTTCAAGGGTAGATTAGCATTATTTGTACATGTTGTGCTGACATCGCTATCCTGTCCGATTCTGTATCTATTTTCGAGTGCGTGATTTCTATCCTATATTCTTGATATTTTTACGTTGTCAGCAATTATGGTTTGGTGTTACAGATTCTTTCTAGCTTCAACTTTACCCTGTCTTTTATAAGCTCACCCAGGATCAAAGTTTTCAAATGTTTTAATTCAGGGTCTGCATGGGTAATATTCGTCCTCACGATACTAAAACTTTTTGCTACATGGAATCTAGCTCTTGTTCTTCAAATTTTGGCAGGGTATTATTTTGAAATCCTTGGCTCAGTCTGTATTAAGTTTTAACTCTCAAAGCAATCCTTTGGTAATCATTGACTCGGATTAGAAATATTGTGAAATTCATGCTCTTTCAGAGGAATAAAGATAGATTTTTAAAAGGTTGTTGGAGCTCTCTTATTCTCAAGTAGAGATTTTTTTCTCTAAAACTCATTCTACTCTACATCCAGTGCAATCACAGATCACTGTCTCACTAGTTTTTCATCTGAAAAAATATGGTGTCTAGTCAGAGCTTTAAATATTTATAAACTTGTACTGCTGTTAAAAGGATGGATCTGTTCTCATCTTTGGGTCACATGTGTCGAAGTAGTGTCTAGACCGGCATTGACTGTTGGACTTCTGAAACAATCAAACTCTATTAATAAATGACTTCTCGGAGAGATAAGTATCTTCTATTGTTAGAGCTCTTGATGCTCGTGGTGTGATAATTCCTATCTCGCTCTATTTGCTGGATCCACCATCGATGGCATTATTCAAGGCGCAGAAATCTGAATACTCTTTAAACAATATTTATCTGAAGGACCAGAGTCCAGCTGCCTCTTTCTTTAGAAATATTACTATTTTTGTCAAACCAAGCTGAGACCCATCTATCAAACTCATCTCCCCAATGATTGACATGATTGTGAGATTATTGTATTTTATCATTGTCTTTACTTGAACTGTTTGTTCTTTTTTATTAGTTTGTTAATAACAGGGTGAAGTTTTAATTGTTTTAGTTATCCTTGTTTGGGCACATTTTATTCAACCTTCCAGTAACATTAGATATAAATCGGCCAAATAGGGAAAAAAATAATACAAAGCTGATTTTTGCATATAGATTAGTAATATCATTATGGACAACATATCAAAAGTCCCAAAGTGTCGAGGCTGTGCTGTTGTGGAAAACCTAAATTAGCCAGTGAAAAGTCTTCAATTATCTATTTTTGGCTCTGAGTTAGCATTCGACACATCTTGGTGAAGTTAGAAGTAGTATTTTATTGGTCTAATATACTAATACCACCAAAAGATTCCAAGTAAAAGTGAAAACATTCCAAAATGCAGATTTTTCTGCTTCATTTTCACACAAACATCTCGATTCAGAAACCCTTTTATGGAATTTCTCATGCTGCATGGAAAACACTTATCTCTTAAAGATTTCTCTGGCGTTCTAGGTGCACGATGAATATAATTTCATCATGAACTTGTAGTCATTTTACTTTCAGGTGATTGGAAACTTAACCCTACCCCCTAAAGAACGCTACACTGGGAGCTCAGAAAAGCTTGAATCATCGGTCAACCTGAAAGTTCATGCAGACTGCAGAAAGGCTTTCACTCATCCGAGCAATATTCAGAAGCAGAAATGCCTGAAGGAAAATTCAAGTGATCCCAAAGAAATCAAGGCGAAGAAGCCAAAACTAAGGGCAGAGGACGATTTATTAAATTTCAAGACACGTCTGTTTTGTGGCACAAATATTCTATGTGATAGAAAAATGGGCGCTGAGCAACGCAAGACAGATCACGAAGTCGAGACTCTCGGTTTCCTTGACAGCATCCAAACTAGAATCAGAGAACAGGGCGATAACTAGTGCTCACCCAAATTGAACATGTTTAGGATTTAGTAGCTGCCAAAGCTCGGTATCATAATTCCTGTCTGACAAAGTTTTTCCTGACTAAAGACAGCTTTTCTAGTCGTGGAACACCCAAGGACGAAGACACCTCTTTTGCTTTTTGAGAATGTGCGTCAATATATGGAGGACAAGATGAACTCCTTGCCCGAATGTAGGAATCAATGGATGGTCAGTGTACATGGTCAGCAAAATACCTGAAGAAAAAATTGGAATCTCAATTCCGTAACAAACTAACAATCGCGTGTCTCAAGAGCTGTTCCAATATAGTTACTTTCAAGAATTCTTCTATGAGAATACTTCAAGATGCGTCGTATGCTAACCGTGATTCGGATCCAGAAGCAGAACGAATTACCATAGTCCAGAAAGCTGCAGCAATAATTCGAGAGGACATTAGAGCAAAAGTGTATGACAGTGATGAATATCCTCTCTCCTCTTCTGTTGTGGACAATTCTGAAATGATACCTACAACACTTGATTCGTTTCTATTAATGGTCATAGGGTCCTGTCGTCCATGGGCCTTCATCTCGCCAGTGTTATTGTTGATAGCTGTCTACACACACCACAAATACGTATCGGAAGAACTAATTGATATACTGAATTCTTTGATGTTCTGCTCAAACTACAGGGAGGTTGAGTAATACATCAACTCAATTATGCAACTTGAAGATCCTGGATACCAACTTGATCGATTTGTGCAGTTTGTTTTTAATAATGCTGATAGCAATGTTCACACTCTTGACAGACACCGCATGTTCCATTCAATGTGATGGATTGCTAGTGTTGCACTAAAGGGTTCCTTGATGGAGAATATCATATCGCAAGTGAAAGAAACTGCACATAAACCAGGAAATGGATCATTTGGGTTCATTCCAATTGCTCAGTATCAACAGTCAAGTTCCAAGCAAGGGTTGGATTCAGTTAAAATCAGAGACTTCTCTGTGTTGTGTAGCTCTTTACCTAAAGTGAATCCATCAGCTTTGGAATCACTTTATATAGTCGGTAGTATCATGCATATTTCTATGTCCGGTTTCATGCAGATTGCTCATCAAAATATATCATGCAATCAGAGCCGTATTGAAATTCTACCATTCATAAACTTGAATCCCTCTGACATGAACACACACTTTATACAGCTCTTAAGTTCGTCCAGTCAGAGTATATAAAGCGTGACCTCAACATATTTTCGGTCATCTTCGATCAGCCTCTACATAAAGGCAGTGGATATAGTTGTTGTCCGACTTGGTGGCTGTCACTTACTTATGTCCTTTATGGGGTCGATAGGATCACTCATGGCTGGAAGCGGTATCGAAGACTATTGTAATCGGTATATGCGCCAGGGACAGTCGTTCAAATGTTAACAGGCAATGCATATGCTCAGGCTCTTAGAGCTCACTTACTGACACAAACTGCGGTGGCCAAGCTAATCTTTGATAAGGAAAATCTTGATGAATCCATTGCATCCGAGATCAAGTCTATAATTTTCTCTCTGTTAGATAGAACAGATCTCTCAAAAGGTACCACCAATGCTTCTGTCGTGAAAATGGAACAAGTCTTCATGAACTTGTCTGATCAAGCTAAAAATGGAAGCCACACAGGTAAACTTCGGATGCAATATTTTCAGCAGGCCAAACTCATCAAAGACTTTATAAGCGCCGAGAGGACCGGCAACTTGGATCTCCATCTTTCAAGTGTCAAATCGATGAGTCCTCATTTCCATGCCGCTGCTTCTTTGGCTTACGCAAAGTGTGCCCATTTTTATGTCCAGCAGATGGAGGATCTGGCTACGAATATTCCAGAAGATGATTACATCTACTTCACTAAGCTCGGCTATTTTGCCATCAAGCACAGTGACATGTAATGGGGTGGTAATTTCTTGGATCAAACGATAGAGGGAAACAATGTTTGATGCATTTACTCAAGGTATCTGGTGGCATGACGAGAGGGCACGTGATACTGACCCATCACCCATGTTCAAATCATGTGTACCCTAGAATCACACGAAGAGATGAAAGAATACTTGACATATGAGTTCTCACCACAGCCCCTGTCAGTCCGTGAAAATGATGGAATGCACAAGGCACAGAAAAGTGTCCTGGGGACAATCCTCAAAGTGAATGACAGAGAGCGAACAACTCTCCCCGAGAAACCTTTTGAAGAAAACATCGTTTGAAAACATCGTTTTCGATAGCGGGATTTACAAATTGATTCGTGCTGTGTTATGGCCAAAACAATCGACGTATCGCAATGTCTGTGAAAATTATCAGACCTATATATCAAAGCATTTTGGAAATGAGGTCCATGTTGCGTTTGATGGTTATTCAAACCAAACTTCAACAGAAATTCAGGAACAGACGCGTCACACAAAGTGGCATTGTTCAGCAGATGCTGATGTTCAACTTAATCTCCCTACAACAACATCACAGAATGACTTCTTAGCAAATGTGTCCAATAAAAGCTGACTGATTGGGATCTTCAGTGCTAACCTAGGTAATGTCGGGGTTGTAGGGAAGTTAACTGAGAGCGATGCAGATAATTCGATCATTAAAACTGCACTTGATCTTGCATCAGAATTAGGCTCAGACATTGTTATGGTAGGGACTGACACCTGTGATTCATACGAGAGGTGTCTGAGACACCTCATCTTTATTCAAAATTGGTAAGAAAAACGCATTCAAAATATTGTGTGATAAGTACCAGGAAGTCATGTCCGTATTTGTTAGCGATTGCAGCACAAAAGATGCGGTTGCAAAGGCTGGAGAAATTTCTGATTCTTGCTCACTATGGAGGGAGTACTATCCTACTGATAGTCTAGACAATTTTAGATACACAGCTTATAGGTGTTCAGTAACAAAAACCTCTTTACGTAGTTCTTTCCAGTTGGTGTCACTCCCACCCACCAGTGCTGCTTCCCATGAACACTCTTTCAGGGTATACCTACAAGTGCATTTAAACACTCTAAAGTCTTTAGAATGGGGATGGGGGAGAGATGTTGTTGTCTTTGTCCAATCACTTCTCGTGATCCAGTTGCTCCAAAATTAGTTGTGGATGTAAATCTGGATGTTCCAAATCTTGTGGGTGGAAAGCAGGACTCTTCTGTTCCAACATATGCAAAATCTGTATGGGATCGAATAGACTGCATTAATGTTGATCAACCTGGAATCAATCTGGATGAAGATGATGGCCCTTGAATTGATTTCTGGGTCAAAACAATTGAACAATATTGATGTGAAATAACAAAAGACGGTGTTGCGGTTTTGGGGGGAGGGATTATATTTCAGCTGCTATAAAAACATTTACGCAAGTTTTCATTATTTACTATGCTGGTTGATAGAATAATATCCCGAAAGAGAGAATAAAACATTGTTCATAGCGATATTTGCATAATGGCAGTTCTTACATGTATTCCACTTAGCAAACATACGTGAATCGCACATACTATTTTGGCAAATCTTGTCATTTCACCTCATATATTGGTCATCTTTTCTTCAAATATAATTATTTTTTTCTTTAGGAATAGACTCGTATATATTAATTAACCACATCTGAATACGAAAAAGTGTGTTTTGATTATATACCATGGTGAAGCCAATTCCGGTACTGAGCTCCATTCTTTCAAATCTGCACTGCATGGACTGTCTTCAGGAAATATATGCTACACCAAAAATTGCACAAATGCGATTTTTTCCGGACTTTTATTATGATAATGGCAAGATATTAATCTTTTCATATAGAAAAAAAATCAGCTTTGTATTATTTTTTTACCCTACTTTACCCTAATGTTACTGGACTGTTGAATAATCTCAATTAATCTCCACCCACCAGTCATGTGTTTTGAGGTGAGGCACTGACCAATTCTATGGGTTTAGCAAGTATAGTGATTGAATGGTATAGATGTTGGTGGTGTGATAATATGAATGTAGACTCCCTTGGGGTTGGTCTGTAGTTTTATTAACCACCTAATTAACATACTTAATTACAATTCAAGCACTATGACCCGGTCTCAGCCACCCCACATGGGAATGATTTGAGAACATTTTGGGTCGAGTTGAGAAATTGAGTGTGAATTTACTTCTCTATCAGAGCAAGAGCATGTGCCTTGCCATAGGAGTGCATATGAGGCAGCAGACTAGCCTTGAACTATATGTCTAGTCAAGGGAGTTAATCCATTATAGACGCCTATATATACTATATTGAGGGGTTAATTGTTATTGATTTTGGGGTGTAAGGATAGGTTGAATTTCTTATGGAGCTAAATGTTGGGGATGTATTAAAAAATTATAGTGATTGAGTCGTAAGTCTATGTTTAGGTGCTTAATAGAACTACTGATAAACCCCAAGGGTGGGGTGAGGTGTCCGACGTGCTCGATTTGATCCCTAATTCAAAATCTTCTTGCTACTCGCCCTGCAAATTTATTCCCGGTTTAAAGCGATTTCCTGGAGATTAATTAAATTCATCACCATCATGTTATTATAATTGTTAATAAGATCTAAATAACAGGTTAAAAACACAATGCTTGAATACCCACCTTTTAGATAAATAAAACAACAACCCACTTGTTCATCAATATAATCATATTGGATGGGAAATTGACCAATCGAATTACAGAAGCGCTAAATGCAGTGACAAGCGGATTTAAGGTATTGAGAGAATGCTTTCTGATATAATAATTTGACTGTTATTTTAATGTAACTACATTAATATTCAATAGGACTGATTAAATAAAATACAGATTTTATCAGTAAGTGGAATGCAAAGACTGTTAAGCTTTCCAAAATTCTGGAGTAAAGTACAACGGGCAGACTTGATATTCTGATCAACTCTTAAATTCTCCCAACCCCGCACCAGCGTCTGTTTAGAAGGAAGCCATTTTGAGATTTTCCCGTACCGTTTCTAATAAACCGCAAAGTAAACAGAGTATATTTTGTGAATTTCTGTAAACCTCGAGGACTATTTTCATATTCTTATATTTTCCGTAGACGTATGTGTAGAAAGGCGTTATGGTATAACCATCTGATGAATAATGACGGTGAGTTTTCGATAAAATTTGACATTTTCACCCGTCTTGTCGTCGGAGAAGATGAACAATTTACTAGATTTTGAGGTCATCTTTAAACGATAATTTCAATATCAAGTTGCGTATTAAATGTTATGTAACAACACGTTCGTTTCGTCTGGACTCTAGTTCTTTTAATAATATGATTATCTAATGGCAATATCATTGCCTTAACGAGTAAACTGCGTAAATATATGTGTTGTTTTTGGATCGCCATAACGTCGCTGTCGGCAGAACATGGCGGCTACGGCGGCGATCGCTACCTAAGTGAAGTCGACATTTTGCTGTGACTGTGTGTTGTTGTTTAGTGGTATCCATTCAATATTGTGTATACCAAACGATTCAATGCAAACTCCTCGTTTTGTAAATCATAATGACACATGTATGATGTAACCAACCGACGTGTGTCTACGTCAACACACACAGCAGAGCTATCAATAATAAAAATAAATCATCAAGACATATTGCTGGTTTTCCCAGCATGCATAAAATGCGCTTAGAGGTTGCAGTGACATTTGATTGTGGATCCTAAAATTAATGTGCTTGAAAGGTGTGTGTGCGTGTGTGTGTGTGCGTTTTGGCGACTGACTTAGTTTGTGAATTTGTTAATTTGGTTCTTAGCAGAAATGCCAAAGCGGGTTTATAAAAATCGCCGTTTGATAATCCTGGTTTCGTAGCACTAAAACATTCTAAATTTCATTAACGTTAGCAATTAATTTCATTATATAACTAAATCACTGACGGCTGTGTCCGCTAAAATATTGACAAGATTTTATCATTCAAATAATGTCAAATGTAGATAGGCGCTGCCATCTTGAAATTTGCGAATCAATAACCATTGGTACAAATGAACCAAGATCAAAACTTGTTGTTCGACGCACCGCATCAGTAAATTTGTTACTGCCAGAATGCGACGACGAATGACTGGCCATGCCTATGCCAGCAACAGCGCCCACTCCGGCCAGTCAAATTAGTTTCAAAATATTCAATAGCATACCAGTATAATTTTCTGGAAACCGAGATTCAAGGAGTTTGGGTTATATTGATCCCAGCATGCACAAATAGTGGGTGGAGCTTCGCTAGAGATGTGTTGGGCATGATAGTTAAAACTGGATTCAACAATTGTAGGATAGTCAGCATGCCTAAATATAGTGGACGAACAATGGCTAGCTGGCGTCACAATAAAAAGAAACCCCACAAATTGCACGGTTTGCAAGTTTTGGACAGTAGACGTTTTAAGCCATGTTTTAAAACATCGAAACAAAATATGTTTGGAACACCTAAAACTGTCTAAAGCCTAAAAATTCTTGTAGATGTATATCATTTCTTTGTGAGTACGTATATGTACAACAATTGCTTAAATGAGCATATTCACACCAGAATGCTGGAAACTATTTTGGATACTTTAATCCGAATTACACCGATGCTAATTATAGTAATAACATAATCAGTACATATACATATGCTGTGAAATCCATGTAATGTTAAATTACTGAAAAATATCCATGGTTTGCATGGGTCATGGAAGTCCTGGAAAGTCATTGAATGTGAAAATCTAAATTCCAAGCCTGAAAAGTCATGGAAATTTGTCCATTTTGATCATAGTCTGATATGGAAAAGTCATGGAAAATTATAAATCTCCCTAAATAAAAATAAAATCTGATGGCATACAAATGTAAAATGAGAAAATAAAACTCGGGAATACCCTTTTCCATTTTTGTATTTCATTCGTGATCTCAAGCTTAGATATAATAATCACCCTAGAGTGGTTGTGGATATCCGTTTCCAATCACAAGATGTTAAAACTCGTGTGTTTGGAGGCGTGCTAGCGGGAGTTTCATTGATGCGATCTGCCTCTTCCTTGTCTGAAAAGATTCTTATAAGTCAATTAAGTTATCAAACAGGTATGCACCGTTGAACGTCACACAATGATAATATATAGTCATTTCTGACTCCAATATACTACCGAGTACTCGCTATAGCCCTTAATTTTATCTTGTCGCATTCCTAATATCACGTCACGACGTCATTTTATATCAAAATTAGCACTGATTTTGATGTAATAAATAATTTTTATTGAAGGATACACAATATTTATGTGGGGCCATTTAACAGGAGGTGTACTGGTCATGGAAATCCTGGAAAGTCATGGAATTTGAAAGGAAAATCTGCATTTTTCATCATAAGTCATGGAAAAGTCATGGAAAATGGTAATCATGCAAAATAAAAGAAATATCTTGGCATAAATTACCCCATCAGCCCTATTACAATAAAAAATTATGCAAGAGCGTACCAAAACAAGGCTTTGTTCTAGTTGTTGCAAGACGGAATATTCAGACATTTGCAGAACAACATAGATCATAATTAGTGTAGCTACATCATAAACACAAATCTACTAGATATTAATCTCTGGAAGTCATGGAATTTGTTAATTTTGGTCAGGAAATGTCATGGAATTTCACACAGAAAGGTGTATGAAGCCTGATTTAATAATTTCACTTCTGCGATGATCTTTTTGCGGTATACACTACAGTCAGGGCCTGATCCAGACTGATTTCCACTAGTTTACGCATAAGATTCTGAACCATGGGTACACGCAATTACAATAAGTTCACAGATGAGGAGGTGTATTACAACGTAGGGCCCACCACGACCCCTCAGCGAGCCATCCGTTCCAGCACCATACAGGAAGCCCAAAGCAGAGACACGCCTGCACCCATACAGGAAGCCCAAAGCACACCTGCACAAGAATCTCTCAGATGAGCCGCTCGATGACCTGTTCGACTGTCTCATTAATGATATTTACTCTAAAATAAAAAATCTAGCAACACATTTATTTTGGTTCGATAGCATCATCCATATTGATACTGTGGATCGTTAGCAGATGATCTAAATACTGTCTTAGTTTTGTCATTGCCATTGCTTTCAGTGGATAGCATCTAACCCCTAACTCGGCGGCTGGTGGGGGTTTTCGGGCAAGTACCTCGTCTACTACTATGGCGAGTGATAGGTCAGGAGAAGCTCTCCAGGACTCGAGCGATCTATTTGCGTAGTCACCCATGTGATGTACAAACTCCTGCATCTTGCCACTTTTTCCCGCCGTGCCACACACCCTACACCATGCAGGTAACTCCATAGTTCTCCTTCGATCAATACTCACCATTCTGTTACTTCTGATATACAGCTGGCCCTGACAGCGGCTCTAGGATTATAGACTTAGAAAGCTTTACCGACTCCTGGGAACCGGGTACCCGGCTCCCCACTGCCGAGTACCCGTTTACCATAGAGCTCATTCTTGTTTGCATAGCAACAAGTGCAATACATGCTTTTCGCATTAAGGATTTTAGTGTTTTTTTAAAAGAATCTAAGTCTTTAATCAGTGATAGTTTGTGTGTTCTGAAAGGATAACTAAGGACTATGGAGAATACCGCCCAAGATAACCAGGTTGTATTGTTCTTTATATCCATAGTTAAAAGACTTAGGTCTCTAAATTTCGTTGTGTCGCATGTTCCAATTTCTAACCCCATAGAATCTGGGACGTGTGCTAGCAACGATATATGCCAGACGATCGCCTTCTTTAAACCCCAACAGGCGATCGGCAGATATGAAAATAGGTGTTTGCTACGGTATTTCTAACACGAATATCGGCTGACGTCGTTCTCCGTAGAATCCGAGCGGGTGACGTCACACCCGGTCGCTCGGATGTTTATGTGAAGAAAATTTTTTTCATTAATCGCGCATCTTGTTCTGGGTGCTGCGTACTAAAAATGGTACCGGAAACTTTAGAATGATCAAGTTTACGTGCAATCACGATCGGTTTGCAATGATCGGTGGTTTCAAAATTCTTGAGTAGATGCGTGGTCTGCGGTTTTACCGTGTGGGACAGCAGTTGTTATACATTTTGTTGTTTTCTTCACATATCGTGCTGCGTTCGTTAGGAGTATAATTTATATTGATTAGTAAATATACCCTGAATGCTATGCGATATGATTCCTGGAGCCGTTACACATCCTGTAGGATCTATTATGGGTGTGTTGTGCCCGCCGCGTTCTTGTCGTCATAATCAATGCGATCGTTGTTGTAACGTGGCGGGGTGGGGTGCGGGAGGTTACGGTTAATTTATGAGTCAAAATATTTGAAAATTAATTGTCTGCCTTCCATCCGTGTCTCGTTCCGCTTGTTTATTGTAGGTTTGTGCTTATTTTATAGGCCAAGCCAGCCCCGCCATCATGTGACGACTGCCATAAGTTTGTCCGTGTAATGTTCAAGGACCATGTCTGTTTTAGGTGTGCCCTGTGTAATATAGATCATAGGTGTAATGTTTGTGCAGTGTGGTCCGTCGAAACGATGGTTAAGTTCCTTGCCCAGAAGGACTTGGCTGGGTCTGACGCGGGGTCAGGCGGTCCGAGAGGAAATCGTGGAGCGCCCGGTTCGGCCGGTGGGGGTGCTCCACGTCCCCAGCTGGAGGTGGCGGAGATGGCACCGCCGGCGTGGTTTGGTCCGGCTATGCAGGGTTTTCTGCATAGCGTTCTGCCCACGCTGGTGTCGTCCCTGCTACCAAAGGTTGGGGGGCAGTTTCTCCCCATGCCTGGTACGGATCCTGTCTTCGGACAGGATTCTGGACTGGTTACCGAGGGGGCCGTCTCGTACGGCCCCCTGGCGGGTCCGTCTGGCTTCGGCCAGACGGGTTCTGTCTCTCTGCGGCCACCTCCGGGTGGTCCAGTAGCGGTGGCCGGTCCGTCAGGTGTGGGAGCCGTCCGTCTAGTGACGGCTCTTCGGAGTCTGAAGACGATGAGGCCGAGGAGGAGAGGTTGCTGCGGCCCGTGAAGCCGCAGGTGGAGAATATGGAGGTTGATTCCGGCCTCCATTTGTCTGGTTTGGCGCAAGCCAGGTCAGCGGCTCCGCCTGCGGCTGAGGCCAATCCGTTACCGTGCACCGGTTCCGCGCGGCTTGGTTTGTCACCAGCCGTCAGGGGAACCGGTGTGCCGGGCCAGGCGTGGTACTCACCTATCTCGCCTGGTCCGGCAGCCGGACATGGGGTGCCGTTGGCGCCCGTGGCCGGCTATGGTTCCGCGACGGTTACGGGTCCGTACAGTTTTCCGTGCGGACCTACCCCATGGACCGGAGTGTTTCATGGGGTGGCGGCGGAACCATGTGGTAGCGGAGTGCCTGGCGTGTCAGCCGTGGCTCCTGGCCGGGAGGCCATGGCTGGCAGACCCGTAAGCATGTCAACGGGTGACGTGTTTGCGGGGGTATCTTCTTCGGAGTTAGACTGGTCTGATGCTCTGGCGTGGCTAGCCAGAGTTGACCCGTCTGTGGTTTCGGCCACGGCCGATGAAGATGCGCCCCGTCCGTCGGTTGCGTCGATTAGGACGGGGATTTTGCCCGCGGCCCGGATCCAGTCAGTGGGACTGGATCCACGGTTCATTGATTTGTTGGATGCTATTTATAGCAAACAACTAATGACCAAGGGTCAGCTCCCTGCGGCCTCCAGGGAGGTGCGGGCAAGGTGCCGTATTCCGCGGGGTGAATACGACAGGTATGGTGTAGTCCCGTCGGTCACGGAGGATGACCGATGGGTACTGGGCGTCCAAAGTGCCGGTTCGGGTGGTCCCGGTCCGGCACTAGTGGATAAGGCCCAGGTACACCAGGAAGAAGTCCTGGCCCTATGCGATGAGGGTGTGAGGGCAGCCATGAGCGCTGTCAATCACTCCTATCGTCTACTTCAGTCGGTGTGGGCTGAAGCGGGGGCAGGCCACCCTGTGCCACCTGTGGCGCTATCGTGCGTTAATGACGGCTTGGTGCTGTCAATGGACGCATTGGCAAGGGTGCAAGCGCGTGTGACGAAGTCCAGGAGGCAAATGGTCATTGACCATATGCGTCCGGCTACGGCAGTCAAGGAGCGTCTTCTTGGGACGCCCCTGACAGGGCCTAGCATCTTTGGTGGCCAAGCGCGGGCCATCTTAGAGGACACCGCCAGTATTGCGCAGAATCGGTTAGCGGTAAATCTACAGCTAGAGCTAGTGCGGCAAGCGCACGCACTAGGGGCTGTGGGTAAGCCGCTAACAGTACAGCCTTCAAAGAAACAGAAAAAGCATAAGGGCAAGGCGAAAGCCAGGCCTATTGCGACGTCTGTTTCGGCTGGGTTTTCGGAGCCGCCGCCGGCGAAGAAACCCAGGAAGGCTGTAGAGGCGCCTACCCTCCCCAATGTTGCTCCGGACCGCCCTAGAGGTGGTAAGGGCAAGGGGAAGGGTAAGGGTAAGGCCTCAAAGGGCGGACAGAAGGGGCCGAAGCGTACCTGAGGGTACGCAAGCTCCCTTCATATCCGCCTGGACCGCACCTGTGCGACAGGAACAGCGGTGCCAGTTATACCCGTCGTGCCTAGAACGAAATGGTTCTCACTCTCTCTCGTTAAGAAAGGGGGGGGGGCGGACTGCGAGCCGGACAACCCCGTTAGACGTCGAGGCGTCTATGGTGGGTGGAAGGCTCATGCGTTTCGTCGAGGCTTGGCGAGGTGTGACGTCAGACAGTCTGGTCCTGGGATGGTTATCCCAGGGTTACATGCCGGAGTGGTGGGACTTTCCGCCACAAAATCTGTCTTTGGCACCAGTCTGGACACCCGTACCAAGGGAGCCAGACAAGTTAGAAGCCGTTCAAAAGGAAGTGTCGGGTTTGCTTCTGAAGGGAGCAATAAAACCAGCAAACCGGAACACTCCAGGCTTCTATTCAAACATGTTCCTTGTCCCCAAGAGCACGGGGGGATGGAGACCCATACTCAATCTCAGGCCATTAAATTGGTTTATCCATACGCCTCGGTTCCAGATGGAAACACCGAGGTCGGTAATGGCGGGATTGAGGAAAGGAATGTGGTGTGTATCGATCGATCTGAAAGATGCATATTTCCACATTCCGATCAATCGGAGTTGGCACAGGTTTCTGAGATTTGCGTTTCAGAATCAAGTATAGGAGTTTACAGTTCTCCCGTTTGGCCTGTCGACAGCTCCGAGGGTTTTCACAAGAGTGGTCCTTGCGGTGACAGCGTTTCTCAGAAAAGAGAACGTGGCGCTACACACCTACATAGACGACTGGCTGCTCAAGGCAGACTCGGCAGCCAGGTTGAACGTGGATACTGCTCTGACTCTGAAGTTACTTTCAGATCTAGGCTGGTTAGTCAACGAGGAGAAATCCGAGTTGACACCCACTCAACATTTCGTTTATTTGGGGATGCGATTCGACCTCGAGGAGGGCAGGGTTTACCCGTCAGAGCCCAGAGTGGTGTCTCTGTTAGCCATCCTCGGGAGTTTTCGAGTGGGAAACCACATTCAGGCGAGGCGGTTCCTTCAGATGCTGGGCATGATGGTCTCCATGGAGCAGGTTATCCCGTACGCTGCTCTAATGCGAAGACCTATCCAGTTGTATCTGATGTCTCTGTGGAAACAGAGAACAGAACCCCTGTCAAAACTGGTGCCAGTTTTGGAGCCGATAATATCGCATCTTCTATGGTGGAAACAGCGTCAGAATCTCCTAATAGGGGTTTCGCTGCACCTACCCCACCCCCAGCTGTCCGTTTACACGGATGCATCGCTGGAAGGGTGGGGTGCCTGCCTGGGAGAACACCAGGTCTCGGGCACATGGACTCTCCCGGAGAGTCAGCTGCATATCAATCTGTTGGAAATGATGGCAGTGGAACTGGCGTTGGAAGAATTCCTTCCGATAATCAGGGGCAAGGTGATATTGATACGGTCGGACAATTCGACAGTAGTATCATATATAAATCGCCAAGGAGGGACCAGGTCGCCCACCCTGTGCATCAGGGTGTGGCACTTGATTCAATGGTGCAGGAATTACTCGGTTGTTTTGAAAGCAGCTCATATTCCTGGCCGATTGAACATTCTGGCGGATGCTTTGTCTCGCAGACAGAGAATCCTGCCAACAGAATGGTCCCTCAACCCTCCAGTTCTACGACGGATCTTCGAGCATTGGGGCAAACCCAACGTGGACTTGTTCGCCACAAAGGAAAATGCTCAAATCATGACATATGTCTCGCCGATTCCAGATCCAAATGCCGTCGATACAGACGCTCTGGCGATAAGCTGGAGAGGGATGCACGCTTACGCGTATCCACCCACCATTCTTCTACCGAAGGTATTGGTGAAGGTCAGGGAGGAACCGTGTTTGGTCCTGCTAATAGCGCCGTATTGGCCGAGCAGGGCGTGGTTCACGGATCTTCTAGATCTGCTGGTGGAAAATCCTGTGCAGTTGCCTGAGATTCCGAACATAATCTCCCAGGCCAAGGGACGCTTCCTACACGAGCGTCCCGAAATGTTCAAATTGACTGCGTGGATGTTGTCAAACAACGTTCCACGTCGGAAGGCTTTTCTCGACAGGCTGCTGATTTCATCGCGGCTGCGAGAAGGAGGTCAACCTTCAAGTCATATAACAACAAGGTTAACAGATTTGCAGACTGGTGTGAAGAAAAGGGTATTGATACCTTTCAATCCACTATTCAGCAAATAGCAGACTTTCTCTGTGAGCTGTTCTTTACAGGACTAGCTCCCGTCACAATTGCTGGATACAAGTCAGCTTTGGCATCAGTTATCCCTTGTCTAGCCAACAGGGATAGTCCAGAGGTGGCCCAGTTAAACGTGATGTTGAAGGGAATGAGCAATCTCCGACCGAGACAACCGGTAGTCATTCCAGCCTGGAGTCTATCTTTAGTGCTTAATGTACTGGCCAAGCACCCATTCGAACCGTTGCGTTCGGCTAGTCTAAAGCATTTGACTCTAAAGGCGGTTTTTCTATTGGCAGCTTCCTCAGCTAGAAGGCGCAGTGAGATCCATGCGCTTTCGGCAGAGAGGAACCGATTTATTGTTTCTGGAGAAGGTCTGCGTCTTCTGCCAAGAGCAGAATTTATGTCAAAGAACCAATCTTTGAGATATCCCGGCAAACCGATCATTATACCGAAGTTAACCAGGTTTGATCGTGATGCCAGTGTCTGGTGCCCGGTCCGTGCTTTGACTAAGTACAAGAAACGGACTGACTCGTTACGGTCGAACGATAGACATCTGTGGATCTGCCATAAAAAGCCTTATGGCGCCGCATCCATGGATACTATCTCTCGTTGGGTGGTCGAATGCATTCAGACTACTCATGAGATGGCGACTGGGCACCAGGTGCAGGGCGTAAGGGCACACGATGTTAGAGGAATAGCCGCCTCGACCCCCCTTTACAATGGTGTTCCGTTAGAGGACATCATGGCCGTTGCACAATGGCACTGTGAGTCCTCATTTACGGATTACTATATGAGGGATGTGTCAGACTCAGCCAATCCACTCGCTTTAGCTGTTTTGAAACGATAGTTAGTGACCACACTGCTTTTCCCCTTTTTTCACTTTGGTAAGAAAAGAACCTAAAGCAGGCATGGTCAAGCGAGAGGATGTCAACCAGATTGTGTCACTGATGGCCGAACCGGTGTATGGTTGTAGGCGGTACGTCTGAAGTCCTGTTATCATAAGGTAATTCAACAAGTGAGAGTTTTTTGTATTATGTATATGTATCATGTTCATTCATCTTATATATTCATGCTCATTCCCAGGCTAATACAAACGATATGCAGGGAGTAGTTAACCCTCTTGGCATATTGGTGTTTCAGGCGAGATACATGTTCGTTAGTTCTCTCCCTTTTCTTAGGAGGAAAAGGGGAGGGGGGGGCTGTGACGCGAATGTGATTCGGTTCCGTGAACTTGACGGTCCTTTTAGGTCTCCGTTAGTCAAGTTTGAAGTCTAAAATCTTTCTCCAAGGGGAAAAATTAGCATGTATGGCTTGCCCCTTCCCACCAGGTTACTGATCAAATCTGGTGTATATCAGAAGTAACAGAATGGTGAGTATTGATCGAAGGAGAATGCAGGAAATGTCAATTTCCCTTTCTCCGAGATCTAACAATACTCACCATTCTGTTACGGACCCAGCCTCCCAGCCCCACGGAGGCAAGCCATAGTTTTCTCTTGTTTGGTGGCTATGCAAACAATATGAGCTCTATGGTAAACGGGTACTCGGCAGTGGGGAGCCGGGTACCCGGTTCCCAGGAGTCGGTAAAGCTTTCTAAGTCTATAATCCTAGAGCCGCTGTCAGGGCCAGCTGTATATCAGAAGTAACAGAATGGTGAGTATTGTTAGATCTCGGAGAAAGGGAAATTGACATTTCCTGCATTCTTCAGGTTAACCCCATGGTTGAGTTTCAGATTCAGTTAGCTTGGTTGATTGAGAGATTCTGTTACCTATACAGTTGCGGTTCTCTAATAGGACATCACCTGGTGGTGGGGACCCGTTCTGAAACACTTATTTTATAACTACTGATGAGGATGATCGACATAATGCTGATGATGATGATAGTCATAATGTTGTTGATGATGATGATAGGCGTAATGCCAGGGAATATTTTGTTGGAAAAAAATTGCGTAGCAGTCACTGCTAAACAAATCGAATAATGCATAGCAAACAAACACAAACTGTGTTGAAACTGGTTGGTGTTCCAACAGGGAAACCTTTCAAAACATGTTTGCATGATCAAAAACAGCTTTTTTCGTCTACACACGCTATGAGCAAGTGAATCCGAAAACAACCGAAAAGTATAATTTTCCGATTTCGCAGAACGTTTTCCTTATGTAATACATAACATATGTCTGACATATTCAGAATATGCATGTACTGGCTCTGGCCAAGGTCAGGGAGTATAGGAAACCTAAAATAATACGTATTGGCAGATTTGGCAATTACATTGATTGGAAGCTGTTGCTGCTTAAGGCAGCAACACGTCCCAGTCAAATTATTTTCAAAATAATCATTAATGTACCTCCCATGAATACTGTGATTTCATTGACTAGGGTTAACATATATATTTTGTAACTTACCAACCTACATCACATATCCCTTTGAACTGGTAGCCTAAACAAAGTACACATCATTCAATACAATGTAAGAAGGTTGAATAGTGTTAGTGTTTAACTGGAAGCTGTTGCAGGCTATGGCAGCTGTGAGCAACAGGCCCCCCTTAAAAACTTGCAACATATTCAACAGCTTATTAAGATGAAATTGAGTTTCTGCGATACTATGACTTAAGTTGAAAGAGTTAACAATTTTTATTTAAAAATTACTAATGGTTGTTTTCTCTGGCTTAAATAGTGAATGATAAAAAGTTTTACTGTGATCAGCGTGTGTCAATCGGCTCACGTGTTACTAGTTTTACTACGAATACTACGAGTGCTATATATATATATATATATATATATATATATATATATATATATATATATATATATACTATGTCATTCTTAAATTTACCGCGTAAAACATTGTTTATTTTCTTTACCGTCGGTAGTTTCCTTGCGATTCATTGGTTGCTCTCTATATAGTTATATTTATTAACCAATAATCTTGCGAGAAAGTATGTTCCCGACTTTGGAGAAGAGTACTCGAGAACACTCTCGTGCATGCGGCGATCTTGGCGACATGCCATTCTAAATCTGTCGCTTACGCGAATCAAGTGCGATACACCGCCGTAGCATGGCTAACTATACTGTGTCGGCCTTGATTTGGGGATGCGCTAACAGGAGTTTAGCATTCGCGATGATATAACTCAGTTTCTGAGACAAACATTGTCTAAATCGACCAGAATCAGCCTAGATAAACTTGTATTTTTAAAGTTTATCATAACGCTAACTAATGACGAGGCAAAGATCAATAGCCATACCCCCCCTATAGGAGAATTTAGATTTACAAGAGAGTCTGTTACGAGCAATATGTCGACGACCATGAATACCCCGTGATACATATTGCAAGTTTCCAACTGGTGTCCAAACTAAAAACTGAAGTCTGTAACAGTTTATTATTATACCGGAAGAAGGAACCCGCTAACGCATGCGCGCATCGCTAGCTTTTAGAATTTTGATCTATAGAGCGCTTACTGAACTCGCTTCACCGGCGGTCATTTGTCCCATAGTGAAGGAAGGTATGAAGATATGCGCTCTATAGCTATATATATATATCTATGGGCTATATCGGAAATCAGCCTCCAACGCATGCGCATCTCGCTTCCTTACTAAATTTGACAATCGTTTTGCAACTTTTAGCGACTTTATCAAAAATATTTCAAAATTAAGTGAATTGAGTTTTACATCAAAATTATGTATCGCAGAAAATAGCTAAGCGAAGTTGTAAATGTGTAGCAACAGGTACTCATTTGCATCGCATTCTACGATGCGATACCGCTCAGAATATTCCCTGCAGCACTGATGGAGAAGCTGCTCATGGCTCGACTAACTTAACCCCTTGTTCTAGTTATCGACGACCCAGCGATGAACCATAAGACAGTCACATACCTCAGCAACATCACCAGACGCATTCGGCACACCAAGATCACTGTCTTCATCTTCATTCAGAAGTACACCCGTGAGATATCGCCAGACATCTGGCACAATGCGAGGCTCCTGTACTTTAGCTCGAAGAGTGGTCGTGCCGGCACGTGCTTGAGGCGATATATGACAGCCTGACCCTCAAGGAGACCAAGCAAGACTTCATCGCAGGCGTGCAGAAGGTCGCAGATCTATACCTCTTCATCTTCAGCAACAAGGTGACAGGTGAACTGTCCCGCTTCAAGCCTTCTCGGGAGAAAGCAGAAAACTTCAGCTACAAGCTGGATCCCGCCAGGAAGCTAAACCGAAATGCTGCCTCGTTTCTCGCCAGCCGCTCGTGCCCTCTTTTGGTGAAGATGTGCTCAACGGCCTTCTTGTGGCCGGCGGCCAACCCCTCTCTACCTTCGGTGTGACCAGTGGCATGCCCAGCCTCATGGCCCTCAGTGACGGCTGCACCGATCTCTCAGAAGTAATGTATGGCCTCAGCCTGTATAGCATCCAACATCCGGCGTTCATCATCAGTGTGGAGGCTGAATATGCCAGCCCACTTCCCGACCATTAGATCTTTGGGATCAACCCTAGCCTTCTGGAGAGCTAGAATTACAGGACTCTTAGTGGGTGTCCTGAAGAGATCTAGTGACCCTCCCGGGGCGCTGTCAAGCTTCTGGTAGAGTATCCAAGTCAAGAGTTCCTTTGTACTGGAGGCCGGCGTGGTCTCCTCTATGGCAGTCAGTATCTCCGCATCAGACGGAGGTGGGACCTTGGCTCGCTCGTGGATAATATTGACGTCACGAAGTAGTATTTGGACCCTGTCAATCGGCAACTGTACTGGTTTCGTATTCAGGCCTGTCCAAATTGAAAATGTGCGCAACCCATTTTGGGGTTGTGCAAATTTGTTTTGGGTAATCGATTCTGTTTTGCGCAACCTTTTTTCATGTGTTTATGTACAACATGAAACCAGTTGCAGCAACGGAAAATGGATTGTGTCAGAAATGTTTGCGGAACCTTTGCACGAACTTAAAATGGGTTATGAAAATTTGGACAGGCCTGTTCTCCTTCGATCAATACTCACCATTCTGTTACTTCTGATATACAGCTGGCCTTGACAGCGGCTCTAGGATTATAGACTTAGAAAGCTTTACCGACTCCTGGGAACCGGGTACTCGGCTCCCCACTGCCGAGTACCCGTTTACCATAGAGCTCATTCTTGTTTGCATAGCAACAAGTGCAATACATGCTTTTCGCATTAAGGATTTTAGTGTTTTTAAAAGAATCTAAGTCTTTAATCAGTGATAGTTTGTGTGTTCTGAAAGGATAACTAAGGACTATGGAGAATACCGCCCAAGACAACCAGGTTGTATTGTTCTTTATTATCCATAGTTAAAAGACTTAGGTCTCTAAATTTCGTTGTGTCGCATGTTCCGATTTCTGACCCCATAGAATCTGGGACGTGTGCTAACAACGATATATGCCAGACGATCGCCTTCTTTAAACCCCAACAGGCGATCGGCAGATATGAAAATAGGTGTTTGCTACGGTATTTCTAACACGAATATCGGCTGACATCGTTCTCCGTAGAATCCGAGCGGGTGACGTCACACCCGGTCGCTCGGATGTTTATGTGAAGAAAAATTTTTTCATTAATTCGCGCATCTTGTTCTGGGTGCTGCGTACTAAAAAATGGTACCGGAAACTTTAGAATGATCAAGTTTACGTGCGATCACGATCGGTTTGCAATGATCGGTGGTTTCAAAATTCTTGAGTAGATGTGTGGTCTGCGGTTTTACCGTGTGAGACAGCAGTTGTTATACATTTTGTTGTTTTCTTCACATATCGTGCTGCGTTCGTTAGGAGTATAATTTATATTGATTAGTAAATATACCCTGAATGCTATGCGATATGATTCCTGGAGCCGTTACACATCCTGTAGGATCTATTATGGGTGTGTTGTGCCCGCCGCGTACTTGTCGTCATAATCAATGCGATCGTTGTTGTAACGTGGCGGGGTGGGGTGCGGGAGGTTACGGTTAATTTATGAGTCAAAATATTTGAAAATTAATTGTCTGCCTTCCATCCGTGTCTCGTTCCGCTTGTTTATTGTAGGTTTGTGCTTATTTTATAGGCCAAGCCAGCCCCGCCATCATGTGACGACTGCCATAAGTTTGTCCGTGTAATGTTCAAGGACCATGTCTGTTTTAGGTGTGCCCTGTGTAATATAGATCATAGGTGTAATGTTTGTGCAGTGTGGTCCGTCGAAACGATGGTTAAGTTCCTTGCCCAGAAGGACTTGGCTGGGTCTGACGCGGGGTCAGGCGGTCCGAGAGGAAATCGTGGAGCGCCCGGTTCGGCCGGTGGGGGTGCTCCACGTCCCCAGCTGGAGGTGGCGGAGATGGCACAGCCGGCGTGGTTTGGTCCGGCTATGCAGGGTTTTCTGCATAGCGTTCTGCCCACGCTGGTGTCGTCCCTGCTACCAAAGGTTGGGGGGCAGTTTCTCCCCATGCCTGGTACGGATCCTGTCCTCGGACAGGATTCTGGACTGGTTACCGAGGGGGCCGTCTCGTACGGCCCCCTGGCGGTCCCGTCTGGCTTCGGCCAGACGGGTTCTGTCTCTCTGCGGCCACCTCCGGGTGGTCCAGTAGCGGTGGCCGGTCCGTCAGGTGTGGGAGCCGTCCGCCAGGACGGCTCCACGGTTTATTCGTCTAGTGACGGCTCTTCGGAGTCTGAAGACGATGAGGCCGAGGAGGAGAGGTTGCTGCGGCCCGTGAAGCCGCAGGTGGAGAATATGGAGGTTGATTCCGTCCTGGACGGAACCGGCCTCCATTTGTCTGGTTTGGCGCAAGCCAGGTCAGCGGCTCCGCCTGCGGCTGAGGCCAATCCGTTACCGTGCACCGGTTCCGCGCGGCTTGGTTTGTCACCAGCCGTCAGGGGAACGGGTGTGCCGGGCCAGGCGTGGTACTCACCTATCTCGCCTGGTCCGGTAGCCGGACATGGGGTGCCGGTGGCGCCCGTGGCCGGCTATGGTTCCGCGACGGTTACGGGTCCGTACGGTTTTCCGTGCGGACCTACCCCGGACCGGAGTGTTTCATGGGGTGGCGGCGGAACCATGTGGTAGCGGAGTGCCTGGCGTGTCAGCCGTGGCTCCTTGCCGGTAGGCCATGGCTGGCAGACCCGTAAGCACGTCAACGGGTGACGTGTTTGCGGGGGTATCTTCTTCGGAGATAGATTGGTCTGATGCTCTGGCGTGGCTAGCCAGAGTAGACCCGTCTGTGGTTTCGGCCACGGCCGATGAAGATGCGCCCCGTCCGTCGGTTGCGTCGATTAGGACGGGGATTTTGCCCGCGGCCCGGATCCAGTCAGTGGGACTGGATCCACGGTTCATTGAATTGTTGGATGCTATTTATAGTAAACAACTAATGACCAAGGGTCAGCTCCCTGCGGCCTCCAGGGAGGTGCGGGCAAGATGTCGTATTCCGCGGGGTGAATACGACAGGTATGGTGTAGTCCCGTCGGTCACGGAGGATGACCGATGGGTACTGGGCGTCCAGAGTGCCGGGTCGGGTGGTCCCGGTCCGGCACTAGTGGATAAGGCCCAGGTACACCAGGTACACCAGGAAGAAGTCCTGGCCCTATGCGATGAGGGTGTGAGGGCAGCGATGAGCGCTGTCAATCACTCTTATCGTCTACTTCAGTCGGTGTGGGCTGAAGCGGGGGCAGGCCACCCTGTGCCACCTGTGGCGCTATCGTGCGTTAATGACGGCTTGGTGCTGTCAATGGACGCATTGCCAAGGGTGCAAGCGCGTGTGACGAAGTCCAGGAGGCAAATGGTCATTGACCATATGCGTCCGGCTACGGCAGTCAAGGAATGTCTTCTTGGGACGCCCCTGACAGGGCCTAGCATCTTTGGTGGCCAAGCGCGGGCCATCTTAGAGGACACCGCCAGTATTGCGCAGAATCGGTTAGCGGTAAATCTACAGCTAGAGCTAGTGCGGCAAGCGCACGCACTAGGGGCTGTGGGCAAGCGCTAACAGGACGGCCTTCAAAGAAACAGAAAAAGCATAAGGGCAAGGCGAAAGCCAGGCCTATTGCGACGTCTGTTTCGGCTGGGTTCTCGGAGCCGCCGCCGGCGAAGAAACCCAGGAAGGCTGTAGAGGCGCCTACCCTCCCCAATGTTGCTCCGGACCGCCCTAGAGGTGGTAAGGGGAAGGGTAAGGGTAAGGCCTCAAAGGGCGGACAGAAGGGGCCGAAGCGTACCTGAGGGTACGCAAGCTCCCTTCATATCCGCCTGGACCGCACCTGTGCGACAGGAACAGCGGTGCCAGTTATACCCGTCATGCCTAGAACGAAATGGTTCTCACTCTCTCTCGTTAAGAAAGGGGGGGGGGGGTGGCGGACTGCGAGCCGGACAACCCCGTTAGACGTCGAGGCGTCTATGGTGGGTGGAAGGCTCATGCGTTTCGTCGAGGCTTGGCGAGGTGTGACGTCAGACAGTCTGGTCCTGGGATGGTTATCCCAGGGTTACATGCCGGAGTGGTGGGACTTTCCGCCGCAAAATCTGTCTTTGGCACCTGTCTGGACACCCGTACCAAGGGAGCCAGACAAGTTAGAAGCCATTCAAAAGGAAGTGTCGGGTTTGCTTCTGAAGGGAGCAATAAAACCAGCAAACCGGAACACTCCAGGCTTCTATTCAAACATGTTCCTTGTCCCCAAGAGCACGGGGGGATGGAGACCCATACTCAATCTCAGGCCATTAAATTGGTTTATCCATATGCCTCGGTTCCAGATGGAAACACCGAGGTCGGTAATGGCGGGATTGAGGAAAGGAATGTGGTGTGTATCGATCGATCTGAAAGATGCATATTTCCACATTCCGATAAATCGGAGTTGGCACAGGTTTCTGAGATTTGCGTTTCAGAATCAAGTATGGGAGTTTACAGTTCTCCCGTTTGGCCTGTCGACAGCTCCGAGGGTTTTCACAAGAGTGGTCCTTGCGGTGACAGCGTTTCTCAGAAAAGAGAACGTGGCGCTACACACCTACATAGACGACTGGCTGCTCAAGGCAGACTCGGCAGCCAGGTTGAACGTGGATACTGCTCTGACTCTGAGGTTACTTTCAGATCTAGGCTGGATAGTCAACGAGGAGAAATCCGAGTTGACGCCCACTCAACATTTCGTTTATTTGGGGATGCGATTCGACCTCGAGGAGGGCAGGGTTTACCCGTCAGAGCCCAGAGTGGTGTCTCTGTTAGCCATCCTCAGGAGTTTTTTTCGAGTGGGAAACCACATTCAGGCGAGGCGGTTCCTTCAGATGCTGGGCATGATGGTTTCCATGGAGCAGGTTATCCCGTACGCTGCTCTAATGCGAAGACCTATCCAGTTGTATCTGATGTCTCTGTGGAAACAGAGAACAGAACCCCTGTCCAAACTGGTGCCAGTTTTGGAGCCGATAATATCGCATCTTCTATGGTGGAAACAGCGTCAGAATCTCCTAATAGGGGTTTCGCTGCACCTACCCCACCCCCAGCTGTCCGTTTACACGGATGCATCGCTGGAAGGGTGGGGTGCCTGCCTGGGAGAACACCAGGTCTCGGGCACATGGACTCTCCCGGAGACTCAGCTGCATATCAATCTGTTGGAAATGATGGCAGTGGAACTGGTGTTGGAAGAGTTCCTTCCGATGATCAGGGGCAAGGTGATATTGATACGGTCGGACAATTCGACAGTAGTATCATATATAAATCGCCAAGGAGGGACCAGGTCGCCCACCCTGTGCATCAGGGTGTGGCACTTGATTCAGTGGTGCAGGAATTACTCGGTTGTTTTGAAAGCAGCTCATATTCCTGGCCGATTGAACATTCTGGCGGATGCTTTGTCTCGCAGACAGAGAATCCTGCCAACAGAATGGTCCCTCAACCCTCCAGTTCTACGACGGATCTTCGAGCATTGGGGCAAACCCAACGTGGACTTGTTCGCCACAAAGGAAAATGCTCAAATCATGACATATGTCTCGCCGATTCCAGATCCAAATGCCGTCGATACAGACGCTCTGGCGATAAGCTGGAGAGGGATGCACGCTTACGCGTATCCACCCACCATTCTTCTACCGAAGGTATTGGTGAAGGTCAGGGAGGAACCGTGTCTGGTCCTGCTAATAGCGCCGTATTGGCCGAGCAGGGCGTGGTTCACGGATCTTCTAGATCTGCTGGTGGAAAATCCTGTGCAGTTGCCCGAGATTCCGAACATAATCTCCCAGGCCAAGGGACGCTTCCTACACGAGCGTCCCGAAATGTTCAAATTGACTGCGTGGATGTTGTCAAACAACGTTCCACGTCGGAAGGCTTTTCTCGACAGGCTGCTGATTTCATCGCGGCTGCGAGAAGGAGGTCAACCTTCAAGTCATATAACAACAAGGTTAACAGATTTGCAGACTGGTGTGAAGAAAAGGGTATTGATACCTTTCAATCCACTATTCAGCAAATAGCAGACTTTCTTTGTGAGCTGTTCTTTACAGGACTAGCTCCCGTCACAATTGCTGGATACAAGTCAGCTTTGGCATCAGTTATCCCTTGTCTAGCCAACAGGGATTGTCCAGAGGTGGCCCAGTTAAACGTGATGTTGAAGGGAATGGGCAATCTCCGCCCGAGACAACCGGTAGTCATTCCAGCCTGGAGTCTATCTTTAGTGCTTAATGTACTGGCCAAGCACCCATTCGAACCGTTGCGTTCGGCTAGTCTAAAGCATTTGACTCTAAAGGCGGTCTTTCTATTGGCAGCTTCCTCAGCTAGAAGGCGCAGTGAGATCCATGCGCTTTCGGCAGAGAGGAACCGATTTATTGTTTCTGGAGAAGGTCTGCGTCTTCTGCCAAGAGCAGAATTTATGTCAAAGAACCAATCTTTGAGATATCCCGGCAAACCGATCATTATACCGAAGTTAACCAGGTTTGATCGTGATGCCAGTGTCTGGTGCCCGGTCCGTGCTTTGACTAAGTACAAGAAACGGACTGACTCGTTACGGTCGAACGATAGACATCTGTGGATCTGCCATAAAAAGCCTTATGGCGCCGCATCCATGGATACTATCTCTCGTTGGGTGGTCGAATGCATTCAGACTACTCATGAGATGGCGACTGGGCACCAGGTGCAGGGCGTAAGGGCACACGATGTTAGAGGAATAGCCGCCTCGACCGCCCTTTACAATGGTGTTCCGTTAGAGGACATCATGGCCGTTGCACAATGGCACTGTGAGTCCTCATTTACGGATTACTATATGAGGGATGTGTCAGACTCAGCCAATCCACTCGCTTTAGCTGTTTTGAAACGATAGTTAGTGACCACACTGCTTTTCCCCTTTTTTCACTTTGGTAAGAAAAGAACCTAAAGCAGGCATGGTCAAGCGAGAAGATGTCAACCAGATTGTGTCACTGATGGCCGAACCGGTGAATGGTTGTAGGCGGTACGTCTGAAGTCCTGTTATCATAAGGTAATTCAATAGTGAGAGTTTTTTGTATTATGTATATGTATCATGTTCATTCATCTTATATATTCATGCTCATTCCCAGGCTAATACAAGCGATATGCAGGGAGTAGTTAACCCTCTTGGCATATTGGTGTTTCAGGCGAGATACATGTTCGTTAGTTCTCTCCCCTTTCTTAGGAGGAAAAAGGGGGGGGCTGTGACGCGAATGTGATTCGGTTCCGTGAACTTGACGGTCCTTTTAGGTCTCCGTTAGTCAAGTTTGAAGTCTAAAATCTTTCTCCAAGGGGCAAAATTAGCATGTATGGCTTGCCCCTTCCCACCAGGTTACTGATCAAATCTGGTGTATATCAGAAGTAACAGAATGGTGAGTATTGATCGAAGGAGAATGCAGGAAATGTCAATTTCCCTTTCTCCGAGATCTAACAATACTCACCATTCTGTTACGGACCCAGCCTCCCAGCCCCACGGAGGCAAGCCATAGTTTTCTCTTGTTTGGTGGCTATGCAAACAATATGAGCTCTATGGTAAACGGGTACTCGGCAGTGGGGAGCCGAGTACCCGGTTCCCAGGAGTCGGTAAAGCTTTCTAAGTCTATAATCCTAGAGCCGCTGTCAAGGCCAGCTGTATATCAGAAGTAACAGAATGGTGAGTATTGTTAGATCTCGGAGAAAGGGAAATTGACATTTCCTGCATTCTTGGAGGGTTGCACTGGTTTCTGCCCTCCAAAGACGATCTGCTGGAGAACTTTATCGCCGTTCAAAAACCTGTATATACAGACGTTTAAACATGCAGCAGTATGTACAGCATCCAGATGAGGCAGTTGAACCTGTGGCCTCGCACCACACTGATCATTGGAAGGACTGTCTGACAGTCATTTGACCGTGTATCCATGATGCGAACCCTGTATCCACAGTGGGGAAGTTCATCGACTTGGCCCTCTCGGGACAAAGCCATGAGATTAGGAGCATGACGCTCAAGAGCACAGAGGTGAAGAAGGTAGAGCTCCCGCAGGTGGGAGATTATGCAGAGCAACAACACTCTGGACACCACCTATGTGAATGATGAGTACTGGGTCCTGACTCCACTGGCTCGTGGACCTTCCTACTACGCGAAGGGAAAGGGTACTATGCCGTCGGATGTAATGAAGGCTTCACAGTATTCGGCTTACAACCAGATGTAGAAATACCTGTCGCGGTGCAGAAATACCTGTCGCGCTGCCACTCTTCTCCCTCCTCGAGAACTCCCATGTGAACCCGGCCTTGATGCAGGACAAGCTGTTCCTCCGGGTGTACACCGAACATCTTGATGGAGTAACAATCACCTCTCCGCGACTTCAGGTCTGGCATGATGAGAACGACCAGGAACTAAAACGTGCTGGCTCTAGACAATGAATCCTACATGTAGAGCGGGAGCACCAACAGGTCCAGGCCATGGCTAACCAGCGTCTAGAGTTGACATTGCAACGAGGTGCCTCGAATTGCGTAGCTGTAGCAGTCTTGGTTCAGAAGGGAGGGGTGGTCCAGGAGGTAGGGGAGCTAGATGACTTCAAACGTGTGGTGGCTGGGACCAACGTTCTCGGGGAGGTGCGCGATCTCACTGATTGCTGTCTCTCGACAGAAAACGAAGTCATATGCCCTACTCCGTATGACCAGTGGCCACGAGGATCTCGAGTCAGCGCTCGAAGGTCAGTGCCACCTCGGAGGAAGTGACATCCCGCCTAACCATACCAACCAGCTCGGCTTTCATATTGGGAACCTGCTCGGAGAGCGAGGGGCCACTCACCCGGTCGGAGTACACGGTGCTGTACTTCATCTATGCCACGGTTAGTGTATCACACACCACTGGTATTCAGCTTGAACGCGTGTAGAGCATAACTCCAGCAGCTTTTCCAGCTACCACCGCTGCTACAACAACCAGTACTACTATGGCCTCGGCCGTCTTCTGGCCTCCTGATGCCTCATAGTCGAGCGTCGGCTCGGAGAGCTTTATAGCCTCGTAGTACTCATCGATAGTCTCATCGGCCTCGTGGATGTTCTGGGTGGCTTGAGCCTTTTGTTGCCGTCGGCGTGCCTCCCTTTGTTACATATGCTCGAGTGCCTTGCTGTACTCAAACTTCTCCTTAGACAGCTTCTCCATCGCCTGGTTATGATGTTTTCTCTACCTCCGCCGCCTTATGGTCAGCAAAGCTGAGACCCCAGTTCGCCAACGCAAACATGCCTGCATTCAAGATTGCAGATGCCATGTCTATACAGGTGATTTAAATTCACCATATAGCCAGCAGCAACTACAAGCAATGTATGAACCGGAAGCTTTCGAGGATCCAGTTGAGGACTAGGATGAGGACTGTGATGAGGATGCCTATGATGATGAAGATGAGGACAATGATGAGGATGGCTATGATGAGGACTATGATGGTGATGATGTAGAGCCAGAATCACGCCGACTAATCCACCAAGCCAAGGGAGTTTATTGTACCTACGTGAAGGGCTCTCTTGGCTGACTAGCAGCAGTTGGGCTCTGATTGCTCTGTACACGAAGGCTGGCGAGACGGGCCGCAAAATCGCCAACAATGCGCTCCATGGAGTTGAGATCTCTTGAGCCTATTCCAGCCATCGACTCGGGGGTAGGCACATTCTTTGGCGTTGCCGGTCCATGGCTCCCGTATGTTGCGATAGCACTCACAGTCATCTGGGCTGGCGAACATTTAAGACGTGCTATATAGGATGGCTTCTCTGCATGATCTCGTCAAGTCCCTTAACTGGCACGCCTTTGTCGATAAGCTTCCTTTCAGTGACGGCGCCAGCGCTGCAGATATTAGACAACAGTGTTCACAGGTATTCGAAGAAGTGTTCAGCCGCGGGGACCGCTGTCGGATGAACGACGGTCATCTGTTCGTCTGTGTAGAGTTTGCCCGAGCTGTAGAGGACAGGAGTCGACATCAGCGATGAAGTCAGAGTTCATCTGCTGTCTCCACTGCCTCTCTTGAAGATCTTTATTACCAGCCTGGCGGCTATTATCGCGAGCCTCACCAGCTGCTCAAGACCGCACGTCGCAAGGGTCATAGATTCACCTTGGAGATGGTTAGCCAGTAGCTCACCAGGCAGGCGATGTGGCGGATCTACAGACCTCGTCCAAGGCATATTCGGTATGCACACTTCGATGAACCTGTCCCGAACAGAGTCCATCAGCCTGTTGTGCTGTTCCTTCCACATGATCGGGTCTGTTCCAGAGGAACATGCAAGACCTACAAGTGCGCCCTCACCATCGGCGCTGTCGCCAGTAGATACAAGGCGGCAGTGCGTCTCACGGATAAGTCCGTAGTTCAGACGGCTGCCAGGTTCCAGAGTACCTATGAGGACCCGCAAAATCCCCTCCAGTGGCCAGAGTTGCTGCAAGTGGATCAGGGTAAGGAGGAGGTGAAACTGCGGCCCTCATGCAGAAACATGGTGTGGCGATTAGACAAGGCGAGGTGGGACATCACCATGCCCAGGCTATCGTCGAGCGGTGGAACCGGACACAGACAGAGGCTGTTCCCACATCAGTATGCTCAGGAGATGGCTGCCGTCGTTCCGACTAGTGGTCGTTCTAGAGTATGGGTCAGAGGCTTACCCGTTGTGGTGGTGAGATCCAATGCTGAGGTTACTAGGCTGATAGGACAGAAGCCTGTCAATGCCATTCAGCGATCCTCTGTTGCCAAACAGTCAGAACGACTATGTTCTGTTATAGAGCTGTGCTCGGAGGACAGACTCCCATCTGATTGCCTGGTTCGGTATTTGTATGAGCCTGGCGAGTTGGAAGGTGGACATAGGCAGGCGACTGACCCCAACTGGTCGATAGATGTACACACGATTGACAGGTATGTTGATATGGCTGAACAGCCTACGCTGTACTACCTGGCATGCCAAGACGGGAGTGCCAAGCGGTCCTAGACGGCCATTTGTACGAGAGGAGCTTCAGCTTAACCCTACAGACACCCAGCTACCTCCACCGGGAGTGGACATCCTCCAGATGGTATCCACACCGAGCCCTGACTGTTGGTTGATGTCACATGATGCTCATACGTTACCCAGCAGCTCTTCGACATTCATTGAAGTGATGGCATCCTTGTGACCATAAGCCAGAGTGTGAATACCTTCGGGAGCGATCCATCGCTTTGTGTATGAGTGGCTGATGTATTTTTCCAGAAAACTTTTTGGTCACCTAAGGATGCAATTGCAAATTTTTATTTCCCTATTGCATTAATACCAGTGCTTTTGCTAATAATATAAGTTGATAGATTTAGATTTGTGTCATCTATTGCCATGGCTGAAATGGCTTGCATCAGGTTACACTATCACTATAGTTCAGAAATAACAAATTTCCAAACAATGCTGTTAAATATCTTGAACCTAATTTGCTTGAAAAAAGCTAGTGCTGCTATAGGCAGTAATGGCTTCCTAGCAAATTGTGTTCAAAATAGTCAACAGGAAATTTTTTGCATATCATTCAAAATTGAAGAAAATGTTAATTTTGTGTACTGTTACATTATTTCTGAGTTCAACTGTACACCAGCTGCATGGAATCATGGATGATGCACGCACGCACGCACGCACGCACGCACGCACGCACGCACGCACGCACGCACGCACGCACGCACGCACGCACGCACGCACGCACGCACGCACGCACGCACGCACGCACGCACGCACGCACGCACGCACGCACGCACGATGATTTTTCCAATTTTAGGAAAATTTTCTCGAAAAATACTGGAAAATCTTAGGTAACTAGATTACACACATTGTGCGCTGCTCCCCGGGAGAGACTAGTGATGTGGCAGTGATCTCTGACACTGTCCCCATCTAATGGTCTGTCACACACATGGCAACTGACAGCGGTTTTTATGAGCTCGCCAGTCCTCTCTAGTCATCTCCATTGGCCTAGGGTGGGCGAGCACGGCCGTTATCTTCTCTTCCCATGCCAATCGATCCAGGAAGTGTTTAGCTGCATCTTCTCAATACAGCACTGGTGGTTCACTGACACCGTCACAGCGAACCACAATGTATGAGAACCCACAGATCTCATGGTGTTGCGTTTTCTGTGTGCCGCTCTGAGCCAGATTTGCCTCTGGCCCTTCAATCTTGGTTGTTGGGGATTTTGATTGGTAACCGTCAGTTCTTTCAATTTCTTTGCGTAAGATCTGTAGGTTTTATGAAAATTTTAACGGAAATTGTCACAACGCATTTCCACCAAATTTGCTTAGAATGTCCCTATGCAGTATCGTGTTGGTAGCCTTTAGAACTTGTTCAGAATTTTGATTGGTTGATTTTTTGGCGGTGCCAAATCTCAGATTTTCTGAAAATTTTCCAAATTCCTGAACCCTTTAAACATTGCTCTGACATTAATCAATGGCCTGATTTCAACGAAACTTGGGTGGAACCAGTGTTGCCCACAACATCTGATTTTTGTGGGTCCCAGATTTGTGGGTCCCACTGTAAAATCTGGGTGTCCCCATGGGGGGTCCTCATCTGAAATATGGGGCTCCCATGTTTTTTTCTTAAAATAAACACAACACGTTGATCTAATTATAAAGCACTTTATTAAACATGTTGAAAACAGTGCCAGTCATTCCAGTGGTAAATTTTCAAAAATATGTATTGTGTCTACAATGATGGCTAAAATTGATCTATTGAAATGGCCCTTATATATTTAACTAATAACATTTGAACTACATGTCAATAAACAATAACTTAAAGCACTGTACTTGTTTGTTGTCTGATAAACCAACCAACCTACATTGACAACCTTGTATGATTAACATTTCCAAACACCACAACATTAGTAATTAGCAAAGACCACTGCATTAATTTCTCTATTAAACCCTAACTTGACTTTGGACGAATTGAAAAATTACGAGTATCTGGGGCGAGTTTCCTCAAGGACGACTTGACCTCCTTCGATATAATGCGCGCATATTTTTTTAATAATTTAACGGGATTGACCAAATATAGTGGAATACATAGGTTAAGATCAGACAACAATAATTTATCAGAAATAATCTGTATAAATCAGATTAAACTGCGTAATTAGTGAAAATATATCAGCCAATAACCGGATATGTCTAATTCATAGGGAGTAACTATGTAATGCCATTGCTGATTGGTTGAAGCATAGATAACGCATTAGCGTGTATCCAATAAGGACGCTTGTATCGGGGAGCTTTGAGCTATACGCTGTTCGGAAAAAAAATCAATATTTTAATGTATGCCTACCTGTAGATCTACGATATCATTGAATATCGCTGCTGGGATGAGCTTTTTAGTTGAGAAATTGGGAACACCTAACGATCGAGTATTGTTAAACATTATAAACACTAATCCATCAGTCAATCAATCAGCCGCTATTGCTAAATAAAAGACGGCTTATAGCGCGTATTGATACCGTTATTCAAACAGCAATACAAGGACACCGCCGCTAATCCGTCAAATGACCATTCAAATGTAAAAGATATCACAATATCTTCCATATATTCCTTCATCCATTTAGATATTTTGATACGTAAATAGAAAAAAATATATTGCCTGTAAGTCGTTGCTGCTTTAGGCAAGTAGGCATGCGCAAATTAATTTCAAAATATTCGGCAGATTATTGATAACAACATCTGCCCAATGTTCTGAGCTGTGAAAGGGTTAAGACGCCCAGAGGCGTTTGTATACGCTTGATCAGTTGTATTGGATTTCTCAAGCGTGAGTTCCTCTAGAGGGAGATTCCGCTGTTATCCAATCAAATACTGACACGTCACACTGACGTTTAGCACAACAGACAGAAACATGACGGGTATTTTTGCAATTTGTAGGCCAAACAAGGCTTGTAAACTCATTATTTATAAAAATTAGATCAAATGGAATACTAAGGATGATTTGGGGATTGTGTTTACAATTAAATGTGGTGGTTGAATCTAGTTTATGGGCATTAACAACTTTGAGATGTGCAAGAAAACACAACAAATCAGTCTTAAACAACGCAGTAAGTTTGTTTTTATTGAACACACAATACATTAGGTATATTTTTTAAAGTAAAAACATGCACAAATAAATATACACACACGATAATATAATCGATAATTAAGCACACGCAAAGTTTCCATTACACTTTTTCACTGTGTCCTCGGGGACGCAGAGGGTTAATTTCTATGCGTCCCTCTGCCATTTTTATGCGTATATACGCGCAAAAGGACGCATACGGGCAACTCTGGGTGGAACGATCATATGGCAGTAGGCTTCGATATATCAAATAAGAATTTTTATTGGACAATTGTTTTGTGGCTTCCTTACGAATTCTGAGATTTTCAGAAATTTATCCGTCAGGTCTATATAAATGCAAATGGTTCAAATGCTAATGCTCCAGATGAGCATCACAGACCCTTGCACATCTTGTTTTCAAATTTTTTTCAGCAAGTTGCTTGTTGAATTGCTTAGAAGAAATGTTAATTTCACCCAGAGATGTGTTTTGCTTTTAAATGAGTGTCCATTTTTTGCAAGCTAAGAAAGAGAGGATGAGTCTTGAAAATTTACTACTGGAATAACTCTGTTATTGGCAAATTGACATTTCTCAAGGCTGGCTTTGGCCAGCTTGATCATTAGACGTTTAATTTAAAATAATTAACTTGTGTGTTTAATTTTTCAGGATTTTTCGGCCGTTGCAGACAAATATGGATCATATCGGCTAGTGTCATTTAACAAATATGGCTTGAACAGTGGCCAGAGTCAAACAAGACATCATATATATTATATGTTATCAGTACTACCAGCTATCAGATTTATACCATGCTAATAAGTCAGTGGCAATATGGTAAATGAAGTGAAAGGGAAGGTAGCTGTATCAAATCCTACACATCTGAGTTGGCTGCTTGAAGCCATACATAAAGTAAAACACCAAAAACAGAGACCAAATGTAGAACGGATAGCACATGCTGTTGGTCAATTCCACAAAGTGGCTAAGGAGACAATTGAAGAGCAGCTGGAGATTGCTGTAAGGGATGGAACGATTTTAAAAGTGGTCAATAAAGGCATCTCATATAGGGATCCAGAATGTGTGTCTAGTTTGAGGTCGCGAACTCTTCGAGTTTCAAAGCGAACTGATTTAACACGAATAATAGTGCGTGCTGTCAAAGAGTTGAACGAAGATGGTGGATCACATTTAAGTAATATTGAAAAGTACATTAGAAATACTTTTACCCTGGAATTGGAAGATGATGTTGATCTTACAGCACAACTTCGCATATCTGTCAAGAGGGGTACTAGCAACAGGCGACTGGTACAGGAGAACAACTTACTTAAAGTTGGTGTGACTTTGCATGAGCCAGGTAAACCGAGCAACAGTGTTCGACGTGTTGACTGTCGCGTTCGCTGCCAGATGCCTTGGGAGGATGAGCTACCAGAAATTGAGCCACCGTTCCTTTTTGAAAGGAACAAGGTATGTGTCTAGACTAAATTAAATATGATTAGAAATTTTGAATAGAATGTTTGTCTCATCTCTAAAGTAGAAAGTGACACCTAGGTATACCACTCCGCTGCCGCTGTCTGGCAGTGACAACATGGACCAGAACTCTTCTAGATTTCAACTTTTCAGTGATTGAGTAAATTTACTGTTCAAGTTTTTGTAAATTGGGATGTTTTTGAACTTAATTGAGTTATTGGGTATTCTAAGCTAAATTATTATACATTATTATCCCACGCTTTATCGAAAAGGGGGGGGGGTGCGATTATGTTTTCGCTTCCGTCCCTCCATCTGGCTGTGAGTCTGTCCGTGTGTGCGTCCGTCACACACACAGGTTTTCTTTCAATACCTACTTTGCTTGGAATATTGTCACAACACTTCATGGAAAGGTTGGCTATGGTAGTAGGCAAATGCATCTTAGTTTGAGGGACAGTCAGCCCATCCCTCCGTCTGTAAATCCCATTGTGTCTCTGAATTTGTGTCCGTCCGTCCATGCAAATTTTGGGTTTTCGTTCAATAAATATCTTTGCTTAGTGTATTGTGATGAAACTTCATGGGAAGGTTGGCTATGGTAGTAGGGTAGTAGGGAAATGCACCTTAGGTTGAGGGTCAGTCAGCCCGTCCCTCCATCCATCCATCCCTTTGTCTCTGAATTTGCCCGTCCGTCCATCTGTCCGTGCAAATTTTGGGTTTTCGTACAATAATTATCTTTGCTTGGAGTATTGTGAGGAAACTTCATGGGAACATTGGCTATGGTACTAGGGAAATGTATATTATTTTGTGGATCAGTCAGCCCATCCCTCCGTCCATCCATCCCTTTGTCTCTGAATTTGTGTCCGTCCATCCGTGCAAATTTTGGGCTTTCGTTCAATAACTTTATTTTGTCTTGGAGTATTGTGACAAAACTTCATGGGAACATTGGCTATGTTTCTAGGGAAATGTACATTATTTTGTGGGTCAGTCAGCTCGTCCTTCCGTCCGTCCATACCTTTGTCTCTGAATTTGTGTCTGTCCATCCGTGCAAATTTTGGTTTTTCGTTTAATAACTATTTTTGCTTGGAGTATTGTGATGAAACTTCGTAGTTTAGAATTATTAGCTCCCATTTGTCTGTGTATCCATCCATATGTCTATCCAAATCAGTGGGATTATGTCATCCCACGAACATGGCTACCGTTGGGGGGTTTGGGGGTGTGTGGGAGGGGGGAGGGGGGGGAGGTGTGGATTATTTGATTTATATCATCTAGTTAGCAATATAACTGAAATTAATTGAGAAATTTGCTATTCCGGTATGCATGATTGATATTTAAATTAATGGAGGGACTGACCATTTTTATTTGGTAAAATACACAGATATGCTTATCGTGATCTCTGCATTCCCATGCAGTTTTTTCATCCATGCTAAAATTACAAAGTACCATGGTCTCACAACTATGGATTATGGGGTCCCATGCTAGATTGTGTGGGTACGTTTGAACAAAAACTAATTGGTACATTCTATTTTTAACAATCATACACGATTTTCAGGGATCCCATGGGATCCACTGCCACTACTTTTGGAGGTCTCAAGTTGTATTTTCGGGGTGTATACCCTCAAAAGGACCCTTATGTGAAACCCTGAATGGAATTTTGGAAACCCTCGCAGTCTTTATATTATCCATCAGAGGGACACGTTAATTACCCATCAAAGTGATGCCAACAGAAATATCTTGATCTACAGGCATAGGCAGCATTCATGAGTCTTTCCTTGTGACAATCTTGTCAGATTTTATATAACAATTGAATCATCGATAACAGCTGGTTGTCACACGTCACCGCAGAAAACATTCAAGTAATCATCACTCACTAGTCGCTATGGTGCGGTAACTTGCTATTAAAGCTGGAAAATAGCACAATGGTCATCGCAATGTTGACGTTTCCCCATCACCACCTGGACGTTAGAGCGTAATAGAAACATAGACTCCGAATCCGCAATCATACCGTGGTTGCCCCTCCCCATAGCATTCCCTGATCCCTTGTCTGTGGCACCCCTTCCCAATCCCTGACCCCCAAGGGCGAACCCTAATGTGAACTTGGTCCCAATCTGTAATCATATGGGTAACTCGCAACATTTTGTTGAACTCCGTCAAATGGTTTGGGCGATGAGATAGCCAGGCAGTGAGACAGATGGACAGATGCAATTGCACCATTATCATTGTATCTAGATGCATTTTTACCTGTACATTCAAATCTACTTCCAGGGCCCAGATGGCCAAACATTGAAAATACTGAACCTGGAAATAGTTTCTGTCATTAAGACATGCAAGAGTAGATAAATGTGATAATCGCACATTAGAGGGGAGCGGTAGATGGCATTGCATTGTCTCTGTGTATGCGTGCGTGTTCGTGTGCACGCATGCACACACTTATACATATCTTAGAAACTTGTGCTTAAATATTGTCAATATATAATATTATATGTGGAATTAAATAGTATAATTATTAAATACATGTAATACACTGTATAATAATACTTGATAAAGCTAATCATGTCTTTGTTTTCTCTGCTCAGCATCGTGCGAAGCTTATCCCTGTGTGTAGCTTCTGTCTGGGTGGTGATGACAAAAATAGACTGGGTGTTGCTGAGGAACTCATTGCTTGTGCGGATTGTGGAAATAGTGGTATGTATATCAATCACGCTTGCTTTTTATAATCTCACATTTGCAGACTTGGAGTCAAATGCAAATTTATGCATTTGCATTTTAAATGCATTTAAATACGTCTTGTGAAGTATTTGCATTTGACGAATTTGAAATGACATGTAATTGCATTTGAAGAATTTGAAATGACATGTATTTGCATTTGCATGACCTGTGACATTTGATAGATCAACTTGGAGGCGATGTTTCAAGAAGGGTAAATATGGAAGCTTAAATGTTAAATATATAAAACTTGGGTGACAGTAAAGACCAGTGAAGCCTATTGTCAAGAAAAATCCTGTTCCTGAGACTCCTGACTAATTATTCCCCCATACAGGGTTTTATAACATTTGCTGTTTCCATCCATCTGTTGGTATATTTAAGCAGACTAATTATTCCCCCATACAGGGTTTTATAACATTTGCTGTTTCCATCCATGTGTTGGTATATTTAACCAGACTAATTATTCCCTCATACAGGGTTTTATAACATTTGCTGTTTCCATCCATCTGTTGGTATATTAAGCAGACTAATTATTCCCCCATACAGGGTTTTATAACATTTGCTGTTTCCATCCATCTGTTGGTATATTTAAGCAGACTAATTATTCCCCCATACAGGGTTTTATAACATTTGCTGTTTCCATCCATCTGTTGGTATATTTAACCAGACTAATTATTCCCTCATACAGGGTTTTATAACATTTGCTGTTTCCATCCATCTGTTGGTATATTTAACCAGACTAATTATTCCCTCATACAGGGTTTTATAACATTTGCTGTTTCCATCCATCTGTTGGTATATTTAACCAGACTAATTTCCGTGAGATAACTTAAGTTATACAAGAGATATCATCAAGAAACTTGGCGGTATGGTGCCCCTGTGGTCGCAAAGGACCCTATTGATTTTGATATCAAAAGGTTAAGGGCATTAAGATACAATTAAGGAAATTGGGTTGCATTTCTGTACAAGTAAACGGAATGTATGTGACCTTGCTGGTCCAAAGCGTTTTGAAAGCTCCATATCAAATTTGGGTCGAAAGGTCAAGGTGTAATGTTGCCCCAATTAAGGAAATTGTGGTGTATGTCTGGATGATAACTGGAGTTTTACTGATTGGATCTTCACCAAATTTGAGGTGTGTGTTGCCCTTGGTTGTCACTGGACATAATGGAACCATATCAATTTTTGTGCCTGAAAGTCAAAGGTGGTGGTCACATTGACCTAATTGCAGAAATTGGTTTATGTTTCCGGAATCCTAGTGATAACTCAAGTTCTACTGAAGGGATTTTCACCAAACGTTGCATTTGTTTTGCCCTTGTAGTGCACTGGGGGTGTGGTGGGTGTGGGGTGGAAGAACCATATTAAGATTTGCTCTCAAAATGTCCTAACTGACTGAATATCATGAGTGCAGTACATACCGGCATACATAATTAGGCATGAATACATTGAACACAATATGCTGTCTCTTCTTTGACGCTCCACTGTTAAACAATCTTCATGCTACCTTGCGTGATGATGGTGGGTGACAGGGTTTCTCATAAGTGTCCTTTTGAGGGTATATACCCCAAAATGCAACTTGGGACCCCAGAAGTTGTGACGGTGGGTCCCATGGCACACCTGAAAATCTTATCGCTTTGTTTAAAAATACTAATTAGTTACTTTTCATGGTTCACTGAATATCATAACTTATTCTTGTCCAGGTTGTAGTTTCAAGTCTGATTACAGTCATGACAGTAATGCTTTGTGTATGGATGTATTGTAGGCTAATGTGTCGCATATCAAAACTAGGTCACATTGACGGTGAATGACCTACTTTTCATAGTTCACTGTACATCATAGAAAATTGTATTTGTCCATCACCATTTTTTTGTCTGCTTCATCAGGCCAAAATAAAAGATAGTTTCGTTTCCTGTAAACCTCACGGGTGGAATTTTTATTTCTTTCCCATACGGCCGGGAATAGAAAAACATTTTTTTTCATAAATGCTAAAACATTCATACATTTGTCAAACTATACAAATTACAATGTTTTTAAGGTCATTTGTATGCAATGTGAATCCCTTTTGCTAATTGTGACATGAAAAACATGACAAATTTGACAACTACAACCGTATTTAATGGACATCTAGTTAAATATCTGAAAAACAGATGTTTATGACCTTTTCAAATAAATTAATAATTGAAAAAAAAATTCCCTCCCCTACTCTGAAGCCTTTTTCCCCACCCGATTTTGCAGGAAACAAAATTCTTTTTTATGGATGGCTTCATTTCAAGGCTATACCCATTCTCAGAACGGTAATTTTATGTGATGGGATTAAGTGTCTGTCTGTTTATCTGTTCACTTGTCTGTCCGTCGTATCCAATCTATCTTGAGGGGGTTTGAACCTACATTCAAAAATTTAGGTGGAGATGCAGTGTCATGATTTCATTTTGTTGAACTCTATTCATAATCGGCCATAGTTAAATCTCCCCTGAAAACCATAATATTGTGTTTCCCGATCCACATCTCCAAAACTTTTGATCTATTAGGGATACACGAAGTGCTATGATTTTATTTTGGGGGAATCCACCCATGTTCGCCAGAGTTATCCACCTTGAAAGACATAGAATTTGCCAAGAATTTATTTTCTAATCCATGTCTTTGAGTGTTTTGGAGTTAAACGGACACAACTTTGCTCATCAGATATGTGAATTAAGTTAAAGTATCTAGACGAAATATCATGATCTCGCAGGGCTCGAATTTTAACCACTGATCCCGTGATCCGGTGATCTTTAGGCATTTTTGATGTCTGGATCAGTGCCGGATTATCACAGTATAATGACAACGGATCGGAGTGGATCAGTACACTTTTTGTCTCGTAAAATAGTAATCACTAAAGCTAACACTGCTACTCCAACTTGTGACATTAAATATATAACAGCAATCAGTACACGAATACAATGTACATGATGATCGATCGTCATTCAAGAATGCACATGTAAACATTTAAATTTATCTTCTAAGACTGCGAAAATATGAAGTCAATTTCTTAGCGTGGAAGAGTACACCAGAACCTGTTGTCATCGGACCAAACACATCTCCGCAGTAGCATCATAAGGAGGTGTGTCTATTTTTCCTAATTTGATTGGTCGACAATGGATATGTAGCATATGACATACCCGCATAAATTATAAGGGAGCTATTTTGCGAAAATGGCCGTTATGACAAAATCTATCAAGAAAACCATGTTAGATTTTCAACTTTTTGCGTGTTAGAATCAAGTTTTATTATTGCAACAACCTAGTCTGGTCAATTGTTAATAAGAATAGCTAGAGATGCCAATAAATCACATTTAGTGAATGTTCAAGTGCGAGCCGAACCAGGCTACTGTGCAACATATGTTACCAATTCTTGATGCGTCGCTGTAAATCTGTAACATGGAATGATAAAGACGCGTATGGTAGCCGTTGTTGAAAATATACCATTATTAGGTAGACGTTGAAAATAAAACGCCATTAACAATACAAATTATGATTCGTATGTATGAGAAAATAGTTTTCAAGGGGTGAGTTAGACTTTAAAACAATAAAATATAACTTGAGACAATTTCCACTCGCCATCTGGGTAAGTGAATTTTAACTTTTAGAGGCCCAGACCAAAATGTACTCGGCATGGGCGACTGCTAATTTTCGTCACTGCTTTGAACTGTTAATACTGCTAAATGTTTATTTACCGATGCAAACCGATTTACGCAAATTTGTCAAATAATCATAAATGCAGCAAACATGCTGTCATACTATGGTTACCATACGGATCAGTAGAAATTGTCACGGATCAGTAACTTTTCTAATGTACTGATCCGTCTGGATCATCATGAAAAAAAGTTAATTTCTAGCCCTGTCTTGTGTCGGCAAAATCTGTCCATAGTCGCCAGAGTTTTATCACACCACCAATATCTATGCCATCCTATCAGTATTTGCTAAATACAACCCCACCAACAGTTAGCTCCCGAAAAAAATTCAACCTATCCTTACACCTTGAAATCAGTAACTATAACAATAACTAAATCCATTACTAGGCTTCTAGAATCGATTAACTCGCTTGGCTAGACCTAACTCAAGACTGGCTACAGTCTAGAGCCTCATATATATGCAATCCTACAGATGTCAAGACGCATGCATATATGCTCCTGTTCTGATAGAGAAGCAGACCTTACGCATGTCGCTCATCATCAATCTAAAGCCGTGGTACCGGTCAATGAGTCCGGTAGACTTTAATCAGAATCTGCTCGCAAAGAAACTATTTTGAATCTGATCACTGTATAACAGTGCTAGTACAGGATGATAAGCTGCACTCAGTTCCATTAGATATATCTATTTCGCAGCATTCTGTCATTTCGGTCACCAGTAATCTAACCATATCTATTTCCGGTTTAGAATTAACTTCTGGTTTTAGGGATAACTTTTCAAAATTGCCTTACTTCCAGTTAGTCAACTTCTGTTTATTCCGTTTGAGTTAGTCCCGTTTCCGCGCAGATTAATCATTTGATTTCCGATTCTAATCAATCTATCGAGATCCAGTTTCCGGTCTAACTTCGCTTCTGGGTTTTGCATCCTTCCGTTTCTGTTTTAGATAGTTCTTCCGTTGGTTGTACTTCCGTTTTAGAGTTTACTTTCGCTTCTGTTTCTCATCCTTCCTCTTCCATTGTGTGTAGATCCTTCACTTCTGTTTCTCATCCTTCCTCTTCCATTCTATGTAGATCCTTCACTTCTGTTTCTCATCCTTCCTATTCCATTCTGTGTAGATCCTTCACTTGTGGTTCTCATCCTTCCTCTTCCATTTTGTGTAGATCCTTCACTTCTGTTTCTCATCCTTCCACTTCCATTCTGTGTAGATTCTTCACTTCTGTTTCTCATCCTTCCTCTTCCATTCTGTGTAGATCCTTCACTTCTGTTTCTCATCCTTCCTCTTCCATTCTGTGTAGATCCTTGACTTGTGTTTCTCATCCTTCCTCTTCCATTGTGTGTAGATCCTTCACTTGTGTGTCTCATCCTTCCTCTTCCATTCTGTGTAGATCCTTCACTTCTGTTTCTCATCCTTCCTCTTCCATTGTGTGTAGATGCTACACTTCTGTTTCTCATCCTTCCTCTTCCATTCTGTGTAGATCCTTCACTTCTGTTTCTCATCCTTCCTCTTCCATTCTGTGTAGATCCTTCACTTCTGTTTCTCATCCTTCCTCTTCCATTGTGTGTAGAGCCTTCACTTCCGTTTCTCATCCTTCCTCTTCCATTGTGTGTAGATCCATCACTTCTGTTTCTCATCCTTCCTTTCCCATTCTGTGTAGATCTTTCACTTGTGTTTCTCATCCTTCCTCTTCCATTCTGTGTAGATCCTTCACTTGTGTTTCTCATCCTTCCTCTTCCATTTTGTGTAGATCCTTCACTTCTGTTTCTCATCCTTCCTCTTCCATTCTGTGTAGATCCTTCACTTCTGTTTCTCATCCTTCCTCTTCCATTCTGTGTAGATCCTTCACTTCTGTTTCTCATCCTTCCTCTTCCATTGTGTGTAGATCCTTCACTTGTGTGTCTCATCCTTCCTCTTCCATGCTGTGTAGATCCTTCACTTCTGTTTCTCATCCTTCCTCTTCCATTCTGTGTAGATCCTTCACTTCTGTTTCTCATCCTTCCTCTTCCATTGTGTGTAGAGCCTTCACTTCCGTTTCTCATCCTTCCTCTTCCATTCTGTGTAGATCCTTCACTTCTGTTTCTCATCCTTCCTCTTCCATTGTGTGTAGATCCTTCACTTGTGTTTCTCATCCTTCCGCTTCCATTCTGTGTAGGTCCTTCACTTGTGTTTCTCATCCTTCCTCTTCCATTCTGTGTAGATCCTTCACTTCTGTTTCTCATCCTTCCTTTCCCATTCTGTGTAGATCCTTCACTTGTGTTTCTCATCCTTCCTCTTCCATTCTGTGTAGATCCTTCACTTCTGTTTCTCATCCTTTTCCATTCTGTGTAGATCCTTCACTTCTGGTCAGTCTTTACTTCGGACATTCCATCTACTCTTATAGATCTGGGTTCCGGTGGGCGCTCTTCCTCTTATTGTTTGCGTGAGTCGGACTCCTTCCATTTCTGGTTCTCTCCTTTTCTTTCTGTTTCCGGTTTTTGCTAGTACTTCCATTTCTGGTCTTAACTGTCGCCTCCTTCCGGTTTTTTCTTTATTCTGTTAAATCCAGTTTCCGATAAGCGTTTTTCCTGTTCGCGTAAGACTGGGTCTGCTTCCATTTTCGTTTCTCATTTTCTTTCCACTTCCGTTTTGTCTAGTATTTCCGTTTCTGGTCATTTATGTCTCCTTCGTCTTCTGGTATTTCTTCTATCCTGTTAGACAGGGTCTCCACTAGTGGAAGTCCGGGAGTCCTATACTCCCAAAGTTCATGTTTGGACTCCCCATAAACATACCAAGGAAGTCCGGGACTTCCTCTTTTTTTGTCCTGACTTCTCTAAGAACAATGTTTTTAACCAAGTTACATGTATTTAAACCGTTTTAGACTTCCATGTTTCTTGCTTGGACTCCCAATAGCATTACCCAGGAAGTCCCGGACTTCCTGTTTTTAGAAATTAGTGGAAGCCCTGCTGTTAGATCGCGTTTCTCAGATGGGCTAGATTCTCGGGTTTCCTTTGTGAATTCTTGTGTTTTTAGTAGTTCAAGTCTTGATTGCTTACTCGTTTTATGCGCCCGTGTAAACGGTGTCGGGTCGTATTATGTGATGGCGCTCGCCATCTGTCCGTCCGTCCATCTGATTTCTTGTCCTGATCAGATCTTGAAGAGTTTTGAACCTACACTAAACATTTTTTCCCAGCAGATGTGTCGGGGATAGACGAAGAGCAGTGATTTCGTTTCGGCAAAATCCACCCATATTTGCCTGAGTTATCTCCCTTGAAAAGCAAGAATTTGTCAACATTTTCTTGTCCATTGCAGATCTTGAAGAGTTTTGAACCTACACTGACAATTTCTTTTTCAGAAGATGTGGTAGGGATAGACGAAGTGTCATGAGATAGTTTTGGCAAAATCCTCCCATATTTTCCAGAGTTGCCATATTTATTCTAATTTTCCTGCCCCTCCCAATTATACAGCCCCCATGTTTTTGAGAATGGTGAAAAAAGCACCAAATTACCAATAATAAATCTTCCACTGTCATCTAATCTTCAAAGAAGAAAAACATCCAGAAAAAATAAAACATGCAGCAACATTTTGGTCAATTGCGTGAACACATGTGCAAAAAAGATCTTCGTCAGCTTATCCCTGTCATTCAATGACAGAGCGTCTTACGCTGTTGTTGAATTGGCATTAGAAATACGGCAGCCCGGTTAATAACCAGAACAAAAGTGCATGAACACATTCGACCAGTCCTCAAAGAGCTACACTGGCTGCCAGTGGAACAACGAATCGAATTTAAGGTCGCACTTTTCGTGTTCAAATGCCTACATGACTTAGCCGCACCATATTTATCATCACTCATAACTAGACAAATAGCACCGAGAGCACTAAGATCGAGTGAACAGCTACTCTGCGTAGTACCCAATTCCAATCTTGTCATTGGAGAGCGTGCTTTCTCCATAGCTGGACCAAAACTTTGGAACGACCTTCCATCCAACATTCAAAACAGCAACAATGTTGAGGCTTTCAAAACTCTTCTAAAAACCCATTTGTTCCAAAAAGCATATTTCACTATTTTAAATTAGCTTTAACTTTTGTAAAGCGCCTTTGGGCAGTTAATTCTGGAATTGGCGCTATATAAATGCATACATACATACATACAAGCCGCACGTTGCCAGTGCGTCAATAAAATAAAAATACATATACTGCCAGAGCCGTGCTGGAGTCAGAGTACAATAGGTGTAAAAGCCTAGGATTGATTGTGACAGATGCATCCACAGATAGTCCCATATGAATCGTCAGTGTGTCAGTATATCAGACATGTGAAAGCTGGTCGGCCAATCCTTGACTTTTAGTCTTGGTGCGGTGGTCCAGTGGAAAGATGCCTGGTTGCTGATGCTATGCGGAGTTGCAGGATGACGGTTCGATCCCCCGACCGGGAGATGGTGATCAACAAATTAAACTAATGGGTGCAGCACTGTCGGCTAAGTTAGCACATGGAAATTGAAGCCGCACGTTGCCAGTGCGTCAATAAAATAAAAATACATATACTGCCAGAGCCGTGCTGGAGTCAGAGTACAATAGGTGTAAAAGCCTAGGATTGATTGTGACAGATGCATCCACAGATAGTCCCATATGAATCGTCAGTGTGTCAATATATCAGACATGTGAAAGCTGGTCGGCCAATCCTTGACTTTTAGTCTTGGTGCGGTGGTCCAGTGGAAAGATGCCTGGTTGCTGATGCTATGCGGAGTTGCAGGATGACGGTTCGATCCCCCGACCGGGAGATGGTGATCAACAAATTAAACTAATGGGTGCAGCACTGTCGGCTAAGTTAGCACATGGAAATTGAAGCCGCACGTTGCCAGTGCGTCAATAAAATAAAAATACATATACTGCCAGAGCCGTGCTGGAGTCAGAGTACAATAGGTGTAAAAGCCTAGGATTGATTGTGACAGATGCATCCACAGATAGTCCCATATGAATCGTCAGTGTGTCAGTATATCAGACATGTGAAAGCTGGTCAGCCAATCCTTGACTTTTAGTCTTGGTGCGGTGGTCCAGTGGAAAGATGCCTGGTTGCTGATGCTATGCGGAGTTGCAGGATGACGGTTCGATCCCCCGACCGGGAGATGGTGATCAACAAATTAAACTAATGGGTGCAGCACTGTCGGCTAAGTTAGCACATGGAAATTGAAGCCGCACGTTGCCAGTGCGTCAATAAAATAAAAATACATACATACATTAAGATACGGCTATAAATTTTCTAATTTATTGTTGAACGCATCACAAATGCGCCTCCAGTCAATTCGACCAATGCCGAAATTGTTTCTGATCCGTATCTTGCCGTTCAGTGATAGAGCTGCTAACGTGAATTATGCGTCGAGATACGGCTATGGCATATTTTCCGATGTATCAGTGAACGCATCACAAACGCGCCTCCATCCAATTTAACAATGGATAAATCATTTGTTCCTAACTTCGCTAAATGTCACCTTTATGTCCTAAGTAAAGCCTCTGAATAAATCTAATGTGAAATGAGTAGTTTTTATGAATATTTGAGCAAATTTAGCAGAAATTGCACGGAATACTATAATTATATACTGATCAAGGTGACTGAGAAAACTGTTGTAATTTCGTGGTACTCCCTTGAATGTCCGAGCCATATCTCGAAGAGTTTTGAACCTGCACTCACAATCTCTTGTTCAGCAGATGTTTTAGGGATAGATGAAGTGTAATTTATCAAAGATAAACTGTTCACATTTAGCATTCCTCAAACAAGTATGCCTAAAACTCTTGTTCAAATTTAAGCTATCCTTTGGTAGTCGTTGACTCGGATAAGTGATTTATGCTCTTTCAGCAGAATAAAGATAGATTTAAGGTTGTTAGAGACGGTCAAGTTTTATTCCCAAGAAGTGATTTTTTTATTATCCAAAACTCAATCTACAGTAGTCCACATGCCACCATTGCTGCACAACAGATCGTTCTTAACAGTCTCACTATTTTTTCGCTGTTTGAAAGAATCTGGTGTTCTTATAAACTCGTACACATACTGCTGTTAAAGAATCTGGGGTTCTTATAAACTCGTACACATACTGCTGTTAAAGAATCTCGTGTTCTTATAAACTCGTACACATACTGCTGTTAAAGAATCTGGTGTTCTTATAAACTCGTACACATACTGCTGTTAAAGAATCTGGTGTTCTTATAAACTCGTACACATACTGCTGTTAAAGAATCTCGTGTTCTTATAAACTCGTACACATACTGCTGTTAAAGAATCTGGTGTTCTTATAAACTTGTACACATACTGCTGTTAAAGAATCTGGTGTTCTTATAAACTCGTACACATACTGCTGTTAAAGAATCTGGTGTTCTTATAAACTCGTACACATACTGCTGTTAACGAATCTGGTGTTCTTATAAACTTGTACACATACTGCTGTTAAAGAATCTGGTGTTCTTATAAACTCGTACACATACTGCTGTTAAAGAATCTGGTGTTCTTATAAACTTGTACACATACTGCTGTTAAAGAATCTGGTGTTCTTATAAACTTGTACACATACTGCTGTTAAAGAATCTGGTGTTCTTATAAACTCGTACACATACTGCTGTTAAAGAATCTGGTGTTCTTATAAACTCGTACACATACTGCTGTTAAAGAATCTGGTGTTCTTATAAACTCGTACACATACTGCTGTTAAAGAATCTGGTGTTCTTATAAACTCGTACACATACTGCTGGTAAAGAATCTGGTGTTCTTATAAACTCGTACACATACTGCTGTTAAAGAATCTGGTGTTCTTATAAACTCGTACACATACTGCTGTTAAAGAATCTGGTGTTCTTATAAACTCGTACACATACTGCTGTTAAAGAATCTGGTGTTCTTATAAACTCGTACACATACTGCTGTTAAAGAATCTGGTGTTCTTATAAACTCGTACACATACTGCTGTTAAAGAATCTGGTGTTCTTATAAACTCGTACACATACTGCTGTTAAAGAATCTGGTGTTCTTATAAACTCGTACACATACTGCTGTTAAAGAATCTGGTGTTCTTATAAACTCGTACACATACTGCTGTTAAAGAATCTGGTGTTCTTATAAACTCGTACACATACTGCTGTTAAAGAATCTGGTGTTCTTATAAACTCGTACACATACTGCTGTTAAAGAATCTGGTGTTCTTATAAACTCGTACACATACTGCTGTTAAAGAATCTCGTGTTCTTATAAACTCGTACACATACTGCTGTTAAAGAATCTCGTGTTCTTATAAACTCGTACACATACTGCTGTTAAAGAATCTCGTGTTCTTATAAACTCGTACACATACTGCTGTTAAAGAATCTCGTGTTCTTATAAACTCGTACACATACTGCTGTTAAAGAATCTCGTGTTCTTATAAACTTGTACACATACTGCTGTTAAAGAATCTGGTGTTCTTATAAACTCGTACACATACTGCTGTTAAAGAATCTGGTGTTCTTATAAACTCGTACACATACTGCTGTTAAAGAATCTGGTGCTCTTATAAACTCGTACACATACTGCTGTTAAAGAATCTGGGGTTCTTATAAACTCGTACACATACTGCTGTTAAAGAATCTGGTGTTCTTATAAACTTGTACACATACTGCTGTTAAAGAATCTGGTGTTCTTATAAACTCGTACACATACTGCTGTTAAAGAATCTGGTGTTCTTATAAACTCGTACACATACTGCTGTTAAAGAATCTGATGTTCTTATAAACTCGTACACATACTGCTGTTAAAGAATCTAGGGTTCTTATAAACTCGTACACATACTGCTGTTAAAGAATCTGGTGTTCTTATAAACTCATACACATACTGCTGTTAAAGAATCTGGTGTTCTTATAAACTTGTACACATACTGCTGTTAAAGAATCTGGTGTTCTTATAAACTCGTACACATACTGCTGTTAAAGAATCTGATGTTCTTATAAACTCGTACACATACTGCTGTTAAAGAATCTGGTGTTCTTATAAACTTGTACACATACTGCTGTTAAAGAATCTGGGGTTCTTATAAACTTGTACACATACTGCTGTTAAAGAATCTGGTGTTCTTATAAACTCGTACACATACTGCTGTTAAAGAATCTGGTGTTCTTATAAACTCGTACACATACTGCTGTTAAAAGGAAACATTTTTTCTCAACTTTGGGTCACCTATGCGGAGGAGGTGACTAGACCGGCGGATAAGAACTGGTGCCTGTTGAATTTTTTAAACATCAAACACTGTCACAAACTCTAATCTTAGAGCTCACGATGTTCATGGTATGCCAACCGTCCTCGCTCTATTCACTGAATCATCCATTGATGACATTATTCAGGTCGCAGGCTGGAAATCTGAATACACTTTTGTCAATATTTATCTCAAGGATCACAGTCCAGCTTCCTCCTGTTTTAGTATTATTAAGATTTTTGCAAATCCAGCTGAGACTCGTCTACCAAGCTCAGCTCGTCAATCTTTGCACTATGAAGGAATATTTGTTTGACATGATTGGTGGGCTTATTATGTTTATAATTGTCTTTCCTGAACTTTTTGTTATTGTTGATTAGTTTGCGAAATAACAGAGTGAAGTTGAAACATTTACACACTTAATTATTTTTTAATTGTCCTTGTTTGAATATGTTTTATTCAATCTTCCTTTGATTCTTCTCAAATCTCTACCCACCAGTTGCTTTTGACAATCAGTATGACCCCCGCCTGAGCCACCCCATATGACAATGACTTGAGAACATTTTGTGATAAGTTGAGAAATTGAGTGTGAAGGTCGGCTTGTCTATCAGAACAGGAGCATGTGCATGCTTCTTGACGTAGGGTTGCATATGAGGCTCGACACTAGCCAGCCTTGAGCTAGGTCTAGTCAAGGGAGTTAACCCATTCATGAAGCCTAGTAACTTAGCCTAGTAACTTAATGGATTGAGGAGTTATTGTAAAGGTATTGTTATTTATTTCTAGGTGTAAGTATCTTATGTTGGTGAGATTGTATTTAGCAAGTAGTGATTAATTGTACAGGCCGGTCCAAATTGAAAATGTGCGTAACCCACTTTTGGGTTTGGCAAATTTCTTTTAGGTAACCCATTTTGTTTTATGTAACCATTTTTTATGTGTTTATGTTGATCATGAAATGAATTGTGGGAACGGAAAACAAGTTATCTCAGAAATATTTGTGCAACCTTTGCACGAATGAAAAATGCGTTACGCCAATTTGGACATTCCTGGTGTAAGTATGTTTAAGTGGTTCACCCTTTCACCGATGATTTCCCCATATCTCATAAATTTTCAAGGCAACCACACAGGAAAACTAGTGAATATTTTTAAATTAATTTTACTGGAAGGCATTGCTGCCTTAGGCATCAATGGCTATTGCTGCAGTGCCTTAGGCAGCACTGTCTTCCAGCCGAATGAATTTTAAAATATTCAACAGATTAACTTTTATGTCGTAGAGAGTATACTTTTTCAGAGATTGGCCACTGAAAGGGTTAATAAAACTACAGACCAATCCCAAGGTGGTGGAGTAGGGGGGGGGGGTGGTGGGTGGGGTGGGGGGGGGCAGCATGATGATACTGAGGTTACAAGGTCAAAGGTAAAGGTCACTGTGACCTTGATACAAAACTGTTTTTTCAAAGTTAAGTTTTTGCGTTTGGCAAAACTTCTTGGCTTATCTTTCGGGGTTGGTTAATCCTAACTTGGATACATTGTTACCTATAATGTTAGGAAGCAGCATGCTAACACTGAAGTCAACGTCAAAGGGCAAGGTCATTCTAACGTCTACAAAACTTTGTTACTTTTCAATGTTAGGTTTTTAGGCTTAGCAAATCCATGTCACCAGGTCAAAGGTCAAGACCATTAAAATATTGCTATTTGACCTGCTTTTTCAACCATAAGTTTTCCATTCAGCAAATCATTTATATTTCAGGATTGGTTAATGGTATTGGAACTTAACCTGAATACATGGTTACCTATAATGTTAGGAAGCAACATGATAACATGGAGGTTACACGGTCAAATGCCAATGCCACTGTGACAAACAGGAGATAGGCGAGGCATTTAATTCCGTGGAATTCTTGTTTGGACTTTCACTCGCAATTTTTTTCAGCAGATATATTAGAGGAAGATGCAGGAAGAGTTATTTCCCCTTAAATCATTAAAATCTGTGCGGGCTAGAGAGAGAATTAAAGATTGAGGTCACAGTGTCAAATATGTATGTAACAGAGTCGCTAAGTGCATACTGAAACGTACTTGTTTACCAAAACCTGGGCAGATAGAATCAGAAAATTTGGCACATTTTAATACAGTCTTATTGTTTTGCTATAGACATGATAGAAAGCTGGTGTCAGGTCAAATGGTCAAATATTTAGGTTATGGAATACTAATGGCATACAGGAAAGCACATTTCGGCCATAACTTGGGAATACAAGACAGTAGAATCACCAAATTTAGCACATAGGATCATATATCTGGCTACAGAGAGTTGAATTTTCAGGTCAAAAGGACAAATATCTAGGTCGGTGGGTCACTAAGCGCATTGGCATATTAGAGCGTAATGGCGTGAGTCAGCACCTACTCTGAGCGCAATCTAGTGGACTTAGGCTTCACTACATTGGTATGATTGGTAGACCTTCTGTTGCAGCTTTTCACAAACTGACATCACCTAGTAAGCTGCATGTACACTTAATAAAGTCAGTAAAACTATGAAGTCTGTGTTGTGCAATGTTATTGGTATTCCCAGATAGAAAGTTAGGGTGGTGAAGATATGGGTCGGTAATAATTTAGAATTTTACGCGAGTATGTTTCGTGTTCTGAAGGAAAATGCTGTAACCTGTTAACTTGTGTGTGAATATCATATAAATTCTGTTTCAATTTACAAATGTTTTGCAGAAAAATATGTTTTTCTATTTGTTTCTGTTTGAATATCACTATATATTGTATGTCTACTATTTAACAAATATTCTGTCAAATATTTTGAAATTAATTTAATAGGGCGCTGTTGCTGCCATATGGAGCAAACAGCGCCCAGTAAAATTAGTTTCAAAATATTCAAAAGCTTATCAGGTATAGTTTTCTGGAAATTGACAGTCAGGAAGTTCAGGGATCGATCCACCCCAACAGGACCGAGGTGTGGGAGGAGCTTAGCTAGAGATAGGCAGGGCATAGCTAAAGCTGGAAAGGTCCATTTCGTTCATTTTCTGTTGAAAAACCCCTGTCCATACATTTGAGTGATGCAGTCTTCTTAGGCCTCTTGCTTAAATGTATATCAGCAGCATCTTTAAAAGATGGCTGAGTTATCCTGAATACTTGCTCACTAAATTTGACAAATGCCTTTGTCCTTTAATCTTAACCTTATTCACTGAAGGTGAGGAGGTGGTGAGACATTCAATTTTTATGAATTAAAGTTTTCATAGGAGCAAATTATTGATTTAGAGATTTAACCAATGCACACTGGTACATACATACATAAGCAGTAGTCTAATTTCCTGGTTAGCTTTGAGTTTGGGGGAGAAGGCTGTTTAGTTTGTATCCTTTATTTCTCTGGGTTTTTAGCATTTTCTTGTGCTAACTGAGTTTCTGATAGTGGATGAGTTAATTGACAAAGATAAAAATATAAAAGGGCTAGTATTAGCACACCAGCTAGATTTTATGTTTAATAGAATACATCTTTTATAGTAAACACTTAAACTTAGTAAGCATTATAAATTAAAATTGAGTGCATTTAATGTTCAAAATGGGAACAGTTAACTTGTGCCTGTGCACTTAGTGGCTAACCCTCTAATCTAAGTATTTGTGTACTAAAGCTGCTGCTATCAAGAATGACTTGCAAGTCCTAATGGCAGTGAGCGGCTTTATGCATGTCTGAGCCAGTGTTTACATTGACCTGGTACTGAGTGAGTTACTCTTTGTTCAGATCAGGTCAGGGCAGATGTTTTCTCCACTAGATCATGCATAGTGCCAAGGACAGAAAGCTACTAAAATACACATTTTTAAAGACAGAGATAAAAAGCTATGATACAGACCTCCCCGCCCCCCCCCCCCCCTAAAATCATCCACTCTCCCCTACTTAGATTTGTAATTATTATATGGGCTTGATAAATGGCAATAATGTTTCAGATTTAAGACTAGTTTCACAGATAAATGGAATTATGTTTCAACCATGAAAATACTGGATATATATAGTGATCAGCATGTCCATCTGTCAGGCTATCCATCCATTTGTGTCTGTCTGTCTGTCTGTCTGTCTGTCTGTCTGTCTGTCTGTCTGTCTGTCTGTCTGTCTGTCTGTCTGTCTGTCTGTCTGTCTGTCTGTCTGTCTGTCTGTCTGTCTGTCTGTCTGTCTGTCTGTCTGTCTGTCTGTCTGTCTGCCTGCACATTTGGTGCCCACTCAACTCCTACAGTTTAGTTACAATTCCTGTAACGGTTTGTAAGTGGTATCTGTACCACCTGAAGATGTACATGTACAGTCTTTTTCGGTGAAACTTCTCCATATTTGACAAAGAGAACATCCACATCTTTCTTGTTTGGCTCAGTGAGAGGAGCTTTGAATCAACACTATCATTCTTTTTCAGTGCATATATTATTTTGTGGTTACAGTATTCTGTCTGCCTTTCAGTTTCAATGAAATCTGTCCAAATTGGCCAGAGTTACCTGCCATCTAATTGGCCCTAGTGTGGTTTACATTGAATTTGAATAGTAGCATACTATGACTTTATTCTTCTAATTTATCACCATTAGCTTGAACCTTTCTAGCTATTCTTCACCTGTCACCATGCCATTTTATACCCCTCATACTGAACAGCTACTATAGTCATGAACCCAATATCTGCCGTGCATGCTCTATTTAACTAGCTCAGTCTGCTTGTATTGGTGAAGCAATTTGAACAGAGTTGAGCTTAATAATTGAGATGACATTGCCATTAGCCTTCAGCTGCTTGTTACAAGTCTTTGTTGTTCTGCTGGCCAGATCACCTGCCCCTGTCTATCAGGAATGGACATCTCTCTCCTCCCGACCCCACCCTCCCTCTCTCTCTCTCTCTCTCTCTCTCTCTCTCTCTCTCTCTCTCTCTCTCTCTCTCTCTCTCTCTCTCTCTCTCTCTCTTTCTCTCATTCTCTCATTCTCGCTCTCTCTCTCTCTCTCTCTCTCTCTCTCTCTCTCTCTCTCTCTCTCCCTCCCTCCCTCCCTCCCTCCCTCCCTCCCTCCCTCCCTCCCTCCCTCCCTCCCTCTCCCTCCCTCCCTCCCCCATTGCCTACTTTATCTACAGACATTAAAGTTACAGACTAAGTTTTAGTTTAAATTTGAAAGAGGAGATAATTGCCCATTTATTACAAATATATCATGCCAACCGAGTATAACCATTACTTTGGACAATCCAGATGATCATTTAAAAACAAAATGAACAACAAGACATCAATCACCCTTCGGTTTTCGTCACATTTTAAGAAGTTTTCAGATTTTCCCGGATTTTGTTGGATTTTCCAGATTTCTTCAGATCACACCAAAAGTTGTGCAATCCTAGTGTATGGTCACACCCTTGAGTAAAATCTGATGAGCAGTTTCAGAGATATGCATAAATCCACAATTTGATGCAATATGGAATAGGGGTCTTTTATCCTCTTCACGGCCAAAGTCTGGAAACCCTCTTGCAATGTTCCTTGCTTGTGTTAAATTGTGAGCCAAATTGGATCAGAAGTTTTTGAGATGCAGGCGCGGATGAACATACGGACACACAGACAGACCCGATTACAGTACAATCTCACTAATTTCACTCTCACTCATGGGAGGAGGGTAATGAAACCTCTATACTATCAGTGTCTCATAAATAATTATTTACAATGATTAAAAAATTATCTGCGAGAAAGTAAAACCATCTGAGATTAGAACCAGTTATCAAATATTTGCATAATGAGACACAATGATGCAATGTAAATTCTGATCATTTTAGAAATCAATATTAAATACACAGTCAGTCCCGGAATTAATACCTTTAACCCTTTCATGACGAAGCTGGCCAAAACCGGCCTCTGTAGTGGTCTCGGTGAATGTCCATTTGCAGGCCAAGAGAAGACTATTTTTGAAAATTTACCACAGGAATGACTGGCTTGATAACCGACCCAATCATTCCATTGGTAAATTTTCAAAAATAGTCTTCTTGTGACCTGCAAATTGACATTCAATAAGTAAATATTTTAATTTTAGTGAACAAATTTAGTCATTAAAGGGTTAACATGATACATTATAAACCACTTGCTAGACTGACATAGAGATTACTAGGTGAAAGGTCAAAGTCACTCAGTCCTGTTGTGAAACCTTAAATATACATGTGTGTTTAATCTGCATCTGTAATATTCCACATCATTAGTATAAACTTAGTAATCTATGGATACATGTTTTTATACCCGTGCAAAGCAGGGGTGCGGGTATATTATAAGTAATCACTTAGTCTCTGTGTGTGCGTGCGTGCATGTGTGCGCGCGCGCGGATGCGTGCGCACACACGTTCATACCCGATATTTTATTCAAACCATGTAATTTCAAAACTTTATCACTAAACTTAATATATAGATCGGATGCATAAGTCAGGGCTGTAGTGAGTCTTTACATGTGTTCACTGTTGCTAGACGCAATGGTTGATGCGAGCACGGAGTGCATGCTGTTCACAAGACATTCCTGAATAACTCTGCTTCTACTGTGGCCCTGGATCTTCCTTAACCTTGGATGGAAGCTTGCCCATAGGGTCCTAAAGACAGACATGTACACGGTTTTGTGGTTGTTTCTAACATGAAGTCGGCTGGAAAATAACACGCCTGTATTGATTTATTTTTAACCAATTTTTTTATCCAACTTTTCAAACAAAAAGTTGCTTGCTCGTGTGCCATGCACCAACTTTTTGTTAGCGACCTGTTGATTGCGATTTCTTTTTGTTCCATCTGTCACTGCCTTGAGTAAGATCAAAGCTTAAAGGAACTTTAGTTTCTGCTTGTTAACTGATGAAATAGATGCTTCTAGATGATTAATTTTTAAATGACTGAATTTAGATTGGCGGCACCAATCTTATAGACCTAGGTGCAATAATAAAACGGGAGTATGGGCCATGTCGAAAGCAACAGAGGGCCTTTACTGCCCGACTACTACAGACTGTTTTACACATACACGCTTTCATTCTGTTGACCCAGAGAAGATTGCAGGGTCAAGACAATTGGTGATAATGGCTGGCAGACTACATTCAAACAAAAATGTCATGCATATTTTTAAAGACAGTTCCTGACACGTGACCAAGTGCGGTGTGCTGGGTGTTTGACCGAAACGAACAATACAGCTACACTAGTATTGTCATAAAGTGTTTGCGATTTATTATTTGCAATTGGCAATTAGTTGTAACCTGTTGAAATCTTCAAAAGATCTTTCCAGTTTTAGATATGCCCAGCTCATCTGTAGCTAAGCTCCAACCACACCTCTCTGGTGTTGGGATCGATCGATCGATCCCTGAACACCTGCCTATCAATTTCTAGAAAACTACCGGTAAGCTGTTAAATATTTTGAAACTAATTTCAACAGCGCCCAGTCAAATTAGTGTCAAAATATTCAACAGAATGTTTATTAAATGGTAAAGAGATATGATTCGTACAAAGTGTCTGACTATTAAGCGTTAAAGATGGACTATTTTGAATCATTCATGATGTCATGATTATGACATCGACATGCACTTCACTTAGTTAATTATGACGTCATATGACATGTGATGATTGATGGATAAACTTGGTAAGGTCCATTTGATTTGCTATGTAACTTTTCAGTGATGGACTTGAAATCATATTCATTTGGGGGGAAAATATTCAAAATGACTAATTTGAAAAAATATAATTTATTTCTCCCTGATAAGATTGATAACAAGTTCTAACAGGAGCGACTTTGTCTTGATAATATTTACTGTGGAAGGAGGAAGAAGTGTCTGGTCACAGTTATCACATGTCAAGCAATAGAATGCATTACTTTTCAAATGAGAACTAAGTACCGTTATAGCTGCACTGTTGTTTTCATACTAAATGCATGTGATCCTGTGATTATACATGGCTAGAGATTAACCACTGATCTGGTGATCCATAGGCCTTTTTTCATACAGATCAGTAAAGGACCACTGCTTTAAGACAGTAACTGAACCAGGCTGGATCACTGTTTCAGCAGTAGTGGTTTTTTGGCACATTCAAACAGCATTTACCGCTTACTTCATCAACCTGTTAATGGGGTCTTAGGAAATGTCCTTTTGCAGGCTAAGAGATGGTTTTTGAAAATTCAACACTGGAATGACTGGCTCGATAAACGCTTGATAAATGAGACAGTCATTCCAATGGTAAATTAAAAAAAATAATGTTCTTGGCCTGCAAATGTACGTTATGTAAGCAAACATTTTGGCTTCTGGATAATTAAATGATTACTCATCCTAATAATATCATTTAAATGATGCGCATTTAGAACATTAGATTAATTTTATTCTAAGAGAGTACGGATCAGTACACGATTCACAGGATCTGTAAATTCTCTAGTGTACTGATCCGTATGGATCATGATTAAAAAAGTTAATTTCTAGCCCTGATTATATGCTTCAATTCTTGCTTTGTTATTTTGTGTTTTCCAGGGCACCCATCATGTTTAAAGTTTACGCGTGATTTAACACATCAGGTGAAGTTACTGCGCTGGCAGTGTATTGACTGCAAAAGTTGCTCTTTCTGTGCAAAGTCAGGAAGAGAAGTGAGTGCTAAATCCTTAGTAAGTGACATCCCAGCTTTGGTTTGTATTCTTTTGTGTTGTATTTGCTGCTGCATTCTGTACAAGGGAGAAACTACATTTCCTTACGATGCTTAATTTAAATGTGAATCAACTAGGTGTATTGGAAATTACATTCATGATTGTAATAGGACCAGAACGGTTCATTTTCCTAAAAGCCAATTTCTTCTATTACTTTGAATAGGTACAATGCGCGATAGGTCTGACTAGGCGACAAGACTGATGTAGGCGACTGTCAGAAACGTAAAGAGGTTTGACAAACTATGACGAAGAGGGTGTGTGTGGTGGGTGGGCAGGCGAGGGATAGACCCCAATGTATCTTGTAACTAAAAAAGAAAATCTGGTTGAATTCCCCCAAACTCTTGTGGAGTCATAATGATGGAGTCGTATATAAATGTCTTGGATCATTTGGGTAACTGACATGAAAAATTTGGTTGACTAACACTAGATTAGAGAGGAAATTGATTGACTTAGTGGATGTGTATGATACTTGATTGACATTTTGACCATTCCGTCTCATCCATCTTTATTAGCTCACCTGGCTTTGAAAGGCCAAGTAAGCTTATGTCGTGGCGACCGTCCATTGTCCGTCTCTGTCTGTCCGTCCGTCAACTTTTCCTTTAAACGACTTCTCAAGAACCGCTGGGCCAGTTTCAATTATATTTGGCAGGAAGCATCCTTAGGGCATAGGGATCCAAGTTTGTTCAAATGAAGCCGATCGGCCAATTAGGCCGGTAGCCATCTTGGATTTTGGCTGATTTTTAGAAACGTCTTTAAAAATCTTCTCCGAAACCGTTTGAGGGATTGAAGGAAACCTCATGAAATATGATCTAGGGCAAGAGCTCAACCAAATTTGTTCAAGGGAACTTAATTGGTCAAATAGTTTGGCGGCCATCTTGGTTGACCTAGTTTTAGCGAAAATAACTTCCGGAACCACTGAAGGGATCAGGCCGAAATTTGGCAGATATGATTAGGGACGAAGGGCCAGTAAAGTTTGTTCAAGCGAAGTTGATCCATCAAAAAACATGGCTGCTGTGGGCCAATCAAAATAGCATATTTGGCATGAAGCATCCTTAAGCCATAGAGATTCAAGTTTGTTCAAACGAACCCGATTGGCCAATTTGGCCAGCGACCATCTTGGATTTTGGCCGATTTTTAGAAATGTCTTAAAAAATATTCTCCCAAACCATTTGAGGGATCGATTCAAAACTCACGAAATATGATCTAGGGTAAGCGCTGAATCATGTTTGTTTAAGGGAATTTGATTGGCCAAATGGTTCAGCGGCCATCTTGGATGACCTAGTTTTCACAAAAACGACTTCTTCCCCGGAACCGCTGAAGCAATCAGGCCGAAATTTGTGATAGATAATTAGCAACTAAGGGCGATTAATGTTTGTGCAAGAGAAGTTGATTCGTCAAAAAAACATGGCCGCGGTGGACCAATCAAAATATAGTGTGTTTGGCAGCCATATTGGACTTTTTTATTTGATGAATTTTGAGACCGAAATTCATTTTATTTAGTTTTTTGGGTATTCTGACCTCAAATTTGCAATTTTCGAAACTGTCGGATAGACGGTTTGGCAGCCATCTTGGATCATTTTCCCACCAAAAGCTCCCATACTAAAGCAATGGGAAATTTAGAATGTCTTCTCGAGAACTACTGGGCCAATTTGAATTATATTTGGCAGGAAGCATCCTTATGGCATAGAGATTTCATTTGGTTCAAACAGAGCCGATCGGCCAATTTGGCCGGTGGCCATTTTGGATTTCGTCCAACTTCAGGAAATGTCTTGAAAAATTTCCGAAACCACCTGGGGAATCTTCATCTATACCAAGAGGTAAGCCAAGTTAGTTCAAGAGGACTTGACCAAATGGTTCGGCGACCATCTTGGATGACCTGGTTTTCACGAAAAGACTCCTCCAGAACCGCTGAAGGCATCGGGCTGAAATTTGGGCCATTAAAATTTGTTCAGGGGAAGTTGATCCATCAAAAAAACATGGGCGCCATGGGGCAATCAAAATTTAGTGTGTTTGGCGGCCATATTGCACTTGCAAAAATGTCCACAAACTCATTTGAAAGAATGCTAAACCACCCACCAATAATTTGGACACAAATTGATGGTGCTCCAGGTGAGCGACACAGGCCCCAAGGGGCCTCTTGTATATAATGTACTAAGCACATGAACAGGTGCGCGGTACTATAGTTGACATTGTAAGAATTGTCAATAAATTTCACAGACACATGGACTGGTTAATGAGAGTCACAACCAAAATATCAAGATTTATGATGTAAACGGAAGAGTTGGCATTCTTTTTTGTAACCTGTCTTTCCTATTCACTGTTTGAATTGATTTCATGATTGACATTTCTCGTCAATAAGAATTGTGATGCTTGAGACAATCTGATATTGGAATTTCCCTACATCCTGCCCAGGCAGTGATCCATAGAACAAATATCAGCCAAGATCTGGATTCATATGATCCATAGAACAAATATCAGCCAAGATATTCGTCATTTAACACATAATCTCGCCAAAACTGCTTCTGTAAGCCTCTTGAGAAATGTTCATTTACAGACCAAGAGAAGGTTATTTTTTAAATGTACCACTGGAATAACTGACTGGAATAACCGTCCAGTCATTCCAGGAGTAATTTTTCAAAAATAATCTCTTGGTCTGTAAATTAAAATTTTATGAGAGAATCAAAGTTTTCTTGAAGGAAACTTAATAGTTAAAGGGTTACGTAATGAAATGTAGTTTTTCCTGAGTACATTTAAATAATTTTGTTTTTTGATTTATTTGCGTAATCTTACCCATAATTATGCTCATCATTAATTTTGCCGTAATATTAATCAGGCCTATGTTCATTACATTTCTGTTATCCGTCTGACTGCTGAGTTTTTGCAGACAACATATACCACGGGTTATATCTCTGAACCTGCTAAATATTTTGAAAACAATTTGGTCAAATGGTTTTCAAAATATTCAGCAAGTTAAGTGTTTTTGCTCATTAAAATTATTGTCTGGTGGCGTGCAACAGCGAGACAGTTATTTACATGTAACGTGCATGAAAACCGCAGCTTTAGCCCAGCACTAGTAATACATGCTACATATTTATCTTACAATGCTCTCCTGAAGGGAAAATTATTAGAATTCCACTTGTCCGTTGATCGTTTAATACTAGATAAGTTTTGTGTATGCTCAACCAGACAAAATGATATATATTGAAAACTCCTCATGAATACTAAAGTGCTTATTTGCACAGAAATTAGATAAAACATAAATTAGGTTACATACAGTGACTATATGCAGATCGGCCTCACCTATCTCCCAAATCAATTCAGTGATGAAAACTATTTGTCCATCCTGTAGTTCCTGACCACGATTTAGTTCATCACATTATATGAACATTTTCCAATTTCACTAACATAATGTTTGTAAGCTCAAAGCTGATCACTTCTTTAATCCATTCACCGATGAATCCCTATAAAACTCAATTCCAAGGCAACCATACAGAGAAGCTGTTGAATATTTTGAAATTAATTTCAAAATATTCAATAAAGCATTGAAGCTAGCAGAAAGTCGGGGGTGGGGGGGGTGGGGGTACGACATAAATGTTTTTTCGTATTGACTCATTTGAGAGCTTTACTAACCCAGAAGGGTTAGCGCAGGTGTAGTTTTACTAACCCGTATGAAATTCCACTATCCTCGGGTTAACGGGTTAGTGTTAAAATCGACCCATGACAAATAACTGAATCTGTGTGATGGATTGGACGTCAGTCTGGATTAGCCCTCTGGTGTGATCACCTTAGTCTAATGGCCAATACATCTCATTAACCCTTTAATACCTGATTTTGGTCAAGATAATATAAATACTTTATTATTGGAAGTTCATTTGCTGGACAAGAGAAGACTATATATATTGAAAATTTACCATTGGAATAACTGGCTTGGTTATCGAGCGTAACTGAGCCAATCATTTCCGGAGTAAATTTTCAAAAATAGTTTTGTCCTGTAAATGGACATTCCACAAGCCCATAGAAAAGGCAGATTTGGCCGGATTCACCATGAAATGTTTAAAAAGTAGATTAGTGTTAAATCTAAGTTTATATTCTACTGAACATCAAAAGAGATTTTAATGCAGACTAATTTCAAAACTGGGATTATGGGATATCTGGAATTTTAGGATAATGGCGCAACGATTGCATATTAAGAGCCGGTCACTGACGGTGACTGACCTAATTTTTAGACTTGACAGATCAAATGAAAATTGTTAGCTGTAGTCACAGCATTATAGCATTTATCAAAAGTGACCCACTTTTCACGCTTTGCTCTACATTAAAGAAACACTAGCTGATAGGGATAAAAGAAATAAAATTTGGAAAGCTCAATTTTATCTTGTTAAGTGTAATGGTCTTGACATATTGGTATTGCGTATTAGTACTACTTTTTATACAGAAATTTTCAACTCGGTCAGCTGTATTTGTTATTTTTCTGTAAACTGTAGCGCACACTTCAATTCTTTGCATGAAAAATTATTCTAAAGACAAAAGCTTCCATTTGGAATGAAATTAGAACAATCATAGGTACCATGTATGTCTAGACAGTTTGGACATTTCAGACAAAATACTGGTGCATTAAGTTCTACAAGCCTTGGCGCCCTAAGTTCTACAAGCCTTGTGCACACATTTCACATCTAGTAGAGGATTCAAACAGCAGAAAGCTATAGGTGGCACATCAAAGAAATCAGTTAGCAACATAACCCCCAACGTATTACTGATAGTGTACACTGTGTGTCAATGAATCCTGATGAGTCAATAAATCCTGATGGAAATTGTAACAGAATACTATCAGCTAGTGTATCTTTAAGTGAAAACAGTTTTCTGCGGGAATAACACATATAACATAGCAGAAAAAGTACTGTGCATGCTCTATATAGACATATTGCTCTATTAATTAAATCTGACACATTACACAGCTTGTAGCTTGTATCAATGTGTGGCTTTCATGTTTATCTAAGTATGAAGTGCATTGACACTGCTACATTGAGCACTGGTGTCATTGTGTAATGATCATTAACTATTATGTCTGAACCGCCACACATGTTACAGGTGTTATTTGACATAAGCAATCACAGAGCAAAGACAACGCTTAATTACGGAGATCAAAGGTCAGCGGGCCAAAATATGGTTAGTATGAGTGGTCTGGATGTTGTTATCGTTGCGTCATACATGTATTTGTATCAAATTATCACTATGCATTTATAAAATGGGAAACTGGTGCCTGGTGAGTTGACTACAACCTTACTGTTCTCTGTATTAACTTAAGTGAAAGTATGGTAGCCTATCTATATATATATGTAACGTAGAAAAGCATCTAGAACTAGAACATTTGTCTGTAGACCAGACTTGGCTTCAGTGACCGTTCTTAACCTATGTGGATCTGTGTGTAGTTGTCACATTGACAAATTATGAAGCCGTCACACAGTAGTCATTCATTGAGGAAGTGGCCACACTCCCAGCAACATTTTCTCCTGGATATATCACTTGAAAGCATAACCTAGTCTAACTCTCTCTTAATTGGTTTGAGTCGACGCAATTTTGAAACAGTAAAAGATGACTATTTCCACACATTAGTCAATTTTCACTTTATTTAAGAATTAATTATTTAACTTTATTATTATTTTATAATGTGGAAATTATTCCCACCAGCAATAATCTATATATATATATATATATATATATATATATATATATATATATATATATATATATATTAGGCTTGCACGATATTGTCCTAGGCGGTATCGCGATATATCGTGGTGAAAAAAAAATCGCGATATTTCGATATATCGTACAGCCTATTTTAAGGTATATGAATTCACGGGGTGAATTGGTCTTGGGTCGAGTTGGACTGCATGGGGGGGGGGGGGGGGGTGGCTTATGTAGCCATATCGGTTTGAGTTTTCATATCCGATTTAGCCGGATTACTTTTAATTGGGAAATTTCAACAAAAACTTGAAATCCAGTCGCCAAGATGCTTAAACTAAGACTGATCGTTAATAACACGAAAATAGGACACAATTAATAATTTGGTGGCGCCTTACCCCTTGGCGTAATGTATACCATATCCATCATTGCGGGAGTGAAATTATTATATTGGACAACCTAAATATTGTGTACTCTGTTAAAATCATCGTTTATTACATGAAAATGAATCCTAAAATTTGCCATTTCATCTCGTCTTTGTGTAAATATACAAATCACGTGATATTAGGAATGTACTTTAGATCCATAGATATCTAATGTTTAGATCTGCTGCGCATTTACCGAGTACCCGGTTAATAATAATAGTTAGCCTTCAGAAACATCTCGGATAGTTCATCGTTTATTACATGAAAATGAATCCTAAAATTTGCCATTTCATCTCGTCTTTGTGTAAATATACAAATCACGTGATATTAGGAATGTACTTTAGATCCATAGATATCTAATGTTTAGATCTGCTGCGCATTTACCGAGTACCCGGTTAATAATAATAGTTAGCCTTCAGAAACATCTCGGATAGTTCACCTTGCTTGCTAAAGCGTGTATATCATCTCATTTAGCTATCACATTTGTGAACGCACCACCCTCGCCTCCAAAACCAGGAGAGCGAGCAATATCATGTGATCTATATATTTTACTAATAATAGTTAGCCTTCAGAAACATCTCGGATAGTTCACCATGTTTGCTAAAGCGTGTATACCTTCTCATTTAGCTATCACATTTGTGAATGCACCACCTCTCGCCTCCAAAAACAGGAGAGCAAGCAATATCATGTAATTTATTTATTCCCGCGACGCCATTTAATGTCAAATTTTGGATTAATTTTGAGTTTATAAACCATGCGTATTACAAAACATGCAATATTTATACCTTCCCACGTAATAATTTCACTCCCGCGATCATCGTTTTGAGGTATACAGTAAGGCGGCAAGAAATTATTTCGTATTAATGTCAGTCTTTCAAAGCAATTGAATGAACTTCAACTTTTTTACCTATTCCTAGTATAATCCCACCCCTTTCTCAGAGATGTTGGTTTGGAAATATATATACATACAGTACAGATTTACAGCCCAGAATTGACGTAACATGCTTCCAAAATAAAATGTTATGTCAAATATTTTGAAGATAATTGGATTGAAAGACATTGCTGCCTAATGCAGAAATGTTTCAACAGAACATTGCTTACACTGTATTCAAAATTTTATTAAAGGACAATTCCGGGATTGGTAAAAGTGTACTTTATTTGAAAGACTATTATATGATTAACACATTGGATACTAGATAAAAATAATAGACAAATAATATGAGTAATTATACCATCGTAGACAAGGGATTATTTTGTCTCCTGGACGGCGCCATTTTCTTGCAACGAGCGAGATTTCACGAGATCTTAACGTAATACCCGCACCAACGCTATCTTTGCAGAGCACGAAAGCTTACAGTAAATATGTATATGCATGGCGGCCTAACATGCGCTAATTTATAATTGTTAGGACATTGTCCAGTTAAGCTAGTAAGTTTTTCAAGTAATTCTAGTATTCGAAGTCGGTGGGGAATCGTTATCCCCTAGACCGCTGAAGCATAGATTCCATTTTCTCTATCCTATCAGAATGTGTTCATTTTGGTAACAATGCTGCTGTAAGTCATTGGTGTGCACGACAGCAACATGTTTCAGCAATATTTACATGTACCCTGGCACTATCTCTAAGTAGGCTATTACGCATTTTACGCCATGCGATAAGGGTTAAATGAAGTGGCACACATGACACGTGCGTATTGTCAAATTATTCGGCCGACTCAAAATACTGTTATAGCGTGTTTCGCAGGCAGTGTAAATATATATTCCATGAAAACATGATATGATAATATTGCCGGAACCACAGAACCGATTGTACTAATTCTAATACCTACCTTTAGCTGCAAATTCGAAGATTTATCCAATGCTAAGGATGTTAGAAACGGCCTAGTGGTTCAAAAGATACACTTTGCGGGAAAAACTAACCCAGCAAAATTTCAAACAAAAATTTCAGGATGCGCTCTATCCATCATCCCATATCAGAATGAGTATTACAGCTACAATGACAGAATTTGCTGTGCCGAAGCTTTACGATGTTATCACATAACAGAAAAAATTCCATCAAAATATCTTAATTATTGAAATTACTACAGCTTGCCGGGCAATATTGATCGGTGATGAAAATTCCCAGATTCTATGTCAAAATGTTAATTCATTTGGTGATATCTCTGGCAATATTCACGTGAGCAAAATTATAATTGGTCAAGCAAATAGCTATTTCTTTCAGCTTTAAGCACACTCCAATTTAATGACAATACGCAAAGATAGAGTCTGCGAGACCAAAACCATTTTATGCTGAATTTGACCAAAAAGGTCAGATCGTGTCTTCGATGAATAATCTTTTTATATGTGCCAATCTTTTGAACCTTTTGTCCGATATTAACATCCATTATATCATATTAATCCCGAGGTCAGCACCTATTTAGAGATCCTCGAATCATTGGAATCGCTTCAGCGGTTCGTTTGCTATTATCATTTACGTATACTTCCTTAAAATATATACTCGCATCTATTGGCCTCGCTCCTCCAGCAATAGTTATAGCAATGGTGCGGGGATGACGTCACTAGACGCGATAAAATGGCGCGCCCCGATGCGCAAAAAATGGTCAACTTTACTAACTTTATCTAGCGATAGTTGGTTACGCTATTTCTATCTGGTTATTATTCTGGCACAATTTCATTAAACATGTAATCTTTCAAATTAAGCACACTTTATCATCTCGGAATTGTCCTTTAACTAACATTTTTGTTTTGTAAACAGGCTAACTTAATTATGCGATGTACTATATACAATTATAATGATTAATTCAGTAATTTTCAAATTTAAACGTTATTTGAAAGATGTTCATGAAGTGTGTTGCATTGAGGTTGAAAATTTGTCATTTTCTATTACTATAGTATACATGTATTATAGGATTTCACAATGTTAGATGTCAAATCTATGCTTCAGTTCTTCTAAGCATTTAACATTCATATAGTCTTATATTGAGTAGTTGTTGTGCACAGTATCTTATCCATGACATGATATGTATATTAGGGAAAGCTTTAAATACAATGTTTGCAGTCCGTAAATATGTTACGGAAAAATTAGTTACCGCTCTGTGATGTAGAAATTGTTTAAGCGGAGCTTTCGTGACCATCATGGTCACTTTGGTGGTCGCAGTCACGTGACAGCATTCATTTAGAGCCAATGATTTTCCATTTCAAAATAACATGTTTTCCGTTTCAGGATATATTAAATTCCGTTTCGTCACCGGTTTCCTAATTTTTCAGCTTCAAATGCATCATAATGTGTTGCTATCTCCCCATGGTTACCACCAACCCTTGTAGGTATGCTTCTCCAGAGGCCAAAAGTATAATGAGGCATTGGTAATTCAATAAATATGATATTTCAGTGAGGTAACAAGTAATATTAGATAGAATTTAAATCCAGAACTTATCACCCTTAAAATTCAAGCCCATTAAATTACCAATGAGACAATTCTGGACTCAGTCAATTGTCACTACTGCAAATTGTGACCATGATAACATGATTGCTGTATGTACAACATTATTTTATTTTAATAAAACATACACATGTAAAAATACATGTAGAACAGTTTGTTTTGTTTTTCTTTGACAACTGAAAATTGTTTGACAACAATGCAAGCATAACATCAACATAGTTCAGAATACCAACAAGTATGAACTAAAAGACAAGAACAACATTTCGATGAAAGAAATTCAAGCAGGTAAGTAAACTTAATAAACAACTTCAGAACTTAACTCTACTCAGTTTACTAAAAAGTCAATTAGAATTAAGCCTGCGTAACAGTCTATCCAGCTTGTCAGATTGCGCCCGGAACACGTTTGTGTACCGGGAACGTGTCAGATTGAGCAATGGTCCGCCATTTTATACTTTAGATTGGCCGCTTCAATAGTTTTAAAAAGGCGTGAAAATGACAAAATATTGAATGTTGATGTTCTCTAGCGTTATATATGAATGTTTTATCAAGTTTCTTGGTTATGCGTCATCGTAATTTAACTCTAAACGTCCAGGAAGGGCTTCTATGGGTTTTAATTTCGCGTAAAATTTTGGAATTATGTACAGGAAAGATATCATCTCTGTGTACCGGAAAGACACGAAACAAAGTCTTGCGCATTGGCGTAGACGGATGTAATACGTTTGTCGTGATTTGGGAATATTTTGACTAGCGAACTCTACTACTTTGCGATAGACATCAAATAACGCCAATTTTAATGATAATAAAATTAATATTTTCACCGGGATGGTCAGTTATTTAATGCGATTATATCTAGTTTTTGTGGAAAACATTTAATTGTCACCAAGATACCAGATTCCGTTTCACTATGTCCATTCCGCAAATTCCGTCCGTTTACCGCGATCACGGAAAATCATTGCCTCTACATTGATTGTTAGACCACTTGTGTACGGTAGCCCTCATCTTGGTTCAGGGTTGCTTGATGTTTATACAATGCAATTTCTACATCGGGAGAGGTAAACAATTGTTCCTTTATGAATCATCTTGGGATCGGCAGCAACATTTTTGGAAATTTGAAATATGTTGTTTAACTTTACTGCTCAAGCTAGCTTAACCCCTCTTATGTCAACTTGTCGTTATAATGGTAACACCGCCTCTGCAGTAGTCTTGAGATCGGTCTATTTGCAGGTCAAGAGAAGACTATTTTTGAAAATTTACTGCTGTTCAATTTTCAAATATGGCCTTCTTGGCCTACAAATGGACACTGACTGAGCAAAAGCATAGATTTCCTAGACGATAATATAATCACCAAGGCGGTTAAAAGACCAACACTTTAAAAACTATTTTCCTAAATTTCAGTGGTAAATTTACAACACCCCCCCCCCCCCCCTCTTGGCCAGCAAATGGTCATTCACTGAGCAAATGTTTGGATCTTCTTTAAAATTCTTGACAAATGAAAAAACAATGACTTATTGATAAAAGTGATTTTGAGGCGCTGTTGACACAAGAGGGGGTTAAGATGGTGTCATTAGTCCTCTTGAGGAATGTCCATTTGTAGAACAAGAGAACATTTTTGTCAAGCACTACATGAATTGCATCTGGTGCCAGACAATTAGGTAGAATATTTAAATTTTTCAAAATGGTTGGAAGAATCAACATGCACATGACCATGACTAATTGAAAATTATTCACTGGAATGCATGGCTGAGCCTCATGGAAGATTTATCATTGGAATGCCTGGACGAACCTGAGTGAAGATTTATCACTGGAATGCCGGGCTGAGCCCAAATGAAAATTTATCACAGGAGAGCTCGGCAGAGCCTAATTTTGAAAAATTATCACTGGAATGGCTGGCTGAGTCTAATTGAAAGTTTATCACTGGAATGCCTTCACTGAGCCTAGTTGGAAATTTATCACTGGAAGTAAATCAAAAATATTTTTCTCCTGTCCTGAAATGAACATTCACTGAGCAAGAATTTAGATTTTCTTGACTAGAATCGTGACCAGTAAGGATTAATATTCTGATGTTTTCGTTATTGAAAACTGATATTGCATAGGGCAACATCAATCTTACAGTCAATCAATTAACATATTGTCATCAATTGATTTCCTTTCTAATGACCCGCAATGGAGACACGTGGAAATATGTCAAGCGAAAAAAAGTAAAAGAAAAGAATTTTAGGAAATCTAACAACTTAATTTTACATGTTGGTGGTATATTGCATACAACTTGGCTTTGGTTGTTTTCTTGTCTATGTTTGTCAGGGGCCTAGTAATAAGGTTTAGATGAGGTTATGTTCCTGGGAAACTGTCAATCATTGCCTCCTATCCAGTTAGCCGTCATTCCAGAGTGTACCAGGTTTTTATGCCGAATGTTTGCGGTGCAGCACTTCCATATATAATTAGACACCAGTGGTCTCTAAATAAAACATAGCAATACATGGGGGTGGGGGGGGGGGTGTTGTGGTGGGTGGGAGTGGGGAAGTTTATTGGTTGTTTACCCGTTTGTCAGGAGACTGAGAAATTATCAAAAAGATTTTGTAGTTTCTGTCAGTAAAGCATAAACTCTCATCCAGCACGTGTTCCTGAATCAGATGGTGTGGTGAGGAAGATAGATGGTCATTACCTGTTGTTTTTGAAATATTTTATGCAATAGAAATTATTCATGAGTATTCGCTTATTTAATCTTTAACCTGCCAAAAAGTTATGATAACTCCATTACTGTTTATCGGATCGCTTTGAAACATTGTACGGTGGTTGAACTACCTCTGTGGAAGAAACCTATCGAAATCGGCAATGATCCGAGCCACTGGTGGACATCTTGAAAAATGGTTTCCGGATCGCTTTGAAACTTCATAGTATGACTGGACTGGTTCTGAGGAAGAAATCTCTATTTTTTTAAAGCTCTCATCATTGGTTTGTCATCATGGCAAGGTATTATGCGCCGTTTGCGGAGCTCTTGTTAATCGTATAGATTTACGATTTAAAAAATAATCATGATTTTCGATTTAATCATGTAATCGCGCAAGCCTAATTCCTCGGTCTCCTACGTGTCAAACGGCTTCCAAGTTTTTGGTTCAATTGAGAATTACTGCATGAAAAGTATCTTGGTACCCTGACCGTCTCTGGAATGATCTAGGTGGATGGGAGATACAAATTACTGAATGAGGGAAATGGGTGTGGGTTCTTAACACATTAATCGTCTAACCTGCCAGGGCTTTAGATTTCCCCGTGACTATAACTTGTCATGCCCAAATGAAATCCGCTCATGGTAGTGAGCCCAAATTAAAATCCTACTGGCTGCTATGAACACTAATTAACTGATTTACAGTCAATTGAATACTCAGAGATGGATACTGTGGCATTTTATGGCCATTCAGAGGTCTTATAGTGCTATTAAAACTAAAATGGCTCAAAATCAATCTCAGTTTTCAAAATTCTCTAGTTTCTAGCATCGATGGATCCCGGACCAGATAGGTGGTGTGCCCAAATCAGGTAAATCTAAAGCCCTGCCTGATTTTCCATTTATTTTGAAGAATGGCCATTTGCATGCGAAGAGATGATTTTGAAAAATGACCACTGAAATGCCTGGCTCGATAACAGATTCAGTCATTCTAGTGATAAAATTTCATAGACAAGCTTATCATGACCTGTAAGTGGACATTACCGCATGAAATGTTTGGATTTTGTTAACCTAATTTGCGCATAATTTATAAAATGGTTAAATCGGGACCCTAACTACTTGGCATTTTAGGTTAACAGAACATGACAGTCTTATGCTTCTGACTATTAAGTATCGTATTTTGCTAACTGCCATGACTGCTGTTCATTTACTTTTTCAAAGTACATGGTGTATTTGAATAGTAATTCTTTGTTAAGTTCTTCTGTACAGTAATTCACCTTTCCAGAGTACCCACCCATCATATGATGTCATAATGAACCGCGTGATGTGTACAATGACATCATAATGAATGACGTCATGAATGATGTCGATAAGTACGTCGCGAACGCATATTTGAAGACGGTCTATGCGTTGTTGTACAAATTGTTTGCTTTTACTATTTTATAAATGTTCTGTTGAATATTTTGAAACTAATTTGACTGGGCGCTGTTGCTGCCATAGGCAGCAACAGCACCCGGTCAAATTAGTTACAAAATATTCAACAGCTTCCCTGTATAGTTTTCAGGAAATTGATAGCTAGGGCAATTGGGGATCGATCAATCCCAACATGGCGAGGTGTGGGTGGAGCTTAGCTGGTGATGGGCGGGGCATAGCTAAAAATGGAAAGGTCCATTGGCATACATGTACCATGTACTTCATACAAACCACTGCCTAATGGTCAGTTTAGGAAAAGATTTTATCAGCATTTTATAGAAAACTAATCAGCATTTTATAGAAAACTAATCTTTAAGGCCACACAAATTAAAATATTTAAATATACTTTTATCTTAGAATGCTCATTGTCCCGAACATGTTCTGTTTGGAGTTTATGATCCACATGATATACCTGTTGTCACTTGTGTGCAATTGTTTCCAGTCAATGTTAACCTGTCAGTGCATCAATTGGAGACTGATTCCTGTCAATCATCTATACAGTCCATGGACTGCTGATGCTGATTTATTGCTATTTTATGTGCACTACTTACAATACAGCTCAAAATAACTTTAAATGTTTCCAAAACAAAAGAAAACGTATTGTTAGTTCACCTGGCCTAAATGGCCAAGTGAGCTTATGCCGTGGTGACCATCTGTCCGTCTGTCATCCGTCAACCTTTCCTTTAAACGACTTCTTCTCTTGAACCACTGGGCTAATTTCAATTATATTTGGCAGGAAGTATCCTTCGGCCATAGGGATCCAAGTTTGTTCAAACGAAGCCGATCGGCCAATTTGCCTGGCAGCCATCTTGGATTTTGTCCGATTTTTAGAAACGTCTAAAAATCTCTTTGAAACCGCTTGAGAGATTGGAACAAACCTCATGAAATATGATCAAGGGCAAGAGCTGAACCAAGTTTGTTCAAGGGAACTTGATTGGTCAAATGGTTCGGTGGCCTTCTTGGTTGACCTATTTTTTTGTATTTTTAGCAAAAAGGACTTCTCCAGAACCGCTAACGGAATCGGGCCAAAATTTGGTAGATATGATTAGCGACTAAGGGCCATTACAGTTTGTTCAAAAGAAGTTGATCCGTCAAAAAACATGGCCGCGGTGGGCCAATCAAAATATAGCATTTGGTGGCCATATTGGATTTTTTTATATGATAGATTTTAAGGCCGAAATTGGTTTTATATATTTTTTTGCGTATTTTCTAACCGGTCGGATAAACGGTTTGGCGGCCATCTTGGATCATTTTCCCACCAAAAGCTCCCATACTAAAGCAATGGGAAATTTAGTGTTTTCTTCTCGAGAACTGCTAGGCCGATCTCAATTATATTTGGCAGGAAGCATCCTTTGGGGACAGAGATTCAAGTTTGTTCAAGCGAAGCCGATTGGCCAATTTGGCCGGTGGCCATCTTGGATTTCGACCAATTTTTAGAAATGTCTAAAAATCTTTTCTGAGGCCATTTGAGGAATCGATTCAGAACTCACGAAATAAGATCTAGGGCAAGAGCTGAACCGAGTTTGTTCAAGGGACCTTGATTGACCAAATGGTTCGGTGGCCATCTTGGATGACCTCGTTTTCGCAAAAACAACTTCTTCCCCAGAACCACTGAGGTGATCAGGCTGAAATGTGTGATATATGATCAGGGACTAAGGGCCATTAAAGTTTGTTCAAGGGAAGTTGATCCATCCAAAAACATGCCCGTCGTGGGCGAATCAAAATATAGCGTGTTTGGTAGCCATATTTGATTTTTTTTGTTTGATGGATTTTGAGGCCAAAATCTGGTTTTTTTAAAGTTTTTTGGTTATTCTGATCTCAAATTTGCAATTTTCGAAACTGTCGGTTAAACGATTTGGTGGCCATCTTGGATCATTTTCCCGCCGAAAGCTCCCATACTAAAGCAATGGGAAATTTAAGATCTCTTCTTGAGAACTACTGGGCCGATTTCAAATATAAATTGGCAGGAAGCATCATTGCGACATAGAGATTCAAGTCTGTTCAAATGAAGCCATCTTGGATATTGGCTGATTTTTGGAAATGTCTCCGAAACCGTTTGAGGGATCGATTCAGACCTCATGAAATATGATCTATGGCAAGAGCTAAACCAACTTTGTTCAAGGGAACGTGATTGGCCAAATAGTTCAGTGGCCGTCTTGGATGGCCTCGTTTTCGCAAAAATGACTTCCTCAGAACCACTGAAGCGATCAGGCCAAAATTTGTGATATATGATTAGGGACTAAGGGCCATTAAAGGTCGTTCGGAAGTTGATCCATCAAAAAACATGCCTGCCGTGGGCCAATCAAAATGTAGCATGTTTTGGCGACCATATTGGATTTTTTTATTTGATGGATTTTGAAGCCAAAATTGGTTTTATATGTTTTTGCGCATTGTGATTTCAAATACCATTTTCGAGACTGTCAGTCAGATAAACGGTTTAGCAGCCATCTTGGATCATTTACCTGCCAAAATCTCCCATACTAAAGCAATGGGAAATTAAAAATGTATTCTCGCGAACCACTGGGCCGATTTCAAGCATATTTGACAGGAGGCATCCTTATGAAGACAGGAGGCATCCTTAAGGAATAGGGATACAAAGTTGTTCAAAGGGAGATGATCGGCCAATTTGGCTCGCAGCCATCTTGGATTTTGGCCGACATTTAGAAATGTCTTTAAAAAATTTCTGGGATACTGCTTGGGGGATCGATGCAGACCTTATGAAATATGATCTAGGGCAAGAGCTGAACAAAGTTTGTTCGAGGGAACTTAATTTGCCAAATGGTTCGGTGGCCATCTTGGATGACCTAGTTTTTCGAAAACGACTACTCCAGATCCGCTGAATGGATCGGGCCAAAATTTGGCTGATATAATTAGGGCCGAAGCGCCATTAAAATTTGTCCATGGAAAGTTGATATGTCAAAAAGACCCATGAATCAATCAAAATCTAATGTTTTTGGCGGACGTCTTGTATTTTACGCAAATTTCTGAGAAAAACATGAAAAAAACTTAATTATTAAACACTGGGTGAATTTTAATAAAACCTAGCTAAACCTTCTTCACAGAAATTTGATTGGTAAATTTTTACAGTGGTCATCTCATTTTGTTTGGTTGTGCCAGTCGCCAATAAGGGCCTCTTGTTGAATGTTTTAAACATAATTGAATTGGATTGGAAGACACTGCTGCCTAAGGTAGCAATGTCTTCCAATCCAGTTGTAAATAATGTCCAAAATATTCAACAGAACATTTCTTAAAGTTGTGTTAAAAAAACCCTAATATGTTTGTGTTTTTGTTTTAGAAACATGTTAACTTATTTATGGGCTATATACTGTATGGCTGGCTTGAGATAATAAGTAGCCATTTCTACTTCAGGCTGACATGTATGTCTGGAGTTTAATTATTAGTTTTTCAGACCACGCACTGTTTACCTACTAACAATACTGTTACATTACTGTTACTGTTACTGTTACATTACATTACAATACTGTACATTATCAAGGTTATTATGTATATGTAAGCGAAGTAAAACATCGCTTGCCAATGAGATCAAATTAGGAGGAAATTGTTACAGTTGGTGGTCAGTCTGCTTGACTGATAGACAACGGAGACACCGGCAATTCTGTAGAAATCTTGCTACATTTTATGTATATAATATGGTTAGCAATCTATGAATGGCTTCCCTCTTGTATGATTTCAGGATAATATGCTTTTCTGTGATTCCTGTGATCGAGGCTTCCATATGGAATGCTGTGATCCACCAATTTTAGATGCCCCCAAAGGTATGTACGTAATGTCCTCCAAGACATGAAATTCTGAATGGTGAATGGGGAATAATATATAGTGACTAGCATCTCCATGCAGTCCTTCTGTTCATCCGTCAGTCTGTCCATCTGTCCATTTGTCTGAACATTGCTTGGCAATGCAACTCATACAGTCTAGTTATGATTTGTGTGAAAGTTCTTAGATCTTACCAACTGTCAGAGCTCTAGCTATATAAGCGTTTCAATAATTGGGTGATTCAATCTTAGAAATTCTGTAAATTGGGTTTTTAAATTGTTATTATACATCATTAGCAATAGAACTGAAATTAATTGGGTGGTGATTGGCTATTTCAGCACTCATGATGTTAAAAACTAATTGGGTGATTGGCCATTTTTATTGGGTGAAAACGCAAAAACCCTGCTTATCTAGAGCTCTGCCAACTGTACACCTTGATGTGCATGTAACTTTCTTAATGATATCTGTCCATATTCGTCAGAGTTATCTCCCCTGAAAAGCTTGATTCATCAAAATAGCCTTCCTAGTCTGCAAATTAAATAATTGAATTAAGCAAAAATTTTGATTTTCTTGACCAATCGTGACTATTAATATTTGAATTACCGTCATAATGGTAAAGTAGATTGATCGGTCGATGACGCGTCATCGGTAATCCCCACGTTCACCACTTTGAACATTTGACCACACCCACAACCCGTTCCCCATGGGCGGAGCCAAATGTAAATACCAATTTGATTGAATTTCGTACAACAGTGTCAGAGGAGTTGCATTACAATCAGTTTCATGACCTTTTGACCCCCTCCCCACCACGGCGGGGCCAAATGTAAATGTGCTCATCCTATCTACATTGTTATGGGTAACTCACATACTAAATTTGGTTGAATTCCGTTCAATGTTTTCAGAGGAGTTGCATTACAATCCATTTTTTTTTTACCTTTTGACCCCCATCCCCGTCCACCCCTGGAGGTGGGGCCAAATGTATATGTGCTCATGTACTCCACATTGATTTGGGTAACTCACATACCAAATTTCGTTGAATACTGTCCAACGGTTTCGGTGGAGATGTGTTACAATCAATTCCCGCAGGTTAAAATTTGACCCTTTGCCCCTCCCCCGCCCCTGGGAGCCAAATGTAAACGGTCTCTTGCACTCCGCAATCATATGGGTAACGCATATCAAACAAGTGATTTGACCTTTTGACCCCTGGCATCCCCCCTGGGGGCATAATAGCCTAATGTAAATATCTTGCTAAGCGGAATCATATGGGTAACCACATACCAAATTTGGTTGAATTCCACCCAATGGGTTGGGAGAATTAGCGTGATGGATGGATGGACAGACGGACAGAGGCGATTACAATATCCCCGGCGTTTTTTTAAAATGTGGGGATAATAATGGATACTTTTCAAAAGATTTGACTACTTTTATCTTCTACGTTGTACAGAGTTGGATCAGTACAAACTGTTGGGCATTTTTGAATTCTGATTCACAGATCCATATCGATCACCATTAAAGTAAATCTAATTTCTAGACCTACATACCTATCACACGGTTAACTCTCAGTTTCAAGACAGATATATAGACAAGAAAGGTTATTGCATATTTTGAGACTAATTGTCCTGGAACCTGTAGCCAGCAACAGCTCCCAGAATATTCATAGCAGCATAAAGTATTTGTCATTTCATGTATGTAACTTAGTGAAAAAGTTAAATAAGTACATGTATACAATTATAAGAACCCACACATTTCTATGATATATGGAGTTGCACAGCGGTGCATTAATTGTTTCAATAATGCATATCAGATAGGACAACTTCTTTATTATGTACATGTAAGAAATATTCTATTGAACAGATTGATAGTAATTTGGCTGGTAGTGGTTGCTGGCAGCAACAGCTTTCAGTCGAATTATTTTCAGAAGCTTTTGTCTGTATGACTTGCTTGAAGATGAGCTGCCAGGCTTTGCTTGATTAAGGAAAGGTTTAACAGATTCGCTGCATGTTATTTGTGTTGGCAGGTATGTGGGAATGTAATATATGTGATCCTCTTCGTGGCAGTGGTCGACAGCACTATATTGAGCTAGCCTATGCCCTTCAAGCACAATATATTGCATCATTAGGCCTCCTTAATGGTCTAGGGATGGAACTTGCTGCTTGGGGCCGCGGTGGTCCGGGACACAAACCCAAAGCTCAGATGTAAGTATATTAAAACATATGTATCATTTGTAATAACTTATCGGTATCTGGCCAAGTGAGCTTATGCCATGGAGACTGTCGATCGCTTGTCTATCATCCACCCGCAGTCCATTGTCCGTCTACTTTTTCTTTAGATGACTTCTCGAGAACTAATGTGCCAAATTCAATCAAATTTAAAAGAAGCATCTTTTAGGCATAGAGATCCAAGATTCTTCAAACGGAGCCGATTCATCGATTTAGGTGGTGGCCATGTTTGATTTGACACTACTTGGAAACAGTCAAACAACTGATTGACATGAAACTCAAGAAGCTTTATCTAGGGGAAGAGCAGAATCAAGTTTGTTCAAGATAAACTGATTGGTCAATTTGCCTACCCGCTATCTTTGATGATGTATTTTTCTCAACTATAACTTCCTCTGGAATCGGGGCTAAGACTTGGCAAATATAAGTGGTGGGTAAGGGCCATTCAAGGCTGTTCAAGTGAAGGGGGATATATATAGGTCTTGGAACTCGCTAAATAGGAATTTGATGGTTTTAATCTGATGGATCAATTCGGTCAATGACAATTGATCATAAAGTTATTTCTTTCAAACCCACAATTGTGCTTTTTTTTTGACATGTGAAACATGTTTATCATGACTAATCCTGACAGACTTTCGAAAGACTTGTGCAAATTAGGATAGTATTTCGTTTCTTAATCTCTAAATGTAACTTAAACAAAACAAACCTTTGAAAATAACTTTGTGAGAAGCTAGTTCGGTACAGCTGATCACTATTCGAGCCGTGACACCCAACCTGGAACTGTTTGAACTATAAAATATTCCTGCCTGCCGTTATATTAAACACTTAGTTTTGAAAATATCATCGGAATGTTAAGCAATCTGGGTCAAATATGTCAAATTTGACCCTAAGGTTATTTCAAGGGCATGACCCAGAAAGTATGGTTATGCTATGGAAGCAAATCTAGGGGTTATAAAGCTCAATAGTCTGAAAGTGATAAGTACCAAATTTGTTGATGATCGGATCAGAAGTTTCAAGTTAACAGGAAATCGCCCGAAGTGATGTAAATTAAATGTCCCGAATATTTATTATCAATGGATCAAGAATTACAGGGATATTGCTGATGTAGATTTTATGGTATCAGGACACCAGATCTATATGACATAGAAAGAATTTCGAATCCATGTAAAGGATTCCGGATTTAATGAAAGAAGTTGAGATAGGAGTGATAGGCTATGGATATGGCTGCAACTCAAATTAGATTATTGGGATTGGATAATGGCAAACTATGGCGGTAGTCTCTCTGGATTGAACTTAAAGCTCACTTGTCTCTGCTTTTTGGCCAAACTTGATCAATAGTTTTAATATACCAGTGATCAAGTTATGATCAAAATTCAGATATGTATGACTTGGTCAAAGTTGCACGGTACTCAGTCGCCACCAGAGCTCCTCATTAACCGACCACAATAATATTGTTGATCTGTCTAATGACGTTGAAGTCGTAATGGGAAAAATTGCGGCCGATTAACCCAGATATGCATCGTTTCAAATTCTAGCAGCTACGGTTAAACCGTTCCAATCTCTCTTTCAAAAGACAAGAGCTGTTTAAACTTCCTTAACTATGAAAACAGAAAAAAACTAATCATTCATTCATTACATAGAAAATGGAGTAGATGAATTGATATTGATATTGTATGAATGGAGTAGTGAACTAACGCTGTATTTATTATATTTTAAAAGTGCCAGTGATGCGTTAGAATCACAGATATAGTACCTGAATAAATTAATACATAAATAAGCGGAAAGAAAATGATTTTTGGAAATTTAATGATTGAAATTTTAATCAATCAGCCATTAATTTCATAAGGTAGGGAGTTCTGAGTGAAATTTGAAGTAGTTAATATGACATTATATTGTATTGGTTCTAATAGAAGGCAGGTTAAGAAATTGCTTGCTAAAAACCATTTGAAAAATTGGCCTATTCATTGCAATGCTATGCTTGTGTGAAGTTTGTCACATTAGGGGATTCATATATATGTATGTATATATATATTAGGTAATTGGATTAACACTAGCCCTGTTGTCTTAAAATGCTTGCATATAAACATAATAATCCAGTTTTCAAAACATAGATGCCCATAATTTCCAAACTAATGCTGTTATTGCCATGAAATTTGGAACACAATTGTATCTTAATACGGCAGAACCAGTGATGTGGATTTTAAGTGATTTATAAATTATTAGGTAATTAGCATAAATTTGCATATTTAATTAGTACATTAAACCAGGTACTTTTTGGACAAGATACACCAGATTTTTTGTCCAAAAAACCAGTTCCTCAATGCCTATCCTCACAACTGATGCATCATATTGTTGGGGATTCTCTGTACTATTAGTAACTGTTATTGAAATGTAGACTTGTAAACTTTTGCTGATCGCTGAACTCGCTACATAAGGGTTAATTTATTAAAGAGGCAATCACCAAGTAGCATAGTAAACTTATATAACTAATTTGAATGCATATTTTAATTCAAGGATTATGCATTATAAGTTCAATGGTATTTTAATAGCGAGTTGACCGCTAGTAGGTAGGATAATAATAACAAAATTTATACCGGGTAATTCAAGATTGATGTACCACTCAACCAATCTAGAACTTAGGTTATGAATTGGTTGATTGGTGACTTAATAACAACAAAATGAAACAAATATTCAATCAATTTAAATAGAAATATTTCAATAATAAGTATGAAAATTTACTTATAGAATATTTTGAAATTTGGTTACATAAATAAAAATCTGGACAGTTTGTGCAACACGCGTGTTGGTCGGGGTGTATGGTAAATAATTTGGAGAAATCACAGTTAAAAGTTAGATACCGTGAATATGCTGAATACAGAAGTCCGGTCACGGAATGAAAGCGAACAGATGAAGATCCGATCTGTCGTGGCGCCGGGAGTGAAAACACACGTGAAGAAATGGATGACGACTCCGGAAGAATGTTCTGTATTCCGAAATAGAAACGATAAGGTCGAAGGCACTAAGATGATCCGAGATATTGAATTGAGAAGCTCAAAGACACAGAGAATTTGTGTGATAACTTGGCTTAGTTACCGATACAGAAGATCGAGGCCGAAAGATGGTGGAGAATCGAAAAGATGACAGCAATCCCTAATATAGTCTGAACATTTCAGAAGGATGAAAGCGTCGTGAAGATGACAAGATTGATGACATCACAGGTAGAAAAGATAGAGTTCTACCTACCCAAACAAGGTACCAGGTTCCTCTTGCTTTGGGATTTGGTCTGACGGTGATTAGATTGATGACGTCACGGGTAGATAAAATCGACTGATGGCTGATATGACGATGATCACATTGAGACGAACACAAAGACGAGACGACACAGGCACACTATTACTATAACGTTTTTACATGGTGAGTTCGTGGACTCTTGAAAATAAGCGGGTCCTAGATGACGTGTGAGCCGCTTAGAGATATGATTCGAACTGATGAGTGGGAGTTGGTGACTTCCCACCAAAACACTGTCATGTGGTTGATGAACGAGCACATGGTTTGATGTATAAATGCGCTGACGTTCATATAATGTCTAAAGATGATGGCAATTTTATCATTTTAAAATTTGATAAAACTCACTCGAAAATAGAAACTCAAGAATAATAATTATACAAGAAAACTTAATAAAATTGACCAATATAATAAAATCTAGAGGAACTATTTTCCAATCATAAAAATGCCAATCAAGTGCAATGAATGTGTCATGTTAATTTCAAGTAATATTGATGCCTGGCCTACCGTATAAACATCTACTTCAAAAACTAGATCGATCAATAGTTCACCGAGTTACATAGTGGGATGGTCTTGGGACGATAGGACAGATCGTACAATTCTATACTCTGTGGTAATCAGTTACAGCCAAGAGCCTAATTAGCATATGAATTGGGAACTATCCAATCAGATGTTTATTTCATGATCATCTGTATGGAATACATGGACAATGGAGCAGGAATAAATGATAATACTGGATTAACCCATCATATCCATGTTCCCTAAATTAATGAAAGCATTAATAGTCTAACGTCACACATACTGTGATGTCACACATCATGAAAATAATTAATGATGGTCTTGTTACATTAACCATGGACGATTATTCTCCAATACATCTCCTTTCAATGGAAGGGTTTGGTATAATAATTGGCTGATTGGATGTTCTATCGAGTAAGATGGGGAGTAAGATTACTCTAGACACTATTTCCGAAAAAGTTGGTCCCGATCCCAGGATGATTCATAATAAGGAAAAATTAGTTACCTCTCCGGGATGTAGAAATTGTTTGAGTGTACCAGTCCATGCTGTCACGTGACTCCACAAGAACTGACCAGAGTGACGTTGCCAGTGACCGTGAATTAGTGCTGAGGAAGTGACCGAGATGGTCACGAAAGCTACACTTACACAATTTCTACATCCCGGGGAGGTAACTAATTTTTCCTTATTATACTCTAGACACCTCGCTTCAATGGAACAATTCTGTTTTGTAATTTCCTTCTCTGTCAGAAGAACTCACAAATAAGATTGTGAGAATTTTCTTACACGAGGAAGAGGAAATTATGTTTGCATTATCGCAAGTTCTGAGACTAATGATTTTGTAGAAGCTTGGACAGTATTGGATTTGATATAAGAAAAAAAATTTAATTATGTTCAAGATCTGGATACTATACATGGTCTGAATTCAAAATACAGACACACTAGCTAAATATATAGCCTGTAGGTGAATATTATTAATTTTTTGCCAGTTTTTGGTCTTAAAAATTTTGTTTTGGGAATATCGAAAATTAGATTTTGTATTCAGACTCTGCAGACTGTAATCAAATTCTGTCCTGTACATGATCGTAGATTGTATAGTGTCTATTATGGATGGGAAAAGCATCAAGCACATAGAATAGAATACATCTTACTCTCATCGTGTAGATTTTAAAATAAATATACAATTTTAAAATTCTAATATTATTTCGTGTTTCAGAGCTCATCGTGGTCCAGGAAGGCCGCGTGGATATTGTCCCAAAAATAAATTATCACAGCCGGTGGACGGGTCCACGTCGGCGAATAGTAGTGCTAGTACCAAACCTGATCCAAATGAAACAGATTATCAGAAGCAACTTAGTGCTTTTGTTGCTTCTAGAATAACTCAAAATGGCGGACATAGTTCATCATCGGACTCTGATAGTGACGGTGAACGCAATAAGGATGACAAAGACAGATCAAGGTCTAAATTCCGGACATTGTCACAATCAAACATTCTTATTGATGGATTGTCACAGTTTTTTACACCCACAAATAAGCGGAAATCTCGTGTCTCAGTTAATTCAGTGACTAATTGTGTAGCTCTTTCAAAATTGTGTCGAAAGGTTAACCAAAGTCATAGCAGCAAATCTCAGCAGGCTGCAAATAAACTGATTAAGAAATCAAAATTGCTACATTTAAATAAGCATCGTAAGAAAGATGCTAACGGTCAAGTGAGGTGTTTATTCGATGGATTATCTCATCTATACACAGCACATGGTGAATCGCGACATCGGACTATACCGTCATACGGTCAACCGAGGCGGAAATACATGAGGTGGCAAGATATGAAAGAGGATCAGCTGAACGCCTTGAAGGCGGCGGCGGCAACCGCAGCGGCAACAGCAACAACAGCAACTACAACAAACACAATAACAAGCACTTCTCAGTCATCAAATAGTACCAGCACAGTAGCAGTGGATGCTACTGCTGCTACAACAACTACGACGTCAACACCGGGTACTCAGACGTCAACACCGGGTACTCAGTCAGCCTCGTCTACTACTATTACTACTACTACTACTACTACTACTACTAATACTACTACTACTAAAAGTGTTTTCCACGAGAATCCTCCTAAGATTCTTGATAACTTGGATAAAGCTGTGCAAATGGCACAGACTACACCATTCGTACGTAACAAGATGAGGACAAGGAGCTCAGCATCGTCACAGAAAAGAAGATTTTTCAGGGGAAGAGGAATGCCACAATCTGCTACTGATGGTAAGTTTTTCAGGGGAAGAGGAATACCACAATCTGCTACTGATGGTAAGTTTTTCAGGGGAAGAGGAATGCCACAATCTGCTACTGATGGTAAGTTTTTCAGGGGAAAAGGAATACCACAATCTGCTACTGATGGTAAGTTTTTCAGGGGAAAAGGAATACCACAATCTGCTACTGATGGTAAGTTTTTCAGGGGAAGAGGAATGCCGCAATCTGCTACTGATGGTAAGTTTTTCAGGGGAAGAGGAATGCCACAATCTGCTACTGATGATAAGTTTTTCAGGGGAAGAGGAATGCCACAATCTGCTACTGATGGTATGTTTTTAACTCTAACCCTTTCACTGACAAATCCCTGAAAAAGTAAATTCTTTATTATGTATGTCTGGCATTCTGTTGAATGTTTTGAAGTTAATATGACGAATTGCTGCCTTTAGCAGCAATGACTCTTCCAGTCATATTAAGTTCAAAATATTTGACAGCTTTCGTGTGTACAGACAGAAGTACAGCGGATTTATTGTCAAAAGGGTCAAACGGTCAGGTTTGGTCAAGAGAATAGACACGTTTGCCCAGCGAAGGCCCATAGATTAAAATTTTACTACTAATGACTGACTCGATAACCGAGTCAATTATTCCACTGGTAAAGTAAGCTAAATACTGTTCTTTTGGCCAGTAAATGGACATTCCTCAAGGACCACTGGTAAAGCTGGCTTACACTGGTTAAGCTGGCTTAACCATTAAGTGGGTAATAAGTTTGGTCAAATAACACAGGCTTAGTTATACATGTACCTGCTGCAGTCATCCTGTGCTTGTTACATTGCTAACTTAAAAGGTGTAAGTTATCGTGTGAAGGTACTCAATAGGTTAAATCCCACTGTATTGCCAACATTAAGTGCTTGTCTTTAACTCATCGGCTTGCCATATATTTAAGAATTGCCTAACCATGTTGGAATTAAGTTTGAACGTATTTCTGAATATGCTATGTCTATGTTTGTACAGTAGAACTCAGAAATAGTGTAACATGTGTCAGAAACAAAAACAGAAATAAGTTATTTAGTACAATTTTGAACACGATGGTGATGTAAATGTTTTGTTAAATGTTTTGAATGTAATTGGATTGGAAGATTGCTGCATTTTGCTCAATATATTGAACAGTGTTTTACTTTCCTTTAGAAACACGTTATTTCTGTGCTGTACTGTCGTGGAGTGTGTTTCACCTATAATCTGCCATGTCTATGTTCTGCTCTGTAGTGGAGTGTGTTTCATCTATAATCTACCATGTCTATGTTCTGCTCCAGTGCAGTGTGTTTCATCTATAATCTGCCATGTTTATGTTCTGTAGTGGAGTGTGTTTCACCTATAATCTGCCATGTCTATGTTCTGTAGTGTAGTGTGTTTCACCTATAATCTGCCATGTCTATGTTCTGTTCTGTAGTGTAGTGTGTTTCATCTAGAATCTACCATGTCTATGTTCTGCTCTGTAGTGTAGTGTGTTTCATCTATAATCTACCATGGCTATGTTATGTTCTGTAGTGTAGTGTGTTTCATCTATAATCTACCATGACTATGTTCTGTAGTGTAATGTGTCACCTATAATCTACCATGTCTATGTTCTGCTGTGTAGTGTAGTGTGTTTCACCTATAATCTATCATGTCTATGTTCTGTGGTGTAGTGTGTTTCATCTATAATCTATCATGTCTATGTTCTGTTCTGTAGTGTAGTGTGGTTCACCTATAATCTACCATGTCTATGTTCTGCTCTAGTGTAGTGTGTTTCACCTATAATCTATCATGTCTATGTTCTGTAGTGTAGTATGTTTCATCTATAATCTACCATGTCTATGTTCTGTTCTGTAGTGTAGTGTGTTTCACCTATAATCTACCATGTCTATGTTCTGTTCTGTAGTGTAGTGTGTTTCATCTATAATCTACCATGTCTATGTTCTGCTCTGTAGTGTAGTGTGTTTCATCTATAATCTACCATGGCTATGTTATGTTCTGTAGTGTAGTGTGTTTCATCTATAATCTACCATGACTATGTTCTGTAGTGTAATGTGTCACCTATAATCTACCATGTCTATGTTCTGCTCTGTAGTGTAGTGTGTTTCACCTATAATCTATCATGTCTATGTTCTGTGGTGTAGTGTGTTTCATCTATAATCTATCATGTCTATGTTCTGTTCTGTAGTGTAGTGTGGTTCACCTATAATCTACCATGTCTATGTTCTGCTCTAGTGTAGTGTGTTTCACCTATAATCTATCATGTCTATGTTCTGTAGTGTAGTATGTTTCATCTATAATCTACCATGTCTATGTTCTGTTCTGTAGTGTAGTGTGTTTCACCTATAATCTACCATGTCTATGTTCTGCTCTAGTGTAGTGTGTTTCATCTAGAATCTGCCATGTTTATGTTCTGTAGTGGAGTGTGTTTCACCTATAATCTGCCATGTCTGTGTTCTGTAGTGTAGTGTGTGTCACCTATAATCTACCATGCCTATGTTCTGTTCTGTAGTGTAGTGTGTTTCATCTATAATCTACCATGGCTATGTTATGTTCTGTAGTGTAGTGTGTTTCATCTATAATCTACGATGTCTATGTTCTGCTCTGTAGTGTAGTGTGTTTCATCTATAATCTACCAATTCTATGTTCTGCTCTGTAGTGTAGTGTGTTTCATCTATAATCTACCATGTCTATGTTCTGTAGTGTAGTGTGTTTCATCTATAATCTACCATGTCTATGTTCTGTAATGTAGTGTGTTTCACCTATAATCTACCATGTCTATGTTCTGCTCTGTAGTGTAGTGTGTTTCATCTATAATCTACCAATTCTATGTTCGGCTGTGTAGTGTAGTGTGTTTCATCTATAATCTACCATGTCTATGTTCTGTAATGTAGTGTGTTTCATCTATAATCTACCATGTCTATGTTCTGTAATGTAGCGTGTTTCACCTATAATCTACCATGTCTATGTTATGTAGTTTAGTGCGTTTCATCTATAATCTACCATGTCTATGTTCTGCTCTGTCGTGTAGTGTTTCATCTATAATCTACCATGTCTGTTCTGTAGTGTAGTGTGTTTCATCTATAATCTACCATGTCTATGTTCTGCTCCTCAGCCGGATCCTCGAGTGATAGTGAAGCTGTGCACTCGGCCATTGATACGGATGTAACTGCTGCGGATATAGAACTGTTTAAAAATGCTCAAGAGAAAGCGCAGAAAATACTAACACAGGTACTTAGAATAATTCTGTTCTCACCTTAGCAACATGTGTAAGTTAGCCATACAAGGCATTTATAAGTTAATACTTGCAGACTATATTGTCGGTGTTGTCGACTACACTTGTTTAGTACTTGTTCAATCAACAATTACATCGACCAGGACTTACCTGATTTACAAAAAATTCACAGGTTTGTTCTGAGATGACTACAAATAGTCAGCATCAAATTGAAGAGAAATAGATTTTCAAAATTGTTCGATATCTTAAACTTAGATTACTTTATGGCTCTTTGTTTAGCTTTTTGCTGTGTTTGCGTTTTTCCAAGCTTTTTTCAAATGACATTTAAATCAATTATATATAATAAAAATATAGGTTTCAAAAAACTTAGCACAGATAATTTGTTATTTAAGATGATTGCATCGAAATGAGTTATAGCGTTTGAACTGAATTTTTGTGTGTACAACATTATTTAATCATCGAAGACATGAAATTCTGGAATTTTGTTCTAGGAAGGTTTAGGGAAACATTGAATTTTGAAATAGGAATGAGTAGAATGAATTTAGTAGGTGCATATTTGTGATGTTTTTAGAATATGTTTTGTAGTCTAAGTCTATATGATTCATGACTGTTGCTTCACTTCATTTACAAGGAGCACAGAAACATGATGATCAAGCTAATTAAACTATCAAATGACACGTCCAAATTCTTACAAGGCAGAAATTATACTGTCTCGGTTTCAAAGCACCCATACAAATAATTTGTTGAATATTATAAAAGCAATTTGACTGGAATGTCTTTCAAGGAATATCAAGGAATATTTCTTGCCTCATAAACCATAAATATGTACTCTTACCTCTTTAACCCTCATATCAGCCAAAAACGGCTTCTACACTGGTCTTCAGACATGCCAATTTGCAGACCAAGAGACTATTTTTTGAAAATTTACCACTTGAATGACTGGCTCAATAACCAAGCCAATCATTCCAGTGATAAACTTTCAAAAATTGTCTTCTCTTGGTCTGCAGATTGACATTTTCTTTTAAAAAATTGAAATCTTCAACAAATTCGATGCTTAAAGTGTTAATGGTGAATGAATAGTCAGGAAAATCTCACTGTTTGTTAAGTGAATGTCAATTTGCAGGACAAGAGAAGAATATTGTTGTTATAAATTTACAATTTGAATGTCTGGCTCGCTCATTTCAGTGGTAAATTGTAAAAAATAGCGTTCTCTTGTCCTGCAAATGTACATTTCTCAAGACTATTGCAGAGTCCAGTTTTGGCTGGCTTGACCATTAAATGGTAAAGAGTTAATTTTGGTGGTTGCCATCATTTTTAACCGTACATGCATTGTTTACATGCATTGTTATGCTCATTGTTTCAGTACATCTCAGAAATAACTTCACATGTTGCCAAAACAAAATAAAAACTTCTGTTGAGTCTTTCGGACTTGATTTGATGGGACGCAAAAATTAAGTCCAAAAAATTGAACAGAACATTTCTTACATCATGTTCAAAATTCTACTAACATGTTTGTGTTTTAGTCTTGGAAACATATTAACTTATTTCTAAGCTGTACTGTATTTATTATTCATTTGATCACATTAGTTTATCCATGTTCATATGTTATATACACATCTGATGCTGACTCACAACACAATATACGATAAACAACAGAGTAAAACCCTGGAGAAAATTGAAATTAAGAATGATTTAATTTCTAACTGTTTAATATAAATGTGAATGTGTGTATTTATATATATATATATATATATATATATATATATATATATATATATATATATATATATATATATATATATTCTGTTATGAGTCAGTCATGTTGCAACCTATGCTAGTAGTTATGGTGTGGTGTACTTGTCATGTGTTAGGAGTAGATTGACATGGCCACATTTATTCCATTTCTCATTGATTCATACATTTGTCAGTCTCATGTACATGCCCATCGTTTGATCATTGTTATGTCCATCGTTTGATCATTCTTATGCCCATCGTTTGATCATTCTTATGTCCATCGTTTGATCATTGTTATGTCCTTCGTTTGATCATTCTTATGTCCATCGTTTGATCATTCTTATGTCCATCGTTTGATCATTGTTATGTCCATCGTTTGATCATTCTTATGTCCATCGTTTGATCATTGTTATGTCCATCGTTTGATCATTGTTATGTCCATCGTTTGATCATTCTTATGCCCATCGTTTGATCATTGTTATGTCCATCGTTTGATTATTCTTATGCCCATCGTTTGATCATTGTTATGTCCATCGTTTGATCATTCTTATGTCCATCGTTTGATCATTGTTATGTCCATCGTTTGATCATTCTTATGTCCTTCGTTTGATCATTGTTATGTCCTTCGTTTAGTCATTCTTATGCCCATTGTTTGATCATTGTTATGCCCATCGTTTGATCATTGTTATGTCCATCGTTTGATCATTCTTATGCCCATCGTTTGATCATTCTTATGCCCATCGTTTGATCATTCTTATGTCCATCGTTTGATCATTCTTATATCCATCGTTTGATCATTCTTATGTCCTTCGTTTGATCATTCTTATGCCCATCGTTTGATCATTCTTATGTCCATCGTTTGATCATTGTTATGCCCATCGTTTGATTATTCTTATGCCCATCGTTTGATCATTCTTATGTCCATCGTTTGATCATTGTTATGTCCATCGTTTGATCATTCTTATATCCATCGTTTGATCATTCTTATGTCCTTCGTTTGATCATTCTTATGCCCATCGTTTGATCATTCTTATGCCCATCGTTTGATCATTCTTATGCCCATCGTTTGATCATTGTTATGTCCATCGTTTGATCATTCTTATGCCCATCGTTTGATCATTGTTATGTCCATCGTTTGATCATTGTTATGTCCATCGTTTGATTATTCTTATGTCCTTCGTTTGATCATTGTTATGTCCATCGTTTGATCATTGTTATCTCCATCGTTTGATCATTCTTATGTCCTTCGTTTGATCATTCTTATGGCCATCGTTTTATCATTATGTCCATCGTTTGATCATTCTTATGCCCATCGTTTGATCATTCTTATGCCCATCGTTTGATCATTCTTATGCCCATCGTTTGATCATTCTTATGTCCATCGTTTGATCATTGTTATGTCCATCGTTTGATCATTCTTATGCCCATCGTTTGATCATTGTTATGTCCATCGTTTGATCATTCTTATGGCCATCGTTTGATCATTTTGCTGATGCTGCACATTGTTGCCTTTTACATCAGCTTGTACCTGCAGTAGCAATCAAGCCTGCCTACACATAGTTTGCGTCATGATCTCAATACAGCTTGTGCAAATTCATAGTACTTGATAAACACACAAGATCAACATACAATGGAAGGGATGATGTTCATTTCAACTTCTGTGACAGGCAGACATGTACATGTACACGCTGTGTAGCATGGATTACATACATATATGCACATGCTCTAGCCAGTGTTTTTACTGTCGTGCTCTATGTAAATATGTCACTTAGTTACCTACATGTATGACTAAGAATTGATTGATTCGACTCATTCACCTCTGTAATGTTTTATATGACCGTAAAGCTCATTCACCTGTGTAATGTTTTATATGACCTTAAGACTCATTCACCTGTGTAATGTTTTATATGACCTTAAGACTCATTCACCTGTGTAATGTTTTATATGACCTTAAGACTCATTCACCTGTGTAATGTTTTATATGACCTTAAGACTCATTCACCTGTGTAATGTTTTATATGACCTTAAGACTCATTCACCTCTGTAATGTTTTATATGACCTTAAGACTCATTCACCTGTGTAATGTTTTATATGACCTTAAGACTCATTCACCTGTGTAATGTTTTATATGACCTTAAGACTCATTCACCTGTGTAATGTTTTATATGACCGTAAAGCTCATTCACCTCTGTAATGTTTTATATGACCTTAAGACTCATTCACCTGTGTAATGTTTTATATGACCGTAAAGCTCATTCACCTGTGTAATGTTTTATATGACCTTAAGACTCATTCACCTGTGTAATGTTTTATATGACCTTAAGACTCATTCACCTCTGTAATGTTTTATATGACCTTAAGACTCATTCACCTGTGTAATGTTTTATATGACCTTAAGACTCATTCACCTGTGTAATGATTTATATGACCTTAAGACTCATTCACCTGTGTAATGTTTTATATGACCTTAAGACTCATTCACCTCTGTAATGTTTTATATGACCGTAAGACTCATTCACCTGTGTAATGTTTTATATGACCTTAAGACTCATTCACCTGTGTAATGTTTAATATGACCTTAAGACTCATTCACCTGTGTAATGTTTAATATGACCTTAAGACTCATTCACCTGTGTAATGTTTTATATGACCTTAAGACTCATTCACCTCTGTAATGATTTATATGACCGTAAGACTACTTCCTTTACTTGCATGTACATGTGTATGATCTAGATGTTATCACCAGGCGCTATATACACACTAAATCAAGCATCCGTTGTGTATCACTGCTCTGTTGAAATTAGTTACGTGACTATCATAACATTAGACTGCACACAAGATCATCGAGCCATATGTACTCGAGACACTGACTAGCAATAGGATTACGTTACCACGTGATCAATTATTATCTAGTTTAATATTTAGCCATCTAATGTGTATTTTGGTTTAACCGGCACACTGAATTTCTGTGTTAATTTTCTCATTTTTGACACATTGAGTAGACTTAATGAGTGGTGTGTGCACAGTTTTAAACATCAGTGTGTTTGTTGTGTCACCGTAGCTTTTGTTGAGACCATAGCGAAGCGGAGGATCTCGACAGCGATCCAAATGATGTCCAGCGTGACAAGTATTAGGTAAATACTAAAGTTTTTCAATATACATTTAATTCATCAAGGACTTGTCCGATGTTAATAAAACATTACAGAATTTATGCATACTGACTGGTCCACTCAAATTTTTTCCATATTTTTACCTGTTTTGTTCTTAGCTTATTTTGCACCAAGGATAAAGTAAATATTAGTTTGTCAATGGACATTTAATTCATCAAGGGCTTATCCGATGTCAATAAAACTACAGATTTGTTCTGTGCTATCAGTTCATCCAGTAGCCATCATAATGCTTGTGATTTTCAAATTTTTGCCATATGTTTCCAGGGTTTCGCCATAGAATATTTTTGTGATATATATCGCTAGCATCCATTATTGCAAGATATTTATTTTTGCACAATGTTCTAGTTGCTCTCTTCTAGTTATGCTCCTCTTACATTGTGATTGGCTAGTACGATGCAATCTATCACAAAGTATAGTAAACTCTTCTATCGGGAATGAAAATTATCGAAAAAAGAACACGCTGGCACAACTGCGCATGATCGTGCACATGTTCACAGTTTTCTTCTAGAAAACTATAACTCTTTCTTACATTTTCATTGGCTAGTACATGTTCGTAAAGTTAGTCAATGTGAACATAGTTTTCTCTTCATAATGGAAAGTTAGATCATAGCATAGGCCATAGGGTGAGTTTAAGCTGTCACTCTCGTAGCTACTCGGTTAGGTACTCTATTCTACCATCCTATTTAAATGTGTCGGTGAAAGTACCTACTGGGTACAAATATTTACATTTTCGCGCTACTCAAGTAACGCAAGAGTGATGACCTAAACGCGTCCTTAGTGTATCATCAGGTGATTTATATCTTCTTGCGACGACATTTTATGTCAAATCGTGGACTAATTTTGATGTAATAAATGATGTTTATTAAAGCATACACCATATTTAGGTGGTCCCATTTAATAATTTCACTCCCACGATGATACTTATGAGGTATACATTAAGTATATTCGTAAGGCAGCAAGAATCTATAATGTGTTAAATTTTTGTGGCATTCTCTATATTTTTAAAACAATTTTAGAGAATCGATTTCAACTTTTTCTCGAAATATAGGCATGTCTGACGATATTGTGATATTGTTTTCATTTGCAAAGCGACATCGTGAGCAGCTTGACCATTTTAAGCACAGCTCTAATCCAATCCCATGGAAACTGCACTTTTGTTTAGAACAAGTTTATTTTTTTCAGTTGACATTTAATCATTCAAGGACTTATCCAATCCCATTAAAACTGTGAATTTTTGTTTTATAACATTGGAGTATTTAGTCTACATGACAATAAATAGGATTTTCTAATTATTGTCCTTATTTTTACCCAGTTTGGACTTAGTTTATTTTCCTTATTTTTACCCATTTATAACCTGCTTAACTCCAGAATTAGAGGAATTTTAGTTTTGTTAGTTCACCTGGCCTGAAAGGCCATGTGAGCTTATGCCATGGTGGCTGTCCGTCCATCCGTCGTCTGTCCGTCCGTCATCTGTCCGTCAAATCGCGTCTTAACGGTTTGACCAATTTAAACCAAATTTGGCTGGAATGAGCCTACCCTCCAGACTTTTTTTTCCAGAATTTTGATTTATCAATTTTTTGGTTGAAAATCTGAGATTTTATGAAAAATCTACCGGAAATGGTCAAAATGCTTCTCCTCCTTAGCTGCTTGACATATTTCAACCAAATTTCGCAAGATACATTCTATGCTGGTAGGCTCTA